>CM052548.1:3089080-3287872 GCA_028533065.1 Trachops cirrhosus | reverse complement strand
CCCCCCCCCCCCCCCCCCCCCCCGCCTGGGTTCAGGGTCACGTTCAGACGCCTCATCGCAGCCACCTCTTTTCCAGGTGCTCCCAGGAACAGCGTCCTCACCGGCGACAGTCAGCAGGCGCTGTGCCCTTGAACTGTCATCTCCTATTATCTCGTTTAGCCCTCACAGGACCGTTGGGGGATGTTATCATCATCACCCTCAGGGTCACAGCGAGCAGCCTTGCAAAAGCCTCAAAGCTTAGAGACTGCTGAAGCTGGGACCGCACCTGCCTCATGGCCCCTACAGGCTGGCACGTCACTGATTTGCCCTTTATCACCCCCTCGGACTCGGCCGGAGACTGCAGGGCAGTCGAGTCTAGGCAGCAGGGACGGGGGGTGCTCCTGTCCCCCTCGGGCCCAGCTCCTCAGCACCCTTTCCTGTCGGCCTTTAGATCGACGTTCAGATTGTCAGGCTGGTTCTTTCTTTTTCCGTATTTGCACACATCGTTTCTCCTCCATTGCAAGGTACATAGATGGGGTGATGCTACAACTCCAAAAAGATGGTGGCTCAGACATGGTACTCACCATCACACTGTATAAAAGCCATTCAGTCGGCTGCTAGAATGCCCGAGGAGCTTGGAAGGGTTTAATCTCTTTCTTCACCGGGCCGACTCCACTTGGAAAAGTTATTTTGATGTCTATATGACTACTGCATGCCATCTCTGTCACCTCCTCCAGAGAACGCCGCTTCCCCCCAGGTCCGGGTCACCGGCATATATGTAACGTGTTCCAGCTGCAGGCCGTCTCGGAGACGGTGTGCCCACACACTCGGCCCTGGCCGGCGCTCCTGGAGTAGGGCGAAGGGAGGGGCTGAAACAGTGGGGCAGCAGATGAGGTCACCCCCAAACAGCTGATCCCTGTCCGATATCTCTCACCACAGGGACTCTCCTGAGTGTCTCCCGTGAGCGAACTTACTCAGTGTGTACAGCTGCTTGGCCTCAGATCCCAGCTCTCCAACCCCAAGCTCGGTGATCGTGGACCACTTACTTAGCTTCCCTGGGCTGCAGTTCCCTCGCCTGTAAAACAGGAATTCTAACGAGAGGTCTACCGTTGTACGTTTTAAGCTCGGTGGTTCGTGCCTTACCACGTGCTCATAGTTAAGCTCACGACAGCCCTGTAAGGTACAGAGATGGAAGAGGGGAAAACTCCACAGCGTAAGGACCTTGAGTGAGATCCCAGAGCCGGTAAGCGGCGGGGCTAGGAAGCAGCCCTGGCTCCTGCGAGGCCGCAGCCCACTGCTCCCAGCACCCGACAGCCTGAGGGTCTGCTCTCCTCGGAGAGGCCTTGGGAGCTGCTGGCCGACCGCCAGGAGGGGTCTGTCTGTCGGAAGCTTCTGGTGATATCAGAAAGGAAGAAAATCTCATTTATGTTTCTATGTATAAAAAGCAAAGGTGTCTATTTGGACACCGTGAGTGATGCTTGGGAATTGGAACTTAATTACTCGTAAGAAATTCTGTCTTAGAGGCTTCTTGGGCCCCTGAGACAGGAGGTAGTGTTTACAGATTTACAGCTGACTCCCATCTGAGGGGCACTGCCGGCTGGCAACTACTGACAGCAACATACAGACTTAAAAGTACGATTTTATATTTATGTGTTTTATTTTATATTTAGCTCTTTATCTTACAATATTTGTCTAACTGTAGCTCTCTTCCATTACCTGGGGAGTGCATTTTTACAGTCTCACTAAACAGTCGCAGTGGTTTAGTGAATACACTCTGGGCTGGTTTTGTTTTCTGTTTTGGTTTGTTTTAACATCATACAAATAGTAACCAAGAGAATTATTTTGATATGATGACATAATAAGAAATATATTATTTGGTCTCTGCCCCTGTTTCTAGCACAAAACCCCTAAAACCCTTGGAATTTCCTAAGTCATCAGGATGATATAAAGATGTCTTGATATTCGTTACAAACCCCTTTCAAGCACACCTGAGTTTATGGTAATGGGGAGACTTTTGGACAGCACCTAAAGGTGGGGACTGGTGGCCCAGGAAAGGAACCGTGTGATTGGAAGGTTGGAACTTTCAGTCCCATCCCTCCACACCCCAACATCCTTGGAGGGGAGAGGGGCTGAAAGTCGGACTGGTATCACACCAATGGCCAATGATTCAATCAATGATGCCTAGGTACCACAGCCTCTAAAGAAAAACACTAGAAAGGATGAGGTTGGGAAGCTTCAGGGCTGACAAGCTCATGGAGGTTCCCGGGGGTGGTACCCCACCCCACATACTGTGTCCTCTTCATTTCTTCCATCTGGCAATTTCTCTGTTACATCGTTTTATAATAAAGCAATAATCCAGGCTGTCAAATGTTTCATTGACATGCTTCAGCAAATTAATCAAACCTAAAGCGAACCTCCTATCTATGGCCAGTTGGTCAGAACCACAGGTGACAAGCTGGACTTCCAACTGGCATGTTAAGTCGGGAAGGTCAGTCCTGTAAGACCGAGTCCTTACCCTGCGGGGCCCCACGCCATCTCTGCGTAGACACTGTCAGAACCAAGATGCCCGCCTGGGAAACTAGAAGGAAGGATTCGGGCACCGTTTGGTCTTTAAGCCCAGCTCTTGCCAGGCTACTGCTGTCCCGAAGCTTGTTGCTGACTTCTCCCTGGACCAGCAGCCTGGGGGACATGATGGCCACAAGCGCAGCCCTGCCTCATCCTCAGTGCCGGCAGGGTCCACGTCTGCACATCCAGGCAATGAGCCGAGTCCTGGGTTCATGAGTTCAGGGCACTCAGGACCGAGGCAGGCCCGTGACAGGTCTGGTTCCACTTTTACCTGGGAATATGTGTGGGCTCCAGCTTGCAGGAAGGTGGAGCTCATTCCCGCTTCCTGTTCTCTCGTGTTTAGAACAACCGTGTCTGCTTGGCTATGTGTAATCACTCTGGTGGATTTATTATTCTTAATAATAATGAGTGCCACTTATTAATAAGATTAAGTGCCACTCATGTAGCACTTAATCTAAAGGAGATCCATGTCTAAAGATTCTAGTTAGCCAATAAAATTATCTGAAAAACACCCGTATGTTACCAAAGTCCATGCACCTGATGCTACCATAGACCCAAACTCATAATGTCACAGTTTGGTGTAAGGAAGGTTTATTAATCGAGAAGGTGCCCGACTGTGAAGATGGCAGACCTGGTGGTTCCTCAGATCCCCCTTCAGAAAGTGCCGAGTGCAGGCTTCTCTTACGTTGAGGGAAGGGAAGTGGGAGGGGCAAGAGGTGATGGGCCAGCAGACACCGAGGTGCCAGCAGGGGGCTGAGTTAGGTTGTGCTGTGAGTCTGGTTAAGACGTCCCTGCAAGTCTTGGAGAGACCGTGCATATTTCTTTTATCTCCTCAGGGTAGGCACTGTCGGGTCAGGGATTATTTTTGTAGAACTCCAGGCGCAAGTCCTCAAACGATCAGCACTTCTATATGCAAGCGGAGCAGAAGCTATCACACCAATACCCCAAACCCCGCACTTGCGGGGTTTTTTATTTAAAGCCTGGAGGCCATGGGGAGAAAGCAGGCTTGAGCGAGATGGAGGCAGAGAGGCCAAGCGTTTTACCCTGTTATGCATGTGCTGGTGGTGCCTTCGGGGCCGAGTCTGCTGGTTACTAACCCAACTGCATCCGCCTGCAGCTTTCAGTCCTCACGATCCGCCGCGTCACTTCCTCTCTCAAACACTTCTTCGTATCTGTTTTCCAGCGTCAACAGCGTCTCCTCAGCCACCATCTCAGCTTCGGCTCAGGTAAGGGCGGCTGTCTCACGAGGTTTAATGCCTGAGCATACAGACGGTTACTTTGGCCGTGTTCTTACATAAACAGATGAAGACAGCTGACACCATGAGCGACTTCACCTGTCATCTCGTTTTCCTAGGGCACTTGCTCCCCTGAAAATTATTTACGTTTGATCTATTGATCCATGGCAACCACCGAACACAGCTGCACCACACGGCGTTTCCAGGAGAGGCAGTTGCTTGCTCTGCTCCCCGCTGAGCTATTTTGGGAGTGGCGTGGACTTGTGACTCTGCTCGGTGGAGCTCTGGGCCCCCCTCGACTCACCAGTGGTGGCTTATAAAAGAGTTGGCCTCTTGGCCTGCACCTTTAGGAGAAAAAATAAACTCTGCTTATTTACCCAATTGCAGCATTCCTCATATTCTAAAAAAGTAGAAGTAGGAAACTTTCATAACATATTGTAGCAACGTATGCATTGATTAAAAAATCCAAACAGTGCCGAAGAGCATGAACGATAAACAGAAGACTCCACGTCACCATTCCTTACTCTGTGCAACTGCTCCTAGGTAATGCTTCAAAGGGTTCTATTTTCACTCTTGTTGGTTAGCTAAATAATTTTATTATGCTTTTGCATTCATTATTTTACCTGTCAATTTTAATCAACTCTTTTCTTAAGCACAGCTTTACTGATGCATAATGTCCATACCATAAAATTCAGTTATTTCAAGTGTACAATGAGACACATTTTAGTAAATTTAGAGGGTGATGTATGCACCACCGCGATTTAATTTTAGGACGTTTATATCACTCCAGAAAGATCCCTCCCGGTCATTTGCAGTCACCCCACATTCTCAGGCCCAGCCCCGGGCAACCCGATTCTATTTTCTGTCTCCATAGACTTGCCTATTTTGGACATTTCCTGGAAGTGGAAGTGACCAGTCAATTTAAGGCAACATTTATTGACTTCCTGATAGGAAATACAAAGATTTTTTCCACTTACAGAACTGCCTTTCCCCACTCCCATTTCTCCCAGTTTTTGACAATTCCATATTATTTTAAAATTTTCTATGTTGGGCAGTTTGCTATTTTATGCAACATCCTTCCTTTTTTTCTTGTTTCATTAACTTTGATTCATCTTTTGCCTCCCTGCCTCCATACGAACGTCTTGTGCTTTTCACTCTTCCTCCTTTCTCTTGTTTCCTAATGACTTCTCATGCTTTCTGACCTCTGTGCCTTTGTTTTATATTATTAGGGCCAGTAATATTTTATTTTTCATTCTGCGACTCTAAGTCTTCAATGTCCAGAGGTTGGTTCGCGAAGAGCAAGCCCAGAGCAGCCGGTGTGAGTCTGTAAGCGCGGCTCCCCGAGGGTCGGAGCCAGCCGCTGGGATGGCACTTCCTTCCCTCAGTGTCCAGCGTGGGACTGGGCGGTGCTCCACGGGGCACCCCCTCCTGGCAGAGGCAGGGGCGCCCCCTTCCTGCTGTCTTCGTTAGGGCTTCAAAATCTCACCCAGGCTCACACTTAGAGCCATTCCTTTATGCCCTTTCCATTTTTCCCATAGAGATTTACATTATTTTTTATCTTTCTTGTGGGACAAGGGATAATATACCTTTGCAGTATCCTAAAATGTATCCGCCCGCCACACTGACTACATGAAGCCCCTTTTCCCAGTGTGGAATGGTCCTCGTTTTCCGGGGTTTTCTCTGGGTCACGTGCATGAGCTGTGGCAGCGCCGCGCTCACTGTGTCCTGGGCCCACGGCAGCCTCCACAGTGTGCACTTGCGGGGTTCTTCCTTCACTTGACCGGAGTGAATTCTCCAGGCCACTCCTGGGGAAATAACGTGTGTGAGAGGTGACCTTCCCAAGACGGCTGCAGTGTGTTCATTTCTCTTTCACAGCTCATTGCTTGTCTGGGCCTGTTAGCGAACTTCCAAAATCCTACTTCATCTGAATTTGTGTGAGGTCCCAAGGTGCCCACTCTGAAGGGGACTGAGGCATCATTGTCCTGTGCACAACGTTTCTTGTATCTTCTTCAATAAATGTCTATTTTTCACATTACATGGCTGGGTGCTTTCTGGTCAGATCTTGTATTTTGATGATTCAGCTACAATGACAGGAAAATATTTTCCCCACATTAAGGAGATTATGACAGAATGAACATCAGTGTACCGCTTGGTTCAGGTAAGAAGACTCTTTATAAAAAAATCAGCCCGAACAGTGGTGCCTTGAGACCTGGTAAAATTTGAATTACATATATGCAAATGTGCTAAAGTTGAGATTATTTTACTTTTATTAGTAATATATGGAAGATGGAAGTTGAAATAATGGACTTTCAACAAGATAAGAAGCAATTGTAGTCTCAATTTTTAAAGATATAAATTGGAAGTCAGTCTTGCTAGTTTTTCAATGTCTTTGATAATTTAAAAATGATCACCAGGCTTTAATGCAAGGAACAAAACTAACATGATTTTCAATGTCACGTAAGATTAAAGAACAAAAGTGATATTTAGATGCTGGGAAAAACAGAGTTTGTGTGGAGTGTTGTGAAACGTACCACACCTTGCTGACTGTGAAGTTGGAGGTACTGACATTGCCCAGCTGTTAAAATTTATCATCAAACACCTTAAAATTTGATGAAAGATGACCAGTTTTGTTTTCTGCAAAAAAAGAGACTACACATGGGAAACTCATAGATCCAAAATCCATTTCTTTCATCAAAGATCATTCAAATTTAAGTGAAATTTAAGAATAAATTATTGAAACTGGCTGCTAATGAATGCTAGAAAATGAATTTTGAAAACATAGCATCACTTTATTTTGGATTAAAGTTAACAAAATAGTATTCTGCACTTACTAAAAGTTCTTTAAAATCTCTTCTTATGCTTCCACCACCACCATTCTGAGGCCGGTTTTGTACGGCACAGGCTATTGGAACGGGACACAGAAACAAGGGGTATCAGCAGAAATGCTAGGGTGAGAACACCCCCCAAGTGGCCCTTCATAAAAGCAATGAAGAAAATAAATAAACCTATCAGATTCTGTTGCAGATCTCTTAAAATGCTTTTATTTGAGAAAAAAATACCTGAATCTTAGTGTTTGCGGAATTTTAATTTACTCTAGTCCCGCCTCCGACTCTGTAGCTCCACACTAGCCCAGAGAAACAGCAGCCACATTCCAGGTGCCAGGGACGAGAGCAGCGCTGGGGCACTCCCACCGCCCCGTCCCTACGAATTGCCTTCGTGTGACCCGTCTGTCTGGTGCATCCCCGGGCGAACTCTGCTCCGCGAGCTCCTCTTTATCTGACCTGACCTGAGTCACACCAGGTGCCCACGCCCCTCCCAGTGAGCGGGGAGGAGGCATTTGTTCAAACTCATGTCAGGCACGTCTCAGGTTATGAGGCTGCTTGGGGCGGATAGCAGTTGGAACCGACCATAGACTAACCAAGAGCTTAAATGGGGAAACCGGAATATAAGACGGCCACGGGGATTTCGAAAAACTCTGACACATTCTTGAGAATCTAAGAGGGTGTGGGCGCGTGCAGACGGGTAGGCACGCTCCAGAAAACCTTGAGAAAGCGAGGCTCTTACCTCCGATTCCGGGGTCAATTGGAAAAATCAGAGATTGTTGATTCTGTGGATGTGCCACAGTTCAGCCATCAGTGCCCCACTGATGAATCATCTCTTCGACTCCGTGTGTGTGTGCGTCCCTGGGCAGGGCAGCAATTACATTCTCACGCTCGAGTCCTTTCCTGTCCAAGAGATCTGCTCCCAAGAGTGGAATCATGTGCTCGAATGTGGATATATTTTTACCTTTAACACATATTATCAACTTCCTTCATTTTCTTCTGTACATTTTAGTATAGTCGATATACAATGAGAACTATGTGTTACTGGAGAATTTAAAGTCACCTGGCTCTAAAGCCACCTAAGACTAGACTTGTGTGGGGCTTTTTAAGCAGCTTTATTGAGATATAATTCACATACCATATAATCTGCCTATTTAAGGTGTTTAATTCAGTGTTCTTTAGTACATTCACAGGATTGAGCAACCAATGCACAATCTAATTTTAGAAATCCCCCCCAAAAGAAACCTTGAACCTATTTACAGTCATCTCTCCTTCCTTCCCTCTACCCCGGGCCTCGGAACCACGGATCTCCTTTCTGTCTCTATAGACTTGTAACCAGGCATACATTTTTTAGTAAAATCATTTCGTAGTCTAATTCCATAATTAGCTGGTAGCTTATTTGAAATAGTGGTTTTCAAACCTAACTGCGTATTCAAAGTACCTGGAGAGCTCTTACAGTTCCCAGTCCCGGGCTACATTCCTAATGAATGGAATCAGAATCCCTGGGTTGGGACCCAGATGAAAGAAAAACAGAACGAAAGACTCAGTGGTCTGTACAGTTTGCGCCACATCTAATATTTTCTGATTCCGTCCATAATTGGTCCCGTTGTAAATATTGATCCATCTGCAATCTGCTTGCTACCAGCTAACGGACGGAGTCCAGCAGGCCTATCAGTGACCGGAGGACTGAAAGCTGGACTCTCTGCCTTTGTCTTACTTTAATCTTACACCGAACGAGTAAGGTAAGGCAGACAATACAATAACCATTTTAAAAGCAGAGTAAACTGAGACTTTGGAAGGTGAAGTGCACAGCCTCTTAGCTCCCTGCGTTTTGTTATTTCGATCAATAATAGAGTCTAAAGACCAAACAGGGAAACAATAGGGAACACGCAAGAAAAGAAATACGAGCTCATTAACTAATCAGGTCTCATTTCCAAAGAGTAAATCTGATTACATCGCTGCCTGTTTAAAGCCCTTCAATGGATTCCTTATGCCCAAAGGGGAAAAAAATCCACATTCCTTTGTGTGGCATAAGCGGTCCTTTGTGGGACGCAGGCTCGGGCCCCTCATTACCTCTCCAGCCAGTTTCTCAAAAGGCCTCTCGTGTTCCGTATACACAGTCGAGCAAAATGTCTCACCATTCTTCGGGCCCTCTGGCTTTGTCGGGGCCCACGCCTTGGCTCCCGTTGCTGGCTTTTTCGGAAAAGTCCATCTTCCCAACCCTCTCTTCCCTCCTTCTCTCCGACTCAGTCGGCCAATTTATCTTTAAAGACAGGCTCAGTTCAAAGGCCGCCCCTCTGAGACCTTCCTTCTCTCCCTCCTGCTTCCACAGCCCCCCTATAACACAGTGACTGCCCAAAGGGCAGTGGTCATTTGTTAATCAGCCTAGCCACACAGCCCAGAACAGGCCACAGTTGGTGTGCAATACGTGTTTGTCAAATGAGTGAAGGCCAGTCATTGCCAGTCTTTGAAATATGTAAGACATACCAAGTAAAGTGCATTATCGTTTCCGATAGGGGTTGATATTAGGCACTGTAGCAAATCTGTCTATTGAACCGAAGACTGTCAAATTAAATCTTCGCTGCTGCCTGGTCTCGGTCCCCTGGGGTGTCAAAGGATCTCAGTGGAATATGGAAGCTAAGAAAGCAGCTCGGCCCTCTGCTGTCGGCATACTGTCCTCACAACTTCAGAACTTACTTTTTTCCTCCATAGTGATTTTAAAAAATTGAGAAAATAAAAATACTCTACACTAGGGGGGAAAAAAGTAGGGATTCTTTCTTTGGTTGGTTATTAGATTTTTGATGAGTTGGAAGTTCCAACAAGATCTGTAGCTGATTTTTCATAGCCAGCCAGCTTGACAGTGCATGGCATGCACGCACTGTGTGTGTGAGTGAGTGGTGTGTACATAGGGGTTACAGTTTGCATGTACTTGTGCATTAGACACACGCCCTCCATTGAAAAGACGGCCTCGTGTATAATCGGGCCAGGTGTGTGTGACACAGCCGGTGCTCCAGCCACACGTGTGACCAGCCTGGGTCAGGTTCCTCTGCAGCCCTCACGCCCCGTTGCTGTGCGCCCTGTGCCTACACACCTGGCTGGAAACAGGATTAGTGTGGATGCGAAACGTGCCCGGCTCTCTGCACAGAAGATGATGCCTGAGCGAAGCCCGCCAAGGGAGGATTAAAAGCAAGAATGCGCGAATGTGCCCAGGAATCCGAGCGTGAGAGGACGCGGAGGCGAGTTGATGTGG
The DNA here is from genome assembly GCA_028533065.1 of Trachops cirrhosus. Lineage (NCBI taxonomy): Eukaryota > Metazoa > Chordata > Mammalia > Chiroptera > Phyllostomidae > Trachops > Trachops cirrhosus. Next base: position 3,278,021 of record CM052548.1, on the reverse strand, counting down.
CTTCTGTGCCGTTCCCAGCGCCTCGTCCCTGGGCAGGGCTGTCTTGCTCTGCATTCAACCTTCAACCTTTTAAACAAAGATTTTTTTTACAAAAAGATCTAGCAGCCAGGGAGGAGCTCCAGTGAAAGCGGGGGAGTCCGTTTGAATCTGGATAAATATCCGGCAGAGGGAGAGGAGCTGAGTGCAGTGAGACACCGGGGTGTTTCTTTCTCTCTTCAGCATGAAGAATGATCGATCGTGGCAGGTGAAGACCATGAATTTTCCTCCGGTCCCTCCTTCTCGTGCTGGCTCCGCCTTCTTTGAATTTGCACTTGGGATTCTGACACGTTAGTGCTTACTGGTCCTTCAGCTGTCCTGTGTTGTTTGGTTTCTCCTCCGACACGAGTGTGACACTCATGAGAAAAGAAGAAGTGTGCTATCATTTTTCTGCACAGCACTAGGCATGTTAGAAACTGATACACAGGTGTTAATTCATTGTAAGTGCTCAAAAATAAGTAAATGCCTATCATTTAAAAATCAGAGCTAACTGGGCCCTGGCTGGTGTAGCTCAGTGGATTGAGGGCTGGCTGCGACTGAAGGGTCGCTGGTTCGATTCCCAGTCAGGGCACATGCCTGGGTCGCAGGCCAAGTCCCCAGTGGGAGGCCACATGAGAGGCAACCACACACTGATGTTTCCTCCCTCTCCTTCCCTTCCCCTCTCTTTAAAAATAAATAAATGAAATCTTTAAAAAATCAGAGCTAACTGGGAAGAGCTTCTCTCTTTCATTTAGTGGAGACTTTCCACAGATTTATAACTTTTTAAGGAGTGGGGAGGCAGTAGACATACTGTGTTTCCAAATGAATATTTTTTCTGCCAAGAGAACCAGAGGGTACGAGAAAAAACAAATCCTGAAGCCAAACAAAGCTGATATTTTTCAAGCGCTCATTTGATTGAAAAAACCACAGCATTTTTCATTGCTTTTTACTGAGAGAGAGACAGAGAGAGAGAGAGAGAGACAGAGACAGAGAGAGAGACAGAGAGAGATGAACATCTGCTCAAAATGCAGCCCAGGAATGAGACGATGCCCTAGCGCTGCGTTCCACCTGGGCGGGGAGACGCCCTCCGAGTGTGCACCGAGGCTCGGGAGGCCGCGCTTCCCCGGCCTGGCGTCGGCGCCCGGGGGCCTGCCAAGAGGCCAGATCCATGGCGGAGAAAAATCGTTCGCAATTTCAAAGCAGAGATGCTGACTTCTTGCAGACTCCTGCTTTCAACAATTCCGTTTGGGTTTATATGGGAACAAGCTGCCTTCCCATTGACGCCGGGCCCCGGGCGCAGCGAGAGAGACCGGCGAACAGACATCTGTCTAAGGGTTAATTCTAACCCTTAGAATTTGCGGGAATTCTAAGGCTTTCTCCTGAAGTTCGTTCTTGATAGCCTAGAATTAACTTCACGGAGTTGGGCTTTAACGGCACTTCTAATCTCCTTCAATTTGTGCAGAAACTCTCATGGAATATACTGTCTGTCATTTCTTCACTGAAAGCCAGGCGTATGAACTTTTACAGAACGTGAAAATTTTTACATTTGGACCCTAGGAAAAAAGTATTAAAAAACCCACATCCTTTTTTTCTGTCTGCTAATAATATGACACATTTCTCTTGTTTCCACTTTTCAGAAATTTATCGGGGTGACATTGGTTAATAGGGTCAAATGGGTTTCAAGGATACATTTTATGAGCTGTGATCTGTACATAGCCTTGTGTGTCCACCGACAAAAGTCAGATCATCTTCTGCCACCAGATACTTGGCCCCCTTTACCCCTCACCAGCCTCCCACCCCCTTCCCTCCCGTAACTGCATACCATGGCCCGTGTCTACAAGTTTCGGTGTCATGTCCCACGTGTGAGTGAAATCATATGGCTCTTAGCTTTTTCTGCCTGGCTTATTTTGCTTAGCATGATGTTCTCAAGGTCCATGCATGTGCATGTTGTCACAAATGGCAGTGTTTCACCCTCTCTGTGGCTGAGTAGCGTTCCATTGTAGATATGAACCAGGTCTTCTTTATCTAACCATGCACTGAAGGGCACTTCGGTGGTCTCCATGTCTTGGCCACCGTGAACAATGCTGCAGTGAACATAGGGGTGCATGTATCTTTGCAAATAAAATGTTTTGAGTTTTTCTGGCAGGTACAGGGGGTGGGTGCTAGGTCACATGGTAACTATTATTAAATTCGTGAGGAACCCCCAGACTGTTTTCCGTGGTGGCCGTACCTGTCCGCACTCCCACCAGCAGGGGCTGAGGGCTCCCTTCCCTCCACAACCTCTCCCACCCCTGTTATTATTCATCTTGTTGAGGTAGTATCTCGTTGTAGTTTTGATTTGCATTTTCCTAATAGCAAAGTTGAATACTTTCTCATCTATCTGTTGGCCATTTGTATGTCTTCTTGGGAGAGGTGTCTGTTCAGGTCCTCTGCCCAATTTTTAACTGAACTGTTTAAATGTTGGTGTTGCGTTGCATGAGTTCTTTATATATTTTGGATAATAACATCTTGTTGGAGCTGTTGTTTGCAAATATCATCTCCCATTGGATTGGTTACCTGTTCGATTTGTTATTGGTGTCTTTTGCTGCGCCAAGTTTTGGTATCAGGGTTATGTTAGCCCCATAAACATCTTAGGAAGTATCATTTCCTCTTCAATTTTTTGGAAGAGTTTGAGAAGGAGAGGTATGAAATCTTCTCTGAATGTTGGGTACAATCACCAGTGAAGCCATCTGGTTGGCCTTTTATTTGGGGGGAGGCTTTTGATGGTTGTTTCAATTTCCTCACTATTGATTGGTCTGTCGGGATTTTCTAGTTCCTTGTGATTCAATCTAGGAAGGTTATACGTTTCTAGGAACTTATCCACTTCTTTTAGGTTACTGAATTTGGTGACACACAGTCCTTCCCAGTATTTACTATGATCCTTTGTCTATCTGTGATGTCTGTGGTAACTTTTCTTTTATTTCTGATTTTTTAAAATATGAGTCTTTTCTCTTCAGTGGGTCTAGCCAGGGTTTTGTAAAGTTTATTAATCTTTTCAAAGAAGCAGCTCTTTGTTGTATTAATTTTTTGTATAGTCTTTTTGTTCTCTACTTCGTTGAATTCTGCTCTAACTTTTTATTAACTCCTTTCTTCTGCTGACTGTGAATTGCTTTTGTTCTTTTTCTAGATCTTTAAGATGTCACAGTAGGTTGTTTACTTGGGATGTCTCTCGTTTCTTGAGATAGGCCTGCGATGATCCAAACATCCCTCTTATTACTGCTTTCGCTGCGACTCAGAAGGTTTGATACGTCGTATTGTCCTTCTCACTTGTCTCTCTGTATCTTTTTATCTCAGCTTTTTTTCTTCTTTGAACCAGTCGTCTTTCAGTTGTACATTGTTTGATCTCCACATATCTGTGGGTTTCTTTACTTCCTTTTTGCCAGTTGATTTCTAATTTCAGAACATCAACCCTATGTCCTGATCCTATCTGGTTTTAATAATCACTTACATTGGATCTTTTACCAAACCCTCAAGAGCAGAACCACACCTTGTGAGCTGCGAGTGGAGGCCAAGGAGATCTCCATGGCAACAAAGGCTGTGAGCGGAACTGGGCCGGCCCTCTCGGGGTGACCTCTGTGGGCGCTGATAACCCTCCGCGCTCAGCTCTCCCTGGGGCCACTGTACGCCTTGCGCTTGGCACAGGGCGACCTCAATTACTAAAGCTCTTCTGGGTTCCGCGTGTTCCCGGGACCTTCCCTACCCGTGCTGTGTCCTCATTAGACTTTCCCATTGCGTCACAAGGTCCCCCACTCTGGAAATGACGATGCTGACTTTTACTCCGCAGTTCTCCATAGCACAGTGGGGGTCCTGGGCCCAGTCACCTTGTGTCCTCTCTGAGTTGTGAGCGGCCCCCGCCCGCCTGGCTGGGTCCTGGCCGGACACTTGGCCACCAACCAGCTGGGCCTCTCCAGCAAGGGCAGTCCTCAAGTTCTCTGGCCTCAGTTTCTCATTTGCGAAATGAGAGGATTGAAACGAGCTTCTGTATCACGGAATCCCATCTGAGTTCACATTAGAACAGTCTGTTATACAACAAACAAGCAAACAAAAAACAAAACAAATGTAGGTCTTTCCCCAAACGCCTGTGGTTGGCAACAGGTTTAAAGGTGGGGCAATTTTTTAAAATGATACCGTGGCGCCCTCTGGTGGTTGAAAGTAAAGTCATTAAGCTGTTCACGTGTGAAGGCGGGGCTCTTGGGGAAAGCAGGCCTGGGATACCTAAAAAGCCAAAGCCCAGAAGATCGACATGGAGTTGTGTAAATCAGTTATTCCAAGAAGCACTGAACCGACCCGTGGACTGATTGCTAAGTATACCTGAGAGGGCCCAGGTGTCCTTGGGCCAGTTTTGCTTGGCGGACTGGAAACTGGGTGTTTTCGAGTCACTTCCCAGAATCTCAGCCTGCTGAGGACTCATGGGAATCATCTTCCCTTCCCAGTGGAGCTGGTACCCAGACGGAGCCCAGCCTCCTGGTGCTGCCTACTCCGCCAGGGCACCCAGCAGTCCGTGGGTTCTTTATAGGAGGAAGGGCAGGGCCAAGGAGCTATTAGCGAAAGAAAAAAAGGATGACTTTTTGGAAGAAAGAAATACTCATGGGCACGGAGTGCAGTGCGGTGATTGCAGTGCGGGGAGGAGAGTGCGTGGAGGTGGGTCAGGGGGATAAATGGTGCTGGGAAAATACACTAAAAAATAAACTACTACGAAAAAGGATGGGGTACCTTGAATCATTCTGGTGGTCTCTGTGCTGTAGAGGCGGTCTCCGGTCGTCCAGGACCTGGGCCGTGGGCTTGCTGGGTGAGCCAGACAAAGAGGCAGCCGCGCGAGGGTGTTCGGTGGGTTGGCCTGCACAGGAAAGGCACGCTCTCAGCCATTTGCTGTTTACAGGGATTACCCAACCCTGGGAGAGCGGTCTCTCACCGGCCAACCAGTGAGGCCCCCGCTGGCCAAGGCATCGTACAATACAGACAATAAAAAACGTGATTAATACACCCCCTTAACAAATAAGGGAACTCAGACCCAGAATGAACTCTCACGAGGCCACACAGCTAAGTGATGACCTTCCAGTTCAATCAAGGAACAGTTTCTGTGCTTAAGCTCGGCCTCTGATTAGTGTTGATCTTGCTCAAACCATTCAGTCAAACAATTCTTTACAAACCAGTAACACTTATTTAATGGCCTAACAGAGAATGGGAAGCAACTCTCCAAGGGGCACACGAAGTCCTGTGTGCTACTGCTACTTGACCAACACATTTCACTTTCACGATCCAAGGGGAAAATGCCGTCACCCTGCACCAGGACGCCTTCCAGAATTCAAGAGGGCACATTTGACGCCGACTGTCATCCTGACGAATGAGGAGCAGGTGGCGTGACAGGCTGGGCGAGCTCTTGTCTCCCGTGGGGGTTTGGGTTTAGGCTGGCCCGGGGCAGAGATGGTCTTTGATGACCTTCCAAACTGCGCTAGGGGCACACAAGATTCTCCTAGCTTCCTGGTCTCACGGACCCACGCCCCTCCTGGTTCACACAGCACGGGCCAGCAGATGAACGGCGCAAAGCAGCGCCTGCATTTTTCAAGTCAGATGGACGAGCACGGCGTAGAGAATATCTCTGCAACTTGCCTCATTTCTCTTTCAAAATTGTCACAAAGAGCAAATGTTTAAGGGAAGACTGTAAATTCACAACCAATAATACTGTTCTCTCTTCATGGCAAAAAAAAATTCGATTTATCACTGTTTTCCTGAATCAACACCTACGACTATTTTGATTTCAAATATTGTTTTTATTTGCTCTCGTGCAAGGAAAAGACAGACAACCACTTACAAGGAAGCCCTTGCTGAGTGTGTGTGGGGTCGAATTCAGGGCGGTTCAGCACAGTTCCCTGGGCAGCTGTCATGTGCGAGGCAGTGTATCGGTCCACTGATTTTACTGTCTTGTTTATAGAGGCCTTAGCTCACTTAACTCCCACAACAACCTGCTGAGACTGGTCGGTCAGATTGTGGGAGGCACTGTGTTCGTCTGACGAGTCACCCTTTCTGTTCTGCAAGTAAGGGACAACTCACAGAAGCCATCTCCTTGTTTTCCTCACCTCAGCAGAGTTTGAAGGGCAGGCAGCAATGGGTCTGCGGCTCCGTGACATGGTTCGGTACCCGGCTCTTTCCAGCTCTCTGCTCTGCTTTCCCGAGTGGGTTGGCCCTCGTCCCCAGGCTTATTGCCACCGACTCGTCCAAATCCTCCACCGAGAACCCTGGCAGGCAGCACCTCTGTCTGACCCCTTCCTCTTGGGCAACAACCGTTATTTTTAGCCCTGAAATAAAAATGTGATGTTGTCCGTGACCCCAGGGCACCCTGACGCAGGCTCCAAGTCCTGTTAGGAGGGAGAGAGGGAGGGCCAGTGAGCTTCCCCCCTGTAGTTGAAAAGTCAACTCTTGCGGAGGGTGGAGGAACCACAGGGCTATTTCTACACTCGCTTTTCAGTTCACCTGTTTGTTAGGGTCCGCTCGAGGCACCGCCATCTCTGCTCTTGACCAAGGTTTGTTCTGGATTGCATTCTATGGGGACAGCGCGTGACGGGTTACAGCCAGAACTTTTGTTGGACACAGTGGCTTCTGGACAGAAAGCCAGACACAGCCCGGGGGCCCAGCCTGGGGCCCAGCGGCCTTCCACGGCCCAGAATCCACAGCTTGGGGGTGGGGCGGTGTTATTTTTTTTTTTATCGTGTGTCAACTGGATGAGACTTCTGTCCGCAGTCACTCCATCAAACACTAATCTAGGGGGTGCTGGGAAGGCATTTGCAGATGGGATTCAAGTGCCAAGTCAGCTGACTTTAAATAAGGGAGGTTATACTAAAGGAAATGTGGGTGGTCCTGGTTCAAACAACTGAAAGCCTTTTTTCTTCTTTTTTTTCTAAACTCTCTTTATTTGTTTACTTATTTAATTTACTTCTTGCATTTTTTTTATTCTTTAAATGCTTTGCACTTACAGTTGACCTTCAACATAGTTTTGTATTGGTTCCAGGCGAACGGCATGGTGGGTAGGCAGTCACACACTTTACAAAGCGACCCCCGATGTTTCCCGCGCCCGCCTGGCCCCGCACCCAGTCATGACGGTATTGCCGGCCGTGTTCCCTGGGCTGTACCACACTGGAAAGGCCTTACCAGCTGAGGTGGGCCTTCCCTAAGGCAGAAGCCAGTCCGCCTGTGGGCGCCGCAGCACCCGTGCGGAGGGTTCTGGCCTGCCCCCTGCCGGCTGGCTGCTCAGCCAGCCCAGCCAGCCGTGAACCAGCCGGTTCCAACACCTCTCTGCGCGTCCTCGCCTCCTGGTGGTCCCCCGACTGATGGAGATGGTGCTACCCAGTGTCTTGGAAGCTGTCCCACCCCTCGTTTTCAAACCTGCCCGTCTTCGTGGTCATACAGTTGTGAGTTTCCTGAGGCTGCCATTACAAGGGACAGCAAACGCGATGGCTCACAGATTTGGAGGCCACACGTGTGACCTTTGGGTGTTGGGAAGCGACAATGTCCTGCAGGCTCTGGGAACCCTCTGCGGGCCGGGCGCCCCCTCCTTGGGGTCTGGCACTCCCGTCCCCGCGTCCGTCTTTGCGCTGACATTGTGGCTGATGCCTGACATCGCCTGCTTTACCACACGGTTGTGAGTGGGAGGGGGCACATCTTGTGGAGTAAAAGAAAAACGTTCTGGACTAGGAATCATGACGTACAGATTCTGATCAGAGCTTTGGGGACACTCACTATTTGACTCTTCCTAACTGCGCTACCGCTAGGGGTCACTCGGCCTCCCTGCGCCTTACCTGTAACATTTAACTGTTTATGTCTATAACATTGGGGCATTTGGGGCCCTGGGACTCCACAAGAGTGCGCCCGAAGAACCTCAAGTGAGAGAAACAAAGATTTTCCAGGAAAGTATAATAGAAAATTACCCTGTTTCTGCTTCCCCAGTTTCCTGATGAAAGATGGAAAATCCCGTTTATGTGACTTTAGACCCAGCTAAGAATGAGGTGGAAAGTGTTTACGATGTGGCCGTGAAATGTGGAAGCGGTTCCATGAACAGTCGACCAGTTTGATGGTGGCGGGGCGGAGGGGCATCCACGTGCCTACGTGAGAGGACGCTGGTGGCTAGAGGCCGGTTCAGCGGGCGGGGACTCAGCTCCCTCCGCGGCCGTGTGTTGGCAGGAGGAAGGCCGACGCCCAAACAGACCCTGAAGGTCTCACTTAAGCGGGGTGCCCTCGGCAGGGAGGGAGAATGGGAATGTTCCATACACGGTCGCTGGGGAAGGACAGGAGGCCGTGCTCTGACCGATGAGACAGTGCCCACCACGCAACAGGCAGAGACGCGACTCTGATGGACGCCGTTCGCACCGATCGCGGTCAGAACTCTGGCCCCGCCAGTTGTCCGCGCGACCTCGGCCACGCTTCTTTCTCCCTCTGACTGGCAGGGCCCCGCGCACACTGTCAGCTGTCGGGAGGCGGCCGGCTGGGTCCCCACGGTTGGGTTCCGTTCACCGTGGGAAGTGCCGTGTGATGAAATCAAATCACCTACAACGTCCAATCGCGGCGCTGCTGGGGAGCTGGGAGCCGTCGCTGCGCTCGCGGGTCGCTCCCAGGGCGGGAAGGCTGCTGGCGGCGGAGGGTTGATGCGCAGACTGCTCTGGGGAAGGCTGGCCTGCTCTGAGACGCTGCCCCTACTGCCTGGTGCCGCAGGCGCGTTAAATGACCCACGACCCCGGCCTTGGTACCTGGCAAAACGCTGCCGCCCCAGCTTCATGCACTTTTTGGTCCTACTGTGCCACCTCCCGAACAGACTGTACATTTGTCTCCCCCACCCCCAGCTTTGCTCACTCTTGGAGAATGTTCCAGGTAAGCGGCCTGGCTGGCTCCCAGGCAGGGTTCATACTCCCCCCAGGTGCCCAGCCTGGGACCATGACTGTACCCTCCTACTGTCAGCTTTGTGCAGCTGTACAGGCCACAAGGGCCAGCGCCCTCTGGTGACAGAAAGGCCCAGGGAAGCCTGGGTACAGGTGATACAGGCACAGACAGTGTGACATCCAGAGAGCATCACTGGACAGCACCAAGCCGGGAGGGAGGCTTAGGACCTGGACGAGGACACTTTTCTTGAACTACTGAGTTCACATCTCAGACTAACGACATAGTTGATTTCACAGTTCATGCCTTACCATTCCCGACCAGTCCTTTCCTTTAATTTTACTGGTTCCGACTGGCAAGAACCCCGCAGGGCACTCTTCCAGGTAGGTACCTGGCCAGGCAGGCTCCTGACGACCAAACAGCTAGGAGGGTGGCACCCAGACACGGTCTCTTCCTGTGACCGCTGGCCACATTGGGGACTCCCCCCAGGGAGAGCGGCAGAGACCCTCAGCTCAGCAGAGACCCTGTACCTACCTCATCACGCATTATCCTGTTTCTACAGACAAGCCTTCCTATCCCCCAAATTATGTAACGAAAATTCTACAGGAGATTTTGCTGGAACTCTAGGACCTTACCACTTTAACTCCTGTTGGACTCTTTGGAGTTCATTCCCAGATTTTCAACATGTGCATATATGTTCTACATGATTATAATCATGGCGCATTTACAGTGTGTATTCTACGTCCCATTTAACATACGGTAAACATTCTCCACATTTCTATCAGGACCAGCCCCAAACCCCGCCCAGTCCCACACTCAGAAGGGCCCCGCACCTGGTTTAAGGCTGTGTCGTCACCTCGAAGTTCTTAGTGGGAACACGGTGCCCCACTTTTTTGTTCGGCACCAGGACCTGCGAATTATGTAGCTGGCGTGGAGCTATAAGAATATTTATTGCGCGATTATGAGGTGGAAAAAGCAAGCTGCAGAAAGGAAAATGTGACTTATGGTCTCTGGGAGATGCAGCACAACCTGTGGCTATGGTCGCGTGCCTGGGAGTTATCGGGAAGACCCAGAGCCAGTCCAGAGGAGACACGAATGATGGTGGCTGCTTATCCGAGATGAGAAACGGCGCGTGTGCTGGCTGTAAAGGAAGGTTTCTCTTAGCTGAAGCCCTTGAATTATTTACGAGAAGACTGCAATGATATGATCCTTGTATAAGCAACAATAAACTAACACTTTGAGTATGAAAGAAAAGAAAAAATATGAAAACTTTAAATGGCTGTCTTCGTATTTGATTTTTTTTCCCCTTTGAGTATATTGACTTCAATGTCACTGAACTAAGAATTGTAGCTTTGGTTCTAAAATTCTATATTTGATTACCCTTGCACATAATAAATGCCCAGGAAATACATTTTGATTGCACGTCTCTGTCTAAAATAGGACCTCCCCAAAGCCATAGTATCTTCTTACACTGCTTCACTGCCTTAGGGATGTTTGTTCTCCCACTTGGCACGCGGGTTTGCATGTGCTTGGTGGCCGCACTGGAGTGGAAGCTCCACGCGGCAGAGCGCCCTCTGCTGGCTTGCTGCAGCGGGCGGGGTGGGGCGGGACCCACGGAGGACACGCAGTAAGCAAACAAACGGTAGTTGATTGCACACACATTCCCAGGAAACAACCTGAATCAGGTACACGCACTAAAATACCAACAGTTTCACTAGGTAGTATGATCACGGCTGATTTTTATGTATTTTAAACAAACTCTTTTTCAAATTTTTCTTGGTAGAGACGGAGCCGGGAGGCCCCTGTGGGACGACTCCAGGCCATGTACACTCTGCGTAGTTCGGTGGCCTCGGGCACCCAGCAGGGTCGTTGCCCACAGTGAGAGGACGGTCCTGGGAAACAGTGTCTTGTCTGTTTTAGGTGATCAGGGTGGCTTCGTGCATCACCTTAGAAACCGATCACGACTTCGCCTGCCCTACGTCGTGTGGCGGAACTGCACGCCTTGCACTCAGAAGGAACCAAGTCCCCAGTTCCTCACTGCGAGGTTGCTGCGCTGTGACGCAGGGCCACCGGGAGCGCGGTTTTGGGCGTGTGCACAGAGCGGCCACCAGGAAGCTGTGCAGAGACCACCTCCGTGTGCACATCTGCGGGGGGGAGGCCTTGGAAGGCAAGGTATTCTGGAGCATCACAGCCCTAGGAAACTGTTACGTTTAGAAAAGTGTTAAGATTCAGATATATCGTATATGATGTATAAATAATATATTATGTATATCTGACTATATAATATAATATAATTATTATATTATATTAACCTGAATCTGTGAGTCAAGAAGGGGGAGGAGACAGCATTAGATTCGGTGTCTGCGTGGAACCATACCTTGGAGAGGCAGGTGACTCTGCTTCTGACGTGAGTGATCACATCAGGGACCTGCTTTCATCTCCCCAGGAAAGATCAGCTGAGCTTCTTCAGGTCTGGAGTGGGCTGAGCTGAGTTAGTATTTCTCTCAGAGGTAAAGCAACGGGGAGGAACCTATACTGTTGGGGGTCCAGGGAAGCCTCAGTTTTAGGTTTCTACTGGTGAGGCCGGCCTTGTGCAGGAGAAGCTCCTGAGGAAGGGATACAAGACCCCCAAGGGGAAGAGGGGGAGGGCTGTTTGCAAGAACAGGCCTGCTTGGTATTTCACACCCCCAGTTGTAGGAAATAAGAACAAAAGAGTTCTATTTGATTTATTGTGACAGTATTTTTATTATGAAACTGACAGTAATAATGACGAATTAGAACAACGTTCTAACTGCCTAGCATTTCACGGTTTACAAAGCATTTTGAAAGAATGCCTTTTTTAAAACGCTTGGAACCTGGTACTCGAATCCCAATAAAATACAAAAAGCACTTCTGGAGGTGGAAACTGCCATGCAGACAATGAGTGTGTAGCCGGTATATTTGAACTGAAGTTTGGTAAATTATGTGATTTCCAGACTGGGCATGACCTGGTCACTGCTCTTCCTTTTGCACGAGGTAAATGAGACCCGGTGTGACTTGCCTAAGGTCACACACCTAGTGTTTCATAGCGCCAGGCTCTGCTAGCCATGAACCTCCTAAAATTTATCTGCAATGTGAAGAGAACAGATAGACGCACTCACTGTTATTTTACAGCATCAGTTTTGAGCAACCATGCTGCGTGTTGCAGCATTATTGAAACCGAAGGTTGAGGATAGTCCTGTCTCTTTAAAAAGAAAAAAAGCGGCCGCGGAGTTGGGGTGTGGGGGGGGCGGTGCTGCTGACTGCGGCAGCCGGCGCATCCAGTCCGCCCCGGACCCAGTGCAGTGCGGTGGCAGTCACGCTGCCGGGACCAGCGGATGGGACAAAGGGGAACAAAAGCAGGGAGGCAGCTCCAGGGAGTGTGAGGGGACCCGGCGAGAACCCGGGGGCGAGGAGGAACGGGGAGGCTCGGAGAGATCTGATCGGCGTTCAGCCCCGCGCCCGCCGCGCTGCCACGGGGTCAGCGGGTCACTGCAGGTGTTGGTGGACACGGTGACCGCCGTCCTTCGTGAAAGGAGAGAGACTCTTCTGGAGCGTGCTGTGCAGCTGTGAGTAATGGGTTCTTCGGGAAATTTGCAGTCCGGCCGGGCGGGTGGGCTGCGGGTTTGTGGGTGAGGCGTTAGTAGCTACAGTGTTACTAGTGAGACCCGCCGCGGTCCAGATGCTCAGACGCCCGGCTTTGTGGTGTTAATCTCCGCGCTGGGCCGCCCAGCTGGCTCCCGGGGGTCCCCTGCTGTGACTGGGCGTGTGGGGTCCAGAGCCCTGTTGAATAAGAAAGCGGATTCTCAAGTAGCTGACAGTTGAATGTAAAGCAATCGCTCTCATTTTAAACAGCATGAGATTCCATCGCTTATCGTTCTCTTATGTAATGATACTATTTGAAAACCCTGCTTTTAGGGGAACTCACTTTGCTTGTTTAATTTATTCTAATCAGTGATCAGTAAATTCTTAGAAAGAGTATTCCAGTTTTAACAACACAAATCTCTTGCTGTTCCCCACCCCCCAAAACAAAGTTGATGCCTCAGAGAAGGGTGCTAGGTTTGTTTGGCCTTAATTTTACCCTTTCCACGGAAGGAAAGCCTGCTCCGTTTAAGTAAAAGGCAAAAGCAGGTTATTCCTGGAGGCGCCCCAGCCCACCTGCGGGAAGTTGTATCGAAGGGGAGCTCTTTATTTTCCCACCAATGCAGATAAAAGTAATTGACACTTAATCGCATTGCATTTGTCACGGGAAGAGGAAATTTTCCACACTGTGTTGTTACGCTACCCGATGCTAACAAGACGCACACTAGGTTAAAGCATAGTTATAAGCTCCACTGGTTTTACGTAGGGCTAACCAGCTTGCTCTCCCTCATCTTGCCTGGAAGTCTTACTCCCTGCCAGGGACCCATGACATCCCATTTCTCTTCCTTCTTCCTCTGTGGCTGCTCCCTGCCTCCTCTCCTCACCTTTCTTGGCTTTGGAGCTGACCCATATCCACCTTTTCTCTCCAGATCAAAACTCCTTCAGTCTCCCTTTCCGGCAGACCCAGCTAGATTTTTCTGTACTCTCACTTTTCCCTTGTGCCTCACTTGGGTTGTAAGAGCTCTGCCACAATGAAACATGGAGCTTTCTAGTCTTCACCCGGCAGGGAGAAGAGCCCGATCACAGCTTTGTGAGACCAGGCTTAGCTTGCACCAGGAGCCTCTTGAGTCTCGTTGCCTTCGGCTGGATTTACTCTCAGAAAGAAGCCTTAAGCTCCAATCTCCGCTCTGCCACATCCCAGCTCCGCAGCCACCAAAAAGTCACTTCGCTACTGTAAGCCTCAGTCCCTTCCTGTGTGAGAGGTGATGGCGGTCAGTGTTCGCACAGTTGTCATGCGGTGGGACTGGGGACGCTCGTGAAGGCCAAGCACCCAGCGTCCACCGGCCACCATGCAACCTGCTGAGAAGGTGTGTCATTTCCCCGTCCAGGCCACCCACTTCCTCGCTACCCTGGTTCCTCATACCATTTCCCTCCGGGAATGAATTCTGAAGTGCTGCTTGAGCAAATAATTAGCTCTGACCAAGCACAAAAAGTGTAGTCAGTACCCGCTAAAGTCTCTCACCGCCCGAAGCAATGCTGCTGTTCCCACGTCGCCGTCAGAGTCTTCTCTCGAGGAACGGAAGGCCGGCTCCCCTCGTAGGGCTCCGTGGAGACCCTTTACGACCGTGGCCGTGGGATGATGACAGCGACCATCCTGCCACGAGTCCCCGTGAGGACCGCTCACTGTGATCCGTGCAGAGGGCGCCAGATGGGAAATCAGGATGAGTCCCATGTCTCTTGTGATTGTGGACAATGTGGGTGACGCTGTGCTCTTTGTGTCGCCCATCCTGTTACTATTGCAGGGTTTGTTTGTTCTTTTTTTTAAATCTGCCTTTCTCCCTGCTGCCTTCACTGTCCTTAAACTCTCCATGCAGCGCACTGGGTCAGATTTCAACGTCCTGGATGGCGCAGTTGCCAGGACCTAAAGGGACTGTCAGGAGCGGGGAAGGAACCATGGATTGGGAGTCCAGGGGAGGGACTTGGCTTCGCCTTGGCCTCTGTGCCAGTGTAAAGGTCATTTAACCTCATCTCTGGGATGAGAGTGTGGGCTAGAAACCTTTCAATTTCCTTCCAGTCCTGGATACACGATGCATACTCTCTTTGGGGCTTACTTCCTTCATAACAATCACCCCATGGGAAAAACACGGTTCCTCACACGTCATCTATTTTCACTCTGAAACAGGCAACCCCGTTCAGGCGATTATAAAATATTGGGCTGAGAGGCAGTAGGACCCCACCTCTTTCTTCTTTGAAAAAGCAGAGGGTGGACGAGACGGTATCTAAGTTTGCTGGGCTGCTTGGACGTGGGTGAGTCTTCAGATCGCAAACCCTCAGCTCTGCTCCCCACACCCCTGGCCCCCCTCACAGCCTCAGTGCTGTAAGGGAAACCCGTCCCCCGCACGGCGCCTCGACACCCAGGCAAACGCTGGGCTTAAATATTCAGCTGTGGGTTAGCCCGTGAGTCTAGCCCGTGTCCAGTCCAGAGCATACGGGCTTGGCAGCCCACACCACCTCCTCACGTGTTCAAACTCCAACACTCTGAAGTAAGTCGAAGTCGCTCTAATATCGCGATGGGTAGTCGTTTAAACTTCACACATATCTGAAATCTGTGCGCAATTTTACACAGTAGCAGACATTTAGCCTTTCTCCTTGTATGCAATGCAATGATGCATTTAACCATTAAAAAATGTTCCCGAGGATTGTCAGATAAAACACAGGGAATACTGCAGGAGACATACACATGCTAAACAAAGTAATTTGTTATTTATTTACATGGAGAAATACATTAAGTGATAAAATAATAATGAAAAAGAAACGAAATAAAATTCAAATGTTACTAGTATATTTTTGTTAAATCTGGCAACCCAGTATAAACAGAACTTTACTTAATGAATTCAATCGTAGTTACTTTGAGCATAAGGATATTAATTTGTTGGATTTTTAAGCTTAAAACATGAATTACATTCAAAGGTCATCCATTTTCCATGATATGCTAAACACCTCGCTAGTTTTATTTATTAATGTTTTTGTTCATTATAGTAAAAGCTAAGCAACTATCCTAAGAAATTCTGGTCCTGAAGAATATAGTAGTATGTCCGACTCACTTTCATATTTCCCAGAGGCCCTGCTACTAAATGAAAAAAGTAACTAGAATTTAAATATATATTTTGAGGGTCAGATAAACCTGGTTTTGCAATGGGCTTTCTG
Source organism: Trachops cirrhosus (assembly GCA_028533065.1). Lineage (NCBI taxonomy): Eukaryota > Metazoa > Chordata > Mammalia > Chiroptera > Phyllostomidae > Trachops > Trachops cirrhosus. Next base: position 3,262,295 of record CM052548.1, on the reverse strand, counting down.
TCCTACTAGCTCAGATACTTCACCTCGTGGAAGCTCAGTTCCCTCCCTCTTGAATTAGGCTGACAAAGGGTCGATAAACCCATGCAGAGGTCAGAGGACCAGAAGGGAAGCCCCGTGGCTTGGCACCCGACTCCCCCAGGAAACGTTGGTTTTTAAGTGAATGAAAGAATGTTCTTTTTCCCTTCAAGGAGCCAGAGAGTAATATCAGTCAGGTATTATCAAATGAGGTAGATTTCAATCTTATGGCCTATTTTTAAAATACTAATTTTACAAAGATGAATTTGGATATAATTGACGTCCCCTGCAATGTGCCCCGATGGGATATTACCGTTATGTAAAATTTTGTCTTCGAAGATATAAATTGAGCTTTTCAAGGCGGGAGCCTACGACTGGGGAGCTTCTGCTGCAGGGTTCCGCCACCCCCAAACCCTGCCTCCCACCATGAGCTCTGCCAGGCTGCAAGCTGAGGCTGAGGCTGGGTCAGCACCACTCGGGAGATGCTACAGAAGCAGATGTGTGTTTTTATCGCTTGGAAATTGGCCAGAGGGACTGAATTATTCACTCTTTATTGAATACATTCTAAATCCATGGCTCTGAACCTGACCGAGCAGCAGCGGAGTCAAAGCTGAACAAGACGTCCTGGAGGACCTTGAGGAGACCGGGAAGACCGGTACAAAACGCAGGAGCCGTTTGGAACGCCCAGGGAGTAAGTTATGCATCGTTAAAATTAACTTTGAAATTTGTAACTGCCCACGCGCACACCTGTAGCCTCACCTCGACGCTCCGTGACGTGCGTCCAGGTGCATATCCATCGGCAGGTCTGGAAATTTGAGGCCTAAGAGTGGCCGCGGCGACCGCAACCTTTCCGACCACAGTCTGTGCCGATTCTGTCCGGCCGTGAATGACACCCCCAGTTGTTGCTGCGCGTCACCTTCGGGTCCATCGATTGGACGGGCGAATGCATCCGGAGTCTCCATTTAGGCCCTGGCTGATCCATGTTTCCTTCTGGAAGGCAGGACGTTGTCCTGAGGGCATTTCCGGGGAGGCTGCCCTGGGACCGAAGGGCGCCGGTGTGCAGCTTCTTGTTTCGGTAGCATTAGGCCCATTCACGGGTGGACTTGCACCGCATCGCAGAGGATGTACCCGACCGTGAACCCATCTGGCCAAACATGAGAAGTGACACTGATTTTTAGTTCCCGCGTTCAGACGGCTGTGTGGACCATCCTCGGGGGATTGATAAAGCAATCATGGCCCCAGTTTTTGCTACCCATGGGTTAAAAGACTGTTCTAGGGAGGCCATGGTGATCAGGCGAAGCTGCAAAGGGCATGGCCCTCAGTGTGGTGAAAGAGGGAGGGGTCGCCAGGGACACCCTTGCTCCCCCCAGGAGCGGGCTCCTTCCTGCCCTGCCCCAGGGGGAGAGAGCTTTTCTAGCTTTAAGTCTATACAGAACGGATGCAGTTCTGAAATTTGACAGACACCCTTCAACAAAGAGCGAGGACATCACCCATCATAATGGTGTCTGCTGCGTCCCCCTCCTGCCTGGTGGGCTCCACTGTCTTCCCCCTTGGAAACCCCTTCCTCTCCCCACGCCCTTCCCCCAGCCTGCCTCCCCCAGGGAAGGCTTTGGGTTAAGGGCGCATTGGCAGTTACTTATATAAGTTATGGTTTAGGCCTGAGTCTCCGGGCTCTTTATGCTTCAAGTAGAAAAGCTCAAAGAAGTGCTCACTTGCGCGAGCAGCGAAGCTGGCGTGTTCCTTCGCTGCTCCTTGGCCGAGATCGCCTGCAGTGCCTGTCTGCCTCTGGGAAAAGCCCGGGTTGCCCAAGTAGGATAATTTCGCTGGGAAGGCGAAGAGGTCACTGTGCTGCTCTTAGCCACGGGCAGCGGCTTCGGGCTTCGGAGCCAAAGGATCAGATGCCCCAGCCGGTGAGGCCGGCTGTCCAAGCCCCACTGCTGGACAGCAAGTCCAGAGCCTCCATGGTTTGGGCCCGCGATGCGCACGAGGAGGACATGGAGCCGTGGGCAGAGAGTGCCGTGAACACCTTACCTGTCCCCGCACGTGTTCAGGGATGGCACACGAGCAAAAGGCATGCCTCGAATATTTGCAAACACTGTTTGTAGCTTTCTAGGCCCCTCCAGACACAGTCCAGGTGGGTCTGCATGAAGGTCCTGCACTTGGAGACAGCAGGTTGGCCCCTTTCACTGACGGGGAACAAACATTGCGCACAGAGCGCTTCTGTGATCCTCACGTGGTGGTCCCCACCACGGCGAACCACCCCCCAAATCACACAGTGTGGAGGCAGCTTTCCTGCCCCTTGGAGAAGGGGCGGGGAGACAAGGAAATGATATTTGATGCCTCGATTGTGCCAAGCACTCAACAGCCGGGAGAAAGGCAAGAGCTGGGAGTCGGAGGCCCCTGTGCTTAAGCCCCCGCACGGGATGGATGGTGCTCGACTTTTCTGGGTACCAGCTTCTCATCTGCAAAACGGCACGGGCAGTTTCCACCAAACGCCAGGCTGTCAGGCCACCTGTGAAATCACTTTGGCAAATTAAAAATACCATAGCCCTATCATATCTTACTGTACTGCGTTTTAATTTTACCGTCAATAATGTTCCAAGTGTGCATACAATTTATGTACATAGTTAATAAGCTACATAAATACAAAATTATCATGGAAACGGGAGAATAATGCCAGATTCATCTCAGCACGATTACTCTGACTTTTGTCAGGCGCTGTCTTAAATTGATCGGTGATGGAGAGTTTGAGCGCTCGCATTTCTTTTTTCTAAATTGTATTCGACTGCTGTTCACTCATGTTAGACACAGTAAAGAAAACTCCCAGCTTTCATCTTTCGTGCGATGTCATTGTTAGGGATTTAGAAGCGCACCTGTGTGATACATTGAAGCATTCAGAAACGGGCGCGTTAACCAGTCACGGCAGCGGAGGGAGTATATAGTCCGTAACATTGTAACAACTCCGTGTGCGCGGTCTAGCAGGGGGATCGCGGGCTCCTCGGAAATTGTAGCATATTTATAATTATGATATTTGTAGGAACGGGCAGAACATTCCATCGTACTTGTCCCTCCGGTTTCTTATTGTACGTTCGTCATCTTTTTTTAGCTTATTTCTTAAAATGTTAGGCTGTAGCAGGCACCGATGGTTTTTGAGACTATCACCAGAAGAAGGAAGGCTTTCCGATAGACATGTTTTCTCTTCTTTTTCTAACGTAGATGTTGCGCTTTCAAACGTGAGTTACATTACGCGTAAAGTCATAGGTTTGGATTTAAGGATGTCGTTCCTGAAAAGGAGGCACATTAAGGGAGGCACGTATTTCCACCTGGCGGATGCCCGAGACAAGAAATGCGTAGGGAGGAAGAACAGAAACCTAAATTAAGCCGTTTGTGTGTTCCTGACCAGGGCCACGGTGTCCGGGCCCCGCGGCACCCCCTGGCGGTGAAGTGAGGGACCGACGCTTCGGGCCTTGGTGCCAAGAGCCCTCCTAGTTAGAAGGTCGCTGGAGCCAGAACTACGGCTGTCGTCCCCCAGGCGGTCCTCCACTCTCAGCGCGTGTGCTTCCAGCACGTCCCCTGCGCCTTCCTTTACCCTCTCTTGATTTTTCTTTCAGAAGAACCGAAGCGATGCCGGCATGCCAGAATCCCCGGGGCGAGAAGGGTTCCCATCCACGAGGAGTTCACCGCTGCTGAGATGAGGGCGGGAAACCCCTCCCCCAAGGCCATCGACAGCGTCTTCCCCCACCACCTCCAAGAAGAGGTGCAGGACATTCTCACGTGAAAGCAGCTTCTCTCCGTGTGGGAGTCGGTAGCCTGAAGGACTTGGTTGCATCAGGAGGCGACCCCTTTCAGACTGGGAGTCACACTTTTGGGAACACCAAGACGAAAGGCAGCCATGTTTTTGGACTGCAGATGATGGACAGGCACCGAGGGGGCAAACGGGCTCTTGGCTGACCTCGCGGGGCTGAACTTGGCATACACGTTTAAAGGAAACACCAACAGAAGGCAAGCAGAAGGAAGAAAATACTTTCATGGTGTTCGCCGGCCGGTATTCCAGGAGCAGTGAGCATGGAGACCAAGGATAATCGGTAAACGAGTTAACGTTCTTCCATGAGAGCAGGTTGCACTGAGGTGATAAGGTTTATGGGGTTTTCCCAAAGGAGACATAAAATTGGGCTAAAATTGGGCTTTGTGGGCTAAAACAAAGGAAAGGTTTCTGGAGGAGGAAGTGCATCAACAACAGATGCTTTAGTTCTAACTGGAAGCGTGTAAGTAACACCTCAAGCCCTGGGCTAGAGGTCATTCCTTACCTGTGCGCAGGTGGTGGGGGAGTTCTGTGTCCCTGTGTGGCTTGGAGTCGAGGGCGGTCGACTAGATGTGTCACAGTCTCGTCCTCACCACACGTGTGTGTTAGCAGCTCTTCCTGGGCATGTCATTACCTGTCGAGGATTAAATAAACAACTGGGGAGAGCTTAGAACTGTATCAAATAACCTGAGAAAGGAGAGAGGGGGCACCTGCTCTTCCTTTTCAACTGTGATGGTGAAAGGCCGTGTTAGCTCCTTCCCTCAAATTTCATTGCTACTTTGTAAGAGCATATTCCTTTTTTACAAGTTTTAGGATTTATGCACAATATAAATATATTTATAAATATAAATATTAATTTTGATTATAAATAGAATGCATATTTATAATTACCTCTTAAACATTTGTGTGCTCATCTCTGTTTCCTTAAGCGTATGACAGAAAGTTCTCCCATTGCTTTTGCCCCGCCACATATAAGTAGAAGGTCCAACAGTTGAAGTTTTGGTGCCGTTGATACGGGTAAGGCTTCCCATCTCATAACCCGATGAGAGCAACAGGAAAGACTTTTCTTTCCAACTTTGAAACATTAAAAAAACACTCAATATTTGTTCATCTCGGAGCAAATATTTCAAAAGTTCTACTTTTGAAAAGCAGAACTTGCCTCTTAACAAATCGGAATTAACTTTGTGACTGTCATTGAAATGTGTGACTGCATGAAGGGATTGAGAGCACTTAACGTGCTCAATTTTTACTGACCAGTTGGAATATTGGATTGTTTTCTGCGTTTTTTAGTGTTGTGAAAAGTCGTCTGAGATGAGCAGGCCAGATTGTCTTTGCGGTGGCTGGGTGATAAATTCGATTTACAGCTAGAAAAAATATAAATTAACTGAAAGCATCTTTACAGAGATTTACATTACATAGGTTGGGTATTTAGAATTTCCTCAAAACTTATAATTTACTTAAAGCTAAAATGTCAGTGACTGGATGTAGCAGTATTTATGGACACATAGAATAAAGTGCGTGGGTTGAGAATCAAACCGTCACCTTACGATTGTTTTTATAAACATGCCTTTATTAAGCCATTTAAAACATGTCTGTTTACGACCAAAACCACGTGAAACCTGATTGCCTGGTCTCCTTGGGGCTGCGGAGTGCCTGGGGCAAGGTGATCGGTTTCAAAGTTAAAAAGTGTGCTTCCTCATTTCTGGGGTGCTGCGTCCTGAGCCCTCAGGGGCAGGCGGGGTGGGGGGTTTGCTCAGAGTCTCCGCATTAACCTGCAGGGCTTCCCCAGGGCCTCGGCTTCACGGCAGTGTTTGGGAGAAAAAAGGTTATCTATCAGACAAGCACTATAAGATGTTGCTAAAATAAAAGCAGATACATTATTGAACACACCATCTGGTTGTTTCAGGTAGCAGTCGAGACAGTCTCACTTGTTGAAGGCCTCCCTGGGATTGGTTCCCTCTCCGTTGCCTTCAGGAAGGTTCTGGAACATCAGTGTGTGACAGGGCACACAGATCAAACTCCGGGCTATGGAGAGTGGATCCGACTTGGGGAGACTGTCCTTGGGACGCCAAGAAAGCAGTTCTAGGTACAGGGTGCTAAGGGCTTGGCCCATTCGGGAGGGATGCAAGCCAGTGGCGGTACCTGAGAGACTCCCTTACGGGTCTCATTCAGTAGCTGAGAAAACTACACCTACGTGCCTTGCTCAAACTCACAGGGCCGGCTACGGAAAACCATTGCTCTGCCCTGGTCAACGGTCAGGAAGACTTTATCTGGGACCAGTTCAATAGGCCAGGGGGCCCCTGCAATAGGGGAGAAGGGGCGGACCCGACTCCAGAGACGGAGTTAGAGCCAGTGAGCAGAGGGAGGGGTCAGTGGGATCCCCAGGCTCAGTAAATCAGGAATGGACTTAGAGCTCAGAAAACTCTTCACTTACTCTTACTCTGTTGTTACAGGGGACCGATTCAGACACAGGCAAATGGAGGAGATACACAGGTCAAGGCTTGGGAGCAGCCCTGGCTGGGTAGCTCGGTTAGTTAGAGAGTTTTCCTGATATATGCCAGGGTTGCGGGTTCAATCCCCAGTCAGGGCACACACCAATGAATGCATAAGTAAGTGGGACAACAAATCTCTACCCCCGCCTCTCTCTCTGTCTCTCTTTCTCCAAAATCAATCAATAAAGACCTTTTAAAAAGAGCGGAGTGCAGGGACCGTGCTGAGCTTCTGTGCACGCTCCAGGTACCCCACCCTCCCAGCACCTCGGCGTGTCCACCCACCTGCAAGCTCCCTTAGCCTCGTTTCAGGGTCTTCTCGAAGTTTCCTTATGTAGGCAGGATGGACCACATTGATAAAACCACTGGTGACTGAGCTCAGTCTCGGGGAGCGGGGCTGAACCCTCTAACCCCCTGGCGGGGCCCTGTGCTGACCAGCCCCCAACTAGGCGCTCTTGCATCAGTTATCCCGTTCACAAACGTAAGCTACTCCCACCAGTCGAAAAATTCCAAGAGTTTTAAGAACTCTGTGCCAGGGCCCGCAGACAAAGACCACACATGTGTACTTTCTTACTGTTGCACATGGGGAATAACAAAAATCCAGACGAGAGAGCAGAGCCCAGTTGTCTGGAGAACAGGCAGAGATGCTGAGTGCAGGCGTGTGAGAACAAAGCCCAGACGGAGGAGAGCGGGCGGGCGACAGTGGGGGCCAAGCACGCCCGGCCACCGTGCCCTTCTGATGAGAGCTGGGACTGACCTTTGTCCTGGGGCCAGGAATCTAGGGCGGGTTCCCAGAAAGAGAGCCGGAGGGACAGGGCTCCAGAGAAAGAACCCACAGGTGAGAAATTCCTCCACACCTCCCAGCCATCAGCAGTTCAGAAGGTCGGTCGGTATTCGCACCCAGAGCTCCGAGGCTCCTCCGCCCGACCTTCACCTCCGCGCTCCTCTCTTCTGCTTCAGCCCCCCTCCCCCAGCCCCCCATTTCTGGGCATCTGCAGGGCAATGATGTCTCATGTGGGCTCAGGAACGAATTTGCTCACTTTCTTTCCCCTCCAGCCTCTCAGTCGAGGGCATTGGTCATGCTGCCTGCAGCCGGCACCTCTGTCCTGTGTTGTCCCCTGCATCCAGCAGGCCCCTTGAGCCCGAGGCGACTCTGCAGCCTGGGGATGGGGTGGCGAGGGCGGAAGGAGGGCTCCTCCCCAAGCCGGTGCTGCTGTGGTTTTGTAGGACAGCAGTGGCATTGCATGGACTGATCCTGTCCAGTACTTCACGACCACTGGGGCTTCGGCTGCCGTCCCCGTGGGCTCAAAACCCATCCCCCGTATGTGGCCAGAGCGGGCAGGATGGGTCCTGTCCCCTCCTGTCCCTTCTGTGTCATCTCCCTCTCCCTCCTCTTCTCCTTCCATGCCTCTGCATCCAAACAAAAGAAAAACTCTCAACAACAGCCTCCCGCCCCCTTTGGGAGAAAACAAATTGTGTAATGGAAAGCTTATAAACTTTTGCGTCTGACATATTTGGTCTGAATCTCAGCTTTGCTTTGTGGCCTTGAACAAGGTACTTTTTTTCATAATATGGAGAAAATCACACCTCTCATTATGTAATATCATGGGCGTATACACTTAGCATAGCGCCGACACGGAACAGCGCCCCCCATAGGAAACCAGGGTTATCACCCCATTCTTCAAAAACTGGCGCACAGGCTGGCCACCCTTTGATAACTTCCACTTCCCACCTCAAAGTGCCTGTCATCATGTGGTGGTCACAGGACAGGTGCTGCCGCCACTGTCCCTGATGCGCGGTTGCAAACCGGCCTGTCTTATCCCTGGTAGTTGGTTGTGGGGGGTTTCTTCCTGCCAATGTTATCCCCTCTACTTGTCCAGCGTGCCCCGATCTGGCTGGGGGAGGAGCTTGCAGATGGCTTGGCCATCCCATAGGAGATGCAAGAGGCAGAGAAGGGTCAGGCAGAATCCTGGTGAGCACCGCCCAGCATCTTCACAAAACGAATCATCGGACGCTGCCAGCCAGGATCCTCCGCCAGGGATAGTGAGAAGGCCAGCGCGGTTGCCCCGTAGCCCTCCACCCCCACCACGGGCCCCAGGGAAAGGGCGAACTAAACCCGCGCGTGCGAGGCTCAGCCCTCCCGTGGAGTGCTCGCGGCCGTGCGTCTGGTCTGCAGCGGTGACCGGCACCAGTGCCGTCAGCGTCACAGGGGCGAGGGGTCCGTCCTCAGTGTGCGAGGTGAGGGACTCGGCGAGGGAGGAGGGGAAACACGTGGATGAGCGCTTTGCGGTGTTTTCTGCCTATCCCGCACGCTGCTGCTTTTATAACAGCGCATTGATTCGCCCTGTCTGTGCGTCAGGGGTAGGTGACGATGCCTCACGGAGGGGTCTGTCAGCTAGGGTCCCAGCGGTCAGCTCAGGATAAACCCAAGCAAGGGCTCATGCAAAGCGTGAAAAGGAACGAGGAGAAGCCACCAACGAACCTGGAGGCAGCAACAGTGGCTTTGTTACTTCTCAAGACCCAAGGGACTAAGGACAGGAGAAACTGCCGGGAACCTGGCGGGCAAAGAGCAAAACTTCGGCGAGACCTGGGAAGGGCTGTGACCTTTGACTGCAGGAGGCAGCCAGGCCCAGGTGAGGCTGCTCTAGGGCTGTTGGGGGAGGGAAGTCCCCGTCCCTCCCTCCCACCTTCTCCTGGGCTCCACCAGGGGGCGCTCTTTGGGACCCAGGCTGGGCACCGATGGCGGGCTGGAAGCTCGGGGTGTTTCTGGGTTCCTCATCAGGGCAAGAGACCGTGTAATCAGCCTGCTCGCTTCTCTCCGCCCTGACTCCGTCCCGAAGTACTCGTTGGGTTGTGCCAGGCGCTGGGGTGTGGAGAGGGGACGCTGGAACCTGTTTGCTGTCCTCAGATGTTCCCTGTCTCCTGAGGGGCACACCCGCGTGATACGTGTTTTATGTGCTGTGGATGGACCTGGGATCGATGGACATACAGGGTATTATGAGAGAGTAAGAAAGGGGACGTAATCCTATTTGTCAGGGACCTATTCCCATTTTTCTTAAACTGCATTGGGTAGAAAGGGAAGGTTTCACAGCGGAGGCTCATTTGAACTGGGCCAACAGACATGGGTAACGGCGTCAACAGGAGGGAGGAGGCAGAGGCTGCGGAGGAAGCAGAATGTGCCGAAATAAGTGCAGAGACATGAACAGATCTGCAGAGCTGGAGGTGTGTGTGTGGTGGTGGGGTATCCAGGAGGGCGGGGCGGGGCGAGGCTGGAAAGGCCAGCCCAACTCTGCAGCATTGGGACCTGCCTATGCAGGCGACTTGAAGTGCTGAATGTTGTTGTGACAGACAGAGGTCCAGTCGTACTCCATTGTGTGATCACTCGGTGGCCAACGAAGGACTGATTGGAGGGGAAGGACCTGGGGCGGTGAGGATAGGAGGGCGCCTGACCCAGGGCTCTGAGGGAGGGGGTGAGGGCTGACAGGGTAAGAACACCAGGAGGGCATAGGCTGGAGTGGGGAGGTCTTCGGCTTGGGTGATTGGGTGTGTTAAGTAGAGGGTTTCCTGAGAGTAACCAACGTTTCTCTCTTTTTTTTTTTTAATCTTTTTTTCTTGTTAAATTACAGTTGTCCCATTATCCCCCCATTACTCTCCTCCGCCCTACCCACCCCCACCTCCCACGTTCAACCCAACATTTCTTTCTTGAAATAGTTGTTTTGTATCTGTAATATCTGCAGACTATTTAACCAAAAATGGAAAATATTTAGAAAACAGGAAAGAAACCAAAGTCTTAAAAGACAAACACGCATGTAAGTTTAATTACCAATGCAAATAAAAATGTTTTCTGAACTATACTCATTTGCCCTAAATCGTTTTCCAGTACTTGAGTTTTTAATGTGCATTGCTTACCCATTATATTTGTAAAGATGATAGAAATAGTGAGCAATCAAATGATTCCTTTAGATTTAGATTTGAGAGAATTCTGAAAAACATGTGCATTTCAATATTACATGCTTCCTTTACTTAAGAATTTTAACCTCGGAGCTTCAGAAATATTCATTTTTATAAACAGTGAGTAAATAGACTCTTCTTTTCCCATTTTATAACTAACTTATCCAATGAAGTCCTATCAAGAGAAAATTTGAAATGGTTTAGGAAATTAGAAAAATGTAGGGTTTTATCAGATGAAGTTTGTATTGAATTGTAGCACTCATGTAAAATCCAGTTTTGTCTTCTTTTTATGGATTCATTCCCAACTTTCCATAAAAAACTTTCTTGACCTATTTCTGACCAGCGTGTCCTTGGTGTCCCCTCCAGCAGAGGTGGCCTGCCAGCTGCTGTCATTGTCCTCCCAGACAGCCACTGTGTGCAAACAGTCCACCTGAGGAAGGCTGTCCCGGGCTCCTCTTTTACTGTCAAGTGAAATTTGAAAGGTGTTCCTTTCGCTCTGACTGGTGTGGCTCAGTGGATTGAGCACGGGCCTGCAAACCAAAGGGTCTCCTGTTCGATTCCCAGTCACGGCACATGCCTGGGTTGCAGGCCAGGTCTCCAGCAGGGGGCGTGTGAGAGGCAACCACACACTGATGTTTCTCTCCCTCTCTCTTTCCCTTCCCCCTCTCTAAAAATAAATAAATAAATAAATAAGTTCTTTGTAATAAACAAATAAAAGGTATTACTTTCCCCAAGATCACAGGCCTGTAAGCTTGTGGATATGGTCTCTAGGGTTCGTATCTCCAAGTTAGTGAGGCAGTGCCCCTGCCCAGAGATGAAATGATGGTCCACCTTTGAACTGCTCACTGACCCCGCCTCTCCAGGTCTGGGCATTTAGAAACAGAAGATGTAGAGTGGGCTGTTTTATTTGAAAAAAATCTTTAGTGAATATAAGCAAGACATTTTTAAAATAAAATTTGACAAAAATAAATAAGATTCCATTTGTTTTGCTTTTTACACATAAGCTCATCTTTCACAAACGCTTTTGAGCAGAGGACGTTTGTTTAATCAAATTATGGTCCAGGGATCCTATCTGAGACATTGTTTCAAAGCTAAATAAAGGAGAGGGCGTTTTTTACACAAGTAACTTGATCGCTATAATTAACTGAATAGAAGTAGTTAATTGTAAAATCTCCTCTTTCGTGTTGAATGTCTGTATCTCTATTCTGTAGTCCATACTTGTATATTTATTGTATCCATTTAGAAGCATTTTCCAGTATGGGGGTGGGGGGCTTGCATGCCACCTGCATCCAGCCAGACGATAACATCGCCACACGCTTGAAAATACAAGCTGATGATGAGCTCTTAGGTGAGAACGTAGGACACTGTTGCCCCAGGCAGGCTGAGCAGGCATGATTTTCAGAAGCTCAAGCAAAGTAGAAACTGAGTGAAAACCTGGGAGCCAATTTTGACCGTTGTGTTTGCCAGAAAATCTCCGACAAATTGCTTTCCTCTCTGAGCCTGAATCCTGACCTAAAACCGTGACTGGTGATGTCTCCTTTGCAGATGTATCGGGGAATTAAAAATAGTAGTGGACGTGGAGGGTCGGACGCGTAGTTGCTGAAGGCATAACGAGGTGAAGAGAAACTGAAGTTCTGAGTGTGAATGCAGAGAGACCGGTGAAGACTCACGAGGAAGGGGCACCTGGCTTCTTCTCCAGGGTGTAGAGGGACTGAAGTGGGGCCCGGCCGGGAGGTGGAATCGGTAACAACGTGACAGCTGTGGCTGCATTTGCTTGGGGATGCAGACAGGAAAGCCCGGAGTTCTTTCCAGATGCAAAGTCAAGCAGGATTGCAGCCTCTCTCCTGGCGGGACTGAGGCCACGGGCTGGCCCAGGAAAGCCCGGGGGGGGGGGGTGTACCATAGTTGGGCATCGCGGTAACTGCCGACTTACGGAGGTTTCCTTTATTTCCAGCACCTCCCTTCTTACGGTGAAATTCTGTGTGTGCATCGCCCCATTCCTGGAGCTCCTTATGGGCAGTGGGGTCGTCATTGTCACACTATCTTCGATTTCTGAGCACCTGGGCACAGAACGCGCAGTTAGTGTTAGCGGACTCGGCAGAGCCGGGGGAACGGTGGAGAAAGGCGTGAGGCACATTCGGAAACGGCGGGGAAGTTGAGATGAAGGGGGTTAAGAGTACCCAGCACACCCTTTGCCTGAGTCCCATTTCTTTTTTTCTTTTTCTGGCCTTGATCTTAACTGTGCAGACACCAAAGCAAGACAGAGGGGTGAGGACTTCCCCTCTTTTATTTGAGGGTGAGAAGAAAAGAGGATTCCTGCTATCTTGTAATTCTTGTAACACCCCCAGACAGTGTATAGTAAGTGCGACATTTTTGTCATGTGAGTAGACAGGCACCTCCTTGGTCAGTGACAGCACAGCTTGACCTGACAGTGACCCTAGGAGGAAGGTGTTATCAGTCCAGGTGAACAGGTGAGAAGGAGAGCTCGGAGCAGTGACAGCCCACCCAGCTGGCAGACGTGAGCGCCGAGGGTCGGGGTGGCGTCATATTCTCAACTCACTACGACACAGGGGCAGAGGATGGAGAAGGGCAGGAAGTGAGGAACTCGGGAAAGTAAAGGACAAAGCAGAACAATTAACTGACTGGACTAGTAGCAACGGTCTAAAGAAACAACAAACCAAAACGAAGTGCATTAGAGGACTATCGCTCACACTATTCCCTTTTATGTTCAGTGCGATCAGGTTTTTAGGTTTGTGTCGTAAGTGTCCCGCTGTCGTGTCCAGGCCTGAGGCTCCCTGCGATGAGTTCGTTTTAATGTACGCACTGCTCTGGCCCGCCCGCTCTGTCTGCCTGTATTCTGCCACGTGGTCCACGAGATAATGCTGCATCCAAGGTCGTGACACATGGGAAAGGAGTTCGAAAACCACGTGTGGTTTTGTTGTTCCTGAAAGGGTGATGGCTCAGGCAGTGTGGCCTTGGGAGTAGCCTCGGGTCCGAGTCATTTCTTTCCTTCCTGACGCAAAGTCCCTTTGGATGACTCAGCCGGTGTCTGACAGCATGACTGCCCAAGGGCCTCACCGGTTAACTTTGCTTTGGCAAAGCTGTTTTTGAGTAATCTGGGGGTTTTGGCAACCAAACAACAAGCTCTCATTAAAATTAACAATAGCTCCGAAGGCTTCATGCAAATTTTGTACCATCCTGTTCCCTCACAGCTCCTACAGCACTTTAGGGAATTCGTGATGCCCTCTTTGGGAGAAAAGGCAGGCGTGCTATTTCAGAAATGTGACATCATTCCCCAAAGCATGCTCCATGCAACTAAAAATAAACGCAAAGCAGTTTTGGTCTACATTAGGGTAAAGGGAGGGACGTGGTGTCAATCTGATTGTTCATTGGGTGTGGCCTGTGGGAGAATTCTGCTGGGCCACCGGCGTTGACGGTGGAAGAGCTGGTCATCCTTTCCCGGATTCATTTGTATCAGCCTTTGCAGGTGGAGCTGGGGACCCGCGTGTCCTGTCCTCAGCCAACAGGAGGCAGGAGACACCACGGGACACATCTGGGAGGCGGCCTGGGGAGCATCTGGTCACCCAGATGAAGCTGGAGTCTGAAGGAGGAGGGACATGGAGGGAGGGAGGAGGGTGCCACCTCCCTCCCCCGCCCCCCCATCCGTGTTCGGTCGCCCTCTGATGCCACAGCCTGCTTGTGCCCACGCCTCTCAGTCCTCAGCACGCGCACATTCCACCAGCCTGGTACCGGAATGCCGGTGCTGAGCCTGGGGGTACAGGGGCTGACGGTGGCTGCGCCGGCCACGTGGGGGAGCTCGTGGGCTCGTGGAGCCCGGCGCGGAAGGTGGGCTGTGGGTGGGGAGAGTCAGTTGCGGGGGAGTGAAGAGCAGAGCCGAATGGTCTCACAGGAAGTGTGCGTTCTGTCTTGTTTCTGTGTGTCCGCGCGGGAGCCACGATGTCAGTTCCCCGAGGGCGTCAGCTGGGAGTTCTCGCTCCGATTTTAGGTGTCTTCATTAAAGAAATACGATGTGATGGTGACCTCATTCGCCCACTCTGCACGTGGTCACTTGCCCTGGGAAGGAAGCCAAAAGGTCAGGACCTGTTTGCTAAACCACCTGGCGATTAGGGGCCTGGCAGACTGAGCACGGGATGCAGGGTGCAGGCTCCCTGGGCGAGACAGCGCGCCACTGGCCAGAGGGCCGGAGCTTCGGGACAGCCAGTGGGAGGTGGGGCGTCAGGTGGGACAGTCAGAGGACCAGGAAACCGGGGCTGGAACAAGGGGTCAAGGGGTGGGCGCCCAGGGGGCAGGCAGAGCCGGCACTCACACTTTCGTGTGTTCAACCGCACTTCCGGAGTGCTCACCGCGAATGGAACAGACAGCAGCTTCGCTGTCCTGGATGAACAGGACAGCAGGCTGAGATGAACATTGCACAAATAAACCGCCGATGATCGGAAGGTGGTAGGTGCAGTGGAGAGGGACGAGGTCATTTAAGGGGGATGAGAGTGCTGGGGATGGCCGTGGGGGTGTGGCCATTTTTTAAAGGGAGGTTGAGAAGCCCTCCTGAAGAAGATGATGTTGGAGTGTAGCCCTAAAGGAGGGGAGGGAGTAAGAACCGCCACTGGATAAGATCGTTCCAAACAAAGGGGAGAGCAAGTGCAAAGGCCCTGGGGCAGGAGAGCGGCTTGGTGTTCAAGAGCATAGCTTGCCCAGTGTCGTTGGGTGGAATGAGCCTGGGGAGGGGACACAGGACCCAGCGGACAGTGAGTGAGGAGGAGAGGGGGACCCTGGCTTTCCCTCTGAGTGGCTTTGGGAGCCACTGGGACATGATGTCTCATCTTCAGCTTCCCATTTCACCTTGATCTGCCCCAATTTCTGTAGCCACACATTCTTCAAGACCCTGAGTGCCACCTGGTCTTCTCTCCTGGTTTTATTCAGACACTGGGCCACCAATTCCTTTCACACGTAGTCACGTATGAATCCGCAATTGTTTGTGAAAACAGCATTTGTCTTTGAATAGTTATTCCCAGAAAGGCCTAGGAGAGGGAAGAGGAGACGCCAGGGCAGGTGGGTGCTGGGAGGGCTGGGAGAGGCAGAAGGAAGGGGAGGGGATGACCTAGGAAGCCCAAGGAGAAAGAGGGTGGAGAACCAGCAAGGTAACATAGGAAAATGTATTATCATGTTCTTTCAAGGTCAAGTGCCTCTGATAGAAAGTTGTGACGGAGGGTTTTATCAAACACAGCAAGAGAAGTAATGTGGGGTCTCCCTACAAGAAGGCTGTCCACGAGATTAGCACAGAGATGCACGCACGGCTTTCTGCAAGTTGTGGTGACAGTGGTGTCACCTAACATGCCATCCTGTGGGGCTGTCCTGGGTCCGCCCCTCTCTCCTGATTGCTGCGCACAGTGACAGGGAACGTTTCAGGGTGTGACAGCAGACAGCTGTGCGGAATCTGTCCAGGCGGGGACAGCTGACCGTCCTGCGGCTGCTCCCGTTGGCGCCAACAGTTCATTCCAACTCCGAGTCGCAAAGACACCCAGTGTGCCTAAAGACGGTGACGACCGCCTTCTGCGCGCCCGGCACACGCGCAGTGGTGGGCACGTGCTCACCAGCCGCCTGCTGGGAAGAGGGGCAACAAAGGAAGCGGGTCTCCTTAAAGCAGCAGCACGCACTGAGTGAGCTGGAAAACAAAACCGATGTCAAACAAAACACTTGTCAACAGGAAGAAAGCTTCAGTTTACAGGTAGTTCGACGGACCCGAGAAGAGCTACTCTTTAGGAACCAGGGAAGTGGGCAGAATACGCAGGATTCCGACTGGAGTAACAGCTGAGTGTAAGCACTTTATGCAGAGCCGCAGTGAGAACGTGAGAGGAGGAGAAGAGAATACAGTGGGATCGCTCACTGTCTCTTGTGTGGGGCGGAAATCGCACCCTTACGATCCGCACTCAGGTGAGGGTTGCGTGTTCTCTAACGCCGGATCATCCCGAAGCTCCTTCCTCTGCTTTCTCACTGACGGTGGCTGGTCCTCTCCCCGGATGACCCCCGTGGAATCCAGTGCCCCCACCCTGTCCTTTTCTGTTCCTCCCCACTGTGTTCCATCACAGGGCTTACTTCTACTCTGCGTGCTGTTAATCTGTGCATTTTCCCTGCCTCCCCGTCATAAAAACATCAGTCTCCTAGGAGCTAGCTGTTGCTGGTTTAACTGCTATAGTTCTGGCATACTATGGTGTCTGAACTTCCAATTAATAAATGTATATCTCACATATATTTTTGCCGATTTGCATGTTATTGATGTTATTTCTTCTCCATGAGAACACAGTTTGAATTGTTCGGATGGCTAATGTATATCTAAGGTAAAAACAAAATAGTGCTCAAATAAAGTGCGTCCCATTGCAGCTTTGACAGGGACGTTGTATATCAGAGTGTTTGGGACACAGCCCCGCCCTCAGGGACACGGTCACTCAGGGCCTGAGAGCCAGTCCCCTGGCTGAGACCCCCTGAGGCCGAGCATTGAAGAGAGAGGGGTCTGGTAGAGATTTCTCCGGAGGGAGATGTTGCCGTGGGGACAGGGTAGCGAGCTCACCACCTTCCCACCCAGCCTGGGAAGGCGCTCAGAGCCCCTGAAGCCTGGGCTCACAGAACAGTTTCTACAGCGCCCCGATGGGGCAGCAGGGACGTGGCTGTAACATCGGCCTGCGCTGGTCCAGCTGGGTGGGTGAGGGACCGGAATGTTCCAGAGAACACAACTGAACAAAGCGGCAGGACATCAGGTTAGGGTTGAACTGGCGCCTCTTCCGTGGGGTCTGCTCCAGGGGCCCGGGCCCAGAGCCGCGAGGAGTGAGGGGAATGTGGGACTCCTCGAGGCTGTGGGAGGAGGTGTGATGGACCACTCGGGACAGAAATGCATTTAGCCGGTTAGGAAGACCTTCGCAAAGTCCGCTGTGATGGGGCTTTTCAAAGAGCCCCACGGGAGAAAGAATGAGCTTACCCACCTGCCAGACCCGGAGGGCTCCAAGCCACCCAGCCAGGTAGGAACAACCCACCCTCCTGCCTTTTGGTCTCTGGTTTTGGTCTGTGTGGGTCAGATTT
This sequence comes from Trachops cirrhosus, assembly GCA_028533065.1. Classification (NCBI taxonomy): domain Eukaryota; kingdom Metazoa; phylum Chordata; class Mammalia; order Chiroptera; family Phyllostomidae; genus Trachops; species Trachops cirrhosus. Next base: position 3,244,949 of record CM052548.1, on the reverse strand, counting down.
CAGCTCCTATTTGGGGAAGTAGGGAGAGAGCGGAGGTGGCCTGCTCTTCCCTCCTGGGAGGCGGGGAGCCTCCGACTCCAGGCCTTAGTGGGCGGAGTTGCGGGGCAGGGACTTGGCAGCAGCAAGGAGAAAGCTGACCTTCCGATGAAGATTGGAGGCTCTAATTTATTTAATGATTTCGGATGCTCTTAGTCCAATTTTAGAATTGCAATTATCTTTTGTACCGTAAAGTGACCTGAGGGCTGTGGTTATGTAAGAGTGAGCAGAAAAATTGTGGGCGTTACCCGAATTCCCATTCCGAAGCCATGAAAGGAGATTCCTTGCATGAAATAGTGCCCCCCCCATGATTCTTTTAAAAAAATGTGTCTTGATATGCCACGAATTAGGCTTCAAAGATCTCACCCGTTACATTGTCTTCTAATATTTCTGCATTGTCTTCTAATATTTCCGCAGACACTTTACCAGTAATTTGCCACGTCCAAGATGAGAGCCAGGTGGGAGAGGGTGTTGCAGGCTGACCCAGCGGTCACTCACGCATCCCTGCTTTCTGCTGCAACCTGCTGCTATAGAGGCTTGGAAAGCTACCTGTTCATTTTCCCTGCCTTCCTCGCCGCTAGGGGTCGCCACGTGATCAAGTTCTGGCCAATGGGAGAGGAACAGAAGCCTCCTGGGAAAATTCTTGTTTTCCCGATAAGGCAGATGGAACTGTTCCTCTGCCCTCCTCTCCCTACCTTAAGTATGGGTATATTCCAGCTGTGTTAGCCATTTTATAACAGGTTCCACACCCCCCCCCGCCCCCGGCATTCTCGGAGTTGAGAAAACGCCTTCCTCCTCTGGACGTGTGAGAAAAACAAACCTTTACCAGTGTAGCTGCTGCTAGGCAGGAAATCAGAACCCAAAGCCAAGCCAAACCTTGTTGACTGATGTTAAGAGTGAGGTTGGTATTTACCTTCGTGCGGCCATTTGTTCAACCCTCCAACACCTTAGGAACGTTGACTCACTGTTTCCCAATAACGTACCCAAGATGCACGTTTACCAAGTACCCAAGCCTGGTTCCACATCTAATCTCAGAGGAAAACGGGTCAAGGGCTGCAATAAGGGGGGAAAACATCCCCGTTGCACTCAGAAGACAGGCTAGGGTGAGTGTGGCTGCTTTCAAGAGGAGAGGAAAAGCCCTGTGAACCATTCTTATGGGGGAAGGGAGCCGAGGACTCCCAGGGCAGCCCCTTCCATGGGCCTCTGACCCAGCAGGGATTTCTAGGGCGACACTGACATGCCCCAATACACCTGCTGTAACACACGGGGGCAGGAATTGGGACCGTACACCCTGTGGCAGAGATGGCCGCTTGCTCCCCCTCTGTTCCCTTCCTCCTCATCATTGAGCTGTGAGTGTATCTGGACACCTAGTCACCTAGAATAAAGACTACAAAAAAAAAAGATACAAAAAGCAGTGCAAAGTACTGCCCTTGCCATGAATACAAATTAATTATAATCAGTAACACGTGATACACGCTGTGACACTAATGTGAATCTACAAGGTACAAGTTGAATGGTGAGGAGCACCTGGAGGAGCGGAGGAGACCTGCAGAGGTGGTGACGGAGGGGACTAGGACTTAGGGACGTGTCCAGTGGACAGTGATGAGAAGAGGACTGCTGGCAGGTGGGGATGATGGGGACAGCTGGGCCATGTGGAGTGGTTGTCTTCTGTAAGCCTAGTAGTGTAGCGTTTGATAAATGCTCGGGCTCTGGAGTTCAAATCCGGGCTCTCCCAGTCGTAGCTGTGGAAGTACAAGTACGGCGTTGAACTTCATGTTCCCTACCTGAAAACATGTTTTATCTACTTCTAGGGGTTTAGGGAAGACAAAGTGAGCTAAATCACAAAAGGCTTCTAGTAGGTGACGGCGCCATGCAGGTTACACATGATCAGCTGGTCATGGAGACGCACCATATGATGGGTGGGGGGTGGCCTCCGAGGAATCTGACAAGGCTGACTGGGGCTAAATTGTGATGGGCCTTGTACGCCACGCAGAATAACTTGAACTTGATCCTATAACCATTGGGCCTTGTACGCCACGCAGAATAACTTGAACTTGATCCTATAACCATTGGGCCTTGTACGCCACGCAGAATAACTTGAACTTGATCCTATAGTCATTTTGGAAAATTCTCATAGGTTCTGGGGCACTGCACTAACTCAACAACGGCCTCTTTGGCCAATCCTACGGGCACTTTACCTATGTGATACTTAGCACTGCTGATTTCCTTCTTAGAGCTTTGTACTTAATCTCACATGCACCACTTTTTCTTGGTTCCGTTCCTCTTTTGAGTCTTGTCTCTGTCCAAGTCATCCTCAGTCCGGCTGCCTGAGGAATCTTTGTTCGGTGTAATTGTGATCACCTGACCTGATTAAACTCGGGAAGTGGCTGCCCACGCCCTTCAGGTACCTCCGCCTGCGGCAGGAAGGGACTTCGGGACCCCATTCCGGCAGACTCCTCTGCAGTCACGTTTCCTATGCCTTTGCATGAAAGAATTCCTTCCCATCACACGGAACTGCCGGGAAGTCCTCAGCTCTATCGCAATTTTTTCACTCCATCATCTTGCACAGTCCATTTTCTCTCCCTGGGAAATCTTTTCCCTTTCTCTACTTGGCTTGTGGTTTTAATGCATTCTTCAGGGCTTCACTGAATGCCATGCCCAGAATGTCCTTATCTTTTCATCTTCAAGTTAAACAGCCTTGTGCCGACTTATCAAACGAAGGAATAACAACTTGTTAGCCTTTTGTCTCTGCTGCACTGGTGAACATTCTCCGGAAGGGACTCGTGACTGTTGCTCTGTGGCCAGAGCCATGCTACGAGGCACATTCTGTTTCCCAAAATCGTGATGCGTTGTTTCAGGGGAGGTTAACTTGCACCGGTGCTTCCAAACTGCAGTCGGTACAGCGTGTGGGGCTGAGAATGGACCAGAATGAAGGCAGCCCAATTATGAGTTAAGAATTTTTACATTAGATTGGATTGGTGTTTTGACTATTACCCTACATAGGATTTTCAATGACAGAAATGAGCCCATGTCAGGGATTGGGAGGGACTGGAAGATTTTTGTCTCGTAGGAGTAATGGGAAAGCTAGGGCCCATGCCATGTCAAATGCGTCATCTAGGAAAATGGACAGAAAGAAACATTCCCTGACTGGTGTGGCTCAGTTGGTTGGGTGCCATTCCACAAAGTGAAAGTTCATTGGTTCAATTCTTGGCCAGGGCCCCTGACTGGGTTGCAGGTTCGGGCCCCAGACAGGGTGCGTATGAACTGACCCGTGTTTCTATCCCTCTCTTCCTTTCTCGCTTCCTTTCTCTCTAATAATAAGTAAATAAAATCTATAAAAAATTTTAAAAAGAAAGAAGCACTGGGGCAAGTTAAAACAGGGGTCACCAGGAGGAATAACACTGTTTTCTGCTTCCATTGTGTTGAGTCCAGCTTATGCAAGAAAACAGTTTTATTTGCCCATCTCTATGACTGAAATGGGCTCTACGGATGATTGGTGACTCCCCATTCCTTCCTGAACTTGGACTTACTCTAAAAGAAGGGACTGGAGTTGTGGATTCTTGTGGTCATGCGTTTTATAATCTGCCCCTGAAGACAGGATCAAGGCTCAGCTAAACATTTCTTACAATTTTTGCAAATTTTCTTCTCATCCTAAAGAGTGGTAAAAGTTCATAAACAAAGGTATTTACTGAAGTTTTTGAACTTATGAAAAATTAAAATACCCATGTAAGTTAAACAGCCTAAGATATGTCTTCTCAATGGAAAATTAAGCAGTTATTAGAAATGAGATTTCTACAGTTACAATAATGTTGAAAATACTATGTACCTACACTATACAAGTACTTGCATTCTATAAAAAACTCTTAAATTAATGGTAATATATTAAAGTGTTTTTTGTATTGGGGTCTTGGAATTATGAATAATGTTTGAGCTTCTTTCTAGATATTTGTATCTTTCAGATGTTCATTCCTCTTTCTCTCCTTTTTCCTTTCCCTCCCTCTCCTTCCCCCCTTCCTTCCTTCCTTCCTTCCTTCCATTTACTGAGCTCCTATTCTATGTTAGAGCCTCTTCTCAGCTGTGGGAAGCCATAGTAAACAAACCCCCCACCAATTCCACATCTGATTTTCTGGCAGGTTGGGGGATGGATTGGATTGGGGATAAGTGAGGCTCGCGAACAAGTTGGAAGTGGTGGTACCAAGTCCAGGCCGCAGACGGTGAGAGCACGAATCACACACACCAGTCGCTGTGCCCTGCTGCTTCTCACGGAAGCTCTTTTTGGGTAATTTCATCTTCCTGTTTCAGGCTTCGGCTCAAATGTAACTTCTTCCAATGGAGTTCTGGCTCCTTTACTCTCTTACCTTGTCCTGCCTGACTCCCACCCCCTTTTTAAAATAGCACCTATCCCTACCTGGCTGATGCGATAGGTCTGATGCAGGAACTGATGTATTATTGGTCTATTTGTTTATAATGTCTTTCTTCCCTAGAATATAAGCACGCCATAGGAACTCTGTTTGTTGTTGTTGTATTCCTGTCACTTAGAAATGTGTCCATTTGGGACGTAGGAAAGCCTTAATAAATATTATCTGAATGATTAAACAAAGTATTGCTGAATCTATATTTTTAGCTTGGACATCTCTCCTGAGCTCCAGATTTGTAGGTCCCATGCCAGCTAAGGACTTTTTCAAGATTCACTTTAAAGTGAGTCTTGAGTATCTTTGAATTCCAGATGTTCAAAGCTTCTTATGATAGGCCTCCTTCCCCAACCACATCTGGTTCTTGTGACATCCTCTCCATCAAGATCATTTCTTTGTCTATCAAGTCTTCAACTCAACACGTAGGTTCCTTCGGCACCTTCGGCACCACTTCTAGGAGAGAGCATGAGGAAGCAGGTAGATGGGGGGTGTCAAAGGAGTTAGGTGGGAAAGATGGTCCTGGGGTTGGTGTGTCATGGCACGGTAGCAACGAGTGACAGCTCGTATTCTCTCTACTTGTTGATATTCTAATGCATTTGCTTAAGCAGTCTCATCTGATTGAAGGTTTTCTGGCCTGAGGTTTATGTTGAGATAGCACATTCTCTTCTGAATGATGAAACGTGCTCACTTGTTCTAAGTCAGAAAGACCTGCACGATGTAAAGCATTCTCTCTTTTAAATGTGGTTACGAGAAAGGGATGGAACGGCTGTGAGGGCATTCTGTATACTTATTACTGATAATATTTTCTGATGGAGGAGGGGGAGAAGAGGTCATTGAAAAATGGTAATTAATACAATTTTGGGAGTGTCAACACTAAAGTTTAATTCTATTCAGGGTACTTAAACAATAAGCACGCATGTTTGCTTATTTAGAACATAACCTTTGAATTGTTTTTAATAGACGTTGCCTTTTTTTTTTTGCGGTGTGTCTCATTCATACCTATGAGAAATAAACCAGAGGAAAGGACACTCTCTGCAGCTTCATCAAACCGCACACACTTTCAAATTACAAGGCAACACTAGTTATGCTGTGGCGATCTCATAAACTCCGCGGCTCAAGTTTCTGATTTCAAGGAGCTTGGAGGCGTGATGGAAAAACTTAGGGTACCAACCATATAATATTGCTAAAATAAATCACGTGTGTATTTTAACATGTCATAGGGTATTTTTATGTGTCTTCTCATCTGTAACTTTCCTACTGGCACTCCTTCGTCCAGCAAACTGAATCATTGAGCCAAGTTTTGTGCCTTAAAAACTACAGGAAATGAAACCGCGGAAGACACTTGGGTTTTGCAATCCCCACGTTCCTCTCCTGTACCTAAGAGGGTAAATCTTGTTTGGAGATGCTTCCAGAGATTAGAAGTCATTAGAGCTGAAGGAGCCGTAGGCCCTAGTGCATGTTCAACGCCATCAGGGGAAATACACATCTCCAAAGGCACTGTTCGGCACCTAAGGTTGTTAAGCGTTGGAGGTCGTGCTGGTACTGCAGGAGTGGGCGGGGCGAGGCGGGTGGGGCGGGGCCAGGAGGGCCAGGCGGAATGCAGGCCACTGGTCCAGACGGGGCGGGGCCTGGCGGGGCGGGGCCTGGTGGGCGGGGCGGGCGCTCCGCTAACGGTCCTTGCAGGCGGGCGCGTGCCCGCGCTCGCCTCCTCCGAGGCCCTTGCCCGCCTGGAGCGCGCCGCCGCCGCCTCCGTCGGCTCCTCCCGCGCGCGGCCACGGCTTCCTCTTGCGTTTCCACCCCGGCGCCGGAGGCTGCTCCGGGGGCTGCGGCCGAGCGCGGCGGGGCGGCGCCTGTGAGCGCCATGAGGATCCCGCCCTCCGGGCCCACGCCGAGTCTTTCGGTGCCGCAGGGCCGGCAGTGACCCGGCGCCCACGCGCTGGGGCGGACGCGGGCCCGCGGCGTGGAGTCAGGCGATGGGGGACAGGTAACCCGGCCCGGGCCCTGCGCCGCGAGGGTCCCCACCAGCGGGACCCCGGGAGGTGGGGCGCGTGTTGGATGGGCGCGGTTCCCCCCTCGTGGTCCCCACTGAGGGTCCCTTTGCGTTTTGCGCAGGTGGCTGCGGGTGACCGTCCTCCCCGGCTGCGTGGGCTGCAGGACCGTGGCCGTCCTGGAGTCCTGGACAGTGCGCGACATCAAGGAGCGCATCCGGGCGGAGACCGGCTTCCCGGCGTCGGAGCAGCGGCTGTGGCTCGGCGACAGGGAGGTATGGCCCCGTCCCCTCGTCCTAGCGGGAAGGTGGGCCTGCCGCCGGTAGGCTGGCCGGCAGGGAGACGGCATGGGTTTATTCTTGTGTCATTAAACGGTCACCCTGGAAATAATGCTTTGCACATAAGGTGAGCACGACACGGATGTGTTCCTATCATTGTAAGTTTTACTGATTTACCATTCAACTTTGCAATCCCCCGGCCCCATTTTGTCTGAATCTTCACTTCCTGAAATTAAGATACTTTTTTTTGATGTGCATTATAACCAGAGGGTGTTTTGCTTTGTTTTGTTTTGTTTCCTTGTTTAGAGACATCATTAAAGTGACTTAATTATTACTCATATTTTTCTAATGGTTATACATTGAACACTTATAAATATCTTAACTTTTTTATGACTTAGAAGTACCCCCCCCAGTTCTGAATCACAGAAATTTAGACTGAAAGGATCTTCAGACCTAATTTAATGAAGAGACTATTAGTTTGAGGAGTACATTTATATTAAAACTTCTAAGATGGAAATGAATGACTTAGCAGATCAAAACTTTGGAAAAGAGGGGGTATTTCATATTGTTGTATGTATCCTTTAAGATTGGTGAAAATACTTAAGGGAGGAGTTACCTGGAGACATATCATTGAAAATTAACTTATCCTTTTATCCTAATAAATATAGTTACTTTTTATGTGATAAAAGAACATCATTTCCAGGATTTAAAAGAGGCAAAAAAGAGTTGAACCGATACACAAGGAATACGTGAGCCTTACAGAATGGCACCTGTAGTACGAGATTTCGTTACTGTCCAGTGCAAATATTCGTGCAGGACTTGGTACCTGTGATTTTTAATCCCTCAATGTAATCTTGACCGTCCATGTACCTGGGTCCACTCTCTGGTCACTTGCCCATTTAGACCAGATCCCCCATTAAGCTGCTGTTTGTTCCTCCATGGGTCAGTCCTCTGTGCCAGTTCCCCAGAGCGTGCAGACAGTGACCGAGAACTTGGGACAGAACTGAGGGGCAAAGCTCATCATTCGTGCTCTTTCCCTACACCTCCTCCTGTTTTTGAACATTCCCGTGTACACTCCTGGTTCTGTACGCACTTCTTTGGTTACCCCTTGGGTCTGCTTTGTCCACGTGTCCCCTCGGTGTGGTTGTCCCCAAAGGCTCAGTGTGGTGGGTCCTGCTATTAGAAGTGCAATTGGAGGTGTGTGCCCAGCATCCGTGTGTGATGGTGAACGTGGCAGCGGTTCAGACTGGTTCAGACTGAGTGGGTGGTCTGTCGGGGGTCTGGTTAGGAAACTTACCCTAAGTGGAGGTAGTGAGGCCCTAGACTATGCGTGTACAGGTACACTGAAAGGAAGGGTGCACAGGAGACCTGGAAAATATAAAGTTATGGCAGTTTGGTACCAAATGGATGGGGGTACAGAAAAGGAGGGTGGTGAGAAGAATAAGGCAGAAGGTCTTGCTAAGGATGCTCAGAAGCCTTGGGCAAGATCAGGAAAATACCGGTTCAGTTAGCAGAGATAAACACGTACAGAGGGGACTTCTCGTTGGAGGAAAGGTGGTGGGTGACCAGTTTGCTCTGGTATGTGGTTCAGCTGGTGGAGGGAGTAAAAGAAACCTCTAGGAGAATGCATGGAGAGGCAGGTGACCTAGATCCTGCTTCCAGTACTGCCGAGTAACAGAGGCCGCATTCATTACCACGTGGGACTCTGCTTTCTGTTTGTAGTCGGATCGGGATCAGTGGATCCCAGCCAGCTCTAAGGTCCCTGCTGGGTAGGGGTCTAGACTAGGGGGTGGTCGTCCGCCGACAGGCCTGCAACTGAAGCTCACGGGAGAGATGTCAGGGCCGCAGATGCAGTTTTGGGGAGCCGCTTTTCCCACACCTTTCTCCTGCCGCATTTCGTAAACACGTGAGGAAGAGTGTTAACATTTATTGAACAACTCGCTGCTCCACACACTGTTCTGGGTACCTTGTGTATATATATGTATCATCTCGTTCACCACTGAGAACAGTCTCGCGAGCTCGTTGTTACTACTCCACACCGCAGACAAGTGTCTGATCGGGACGGGGACCCAGGTCTGTCTGATTCCAGAGTTGCTGGGCTTTCTACTGTCCCACACCAGAGAATCCGCTAGGGTGTCAATTAAAAAAAAAAGTAAAGTTCTTTAAAACAAGAGAAGAGCTTAAGCCATCAAACATGACCTTTCAAGTCCAGGATGGAACTCCCCAGAAAAACCCACAGAAGGCACAGGTCTCTGCTGACTCAGAGAAGGCAGGCGGCGACTTCCCCTGCGCGGGCCGACCCTCGCCACCACAGGGACACCTTTGTGTGAGCCAGTCTTCCCCAGAGGTGGGCGTCTTTTCCGTGCAGAGTTGAACTGCTGGCAGGGGTTCTAAATATTTTAGGGCAGGCGGGAAACAAAAACTGTTGGCACCTGTGCGTCCCTCACTGGCTTGGTTGGCATTGCACGTAGCAGCAGGCACCTAGTCCTCCATCGTCTGGGGCACCCGCGTCCTCTTTCTGCCTGTTGCTCTTTTGCTTCTCTTGGCCCGGAGGTGGCCTCTGTGAGTCCCTGACCGCCTGACCGAAGCTGTTCCTGACAGCCGCACGCGTTTCTGGTCCTTTTTCTGCCCTGTACCGAAGCAAGCCAGGCCTGAAGAAGCATCGCTTCTCTTTCTCGTCTTTCAGTTGATCCAAGAGGCCCTTCCTGTCAACTCTTGAATATTGAAACCCTCCTTGTGTCCTCGACAAATGAACAGAGGAAGAAGTGTTGGGAGATCCAGAATGCAATTAATATTGTAGTCTTTGCTTAAGAATTCTGAGTTACTGTTTCATGGTAAATGAAAATGAGCATCTCTGAGGTGTTGAAGGGAGGCGGTGGTGGGCATGGACGGAAATCCATACGTTCAGATTATTTTTAATCACTCTGTTTTAGCAACACAATATAAAGACTGAAATGGACAATGTTTACAGTTTCATTGCCTCTGGAGGTTAATAGGACCCATGTCACTTTGCCTGGTTGGAGGGATTTAAGGTCCAGGAAAGAATGGGGCACAGGCAGAACCCTCCAATCTCGGCAGACCACGCTGCTGAGGTCGCCTGTGCTGCTCGCTTACTCTGTCTCTGGGAGAATCACATCCCGTAAGTAGGTCGCTGATAATCATCTGGCACGGGCATTCATTGTCAGGCTCACTTGCGGGCTACCTCTGTTTTCATTGACAGCGTGGTTCTGCCCCACAGCTTCTTCCTCTCCAGGCCCTCTCGGAGACCAGGAAACTTCTTCCTCTCCAAGTCCTCTCGGAGACCTGGAAACTTCTTCGTGCATTATGGCTTTTCTTCCTTCCTCCCTTTCTGCCTTTCTTCCTTTAAATGTGCCTAGGCTATATGGAATTGGACTAGTAATCCTTGGTTCGTACATAGCTCTCTTTCAGTAGTCAGTTAATTCACTACCAATATAAGGAACAACCGTAATGACACCATCCAACCGGAGAACTAGCTGACAGTTAGTATTTACCTCTTTGCTTGTCTTCCCCAGCCTGTACGCCAGCACCTCTTCCCTTACCCTGTGTCTGTTACTCTGTTGCCTTGTTTGTAGTTGTTATAATAGTTTTGTTGTGTGTGTATATATACACACTCGTGTGTGTGTGTGTGTCTGTTTGTGTAACCTAAATATACAGCCTAGACAGTATGCTGTTTGCTTTCAGTTATTTATGCACTTTGTGAGAAGCTGCTTATTCTTATGTAGTAACCCAGAATTAGCTCTTCACACACAATATATGTTATGAATATTCGTCCAAATATATGTGCAGTTTATTTAGCTTATTTGTTTTTTATTGCTGTATAATATTCCATTATATCAGTGTGTCATAAAATTTCAGTTGTTTCTAAATTTTTGTTGTTAAAACAGTATTGCTGTGGTTATTCTTTTAAAAACACTAAAAAATATATGTTTATTGATTTTAGAGAGGGAGAGAGAGAGAAACATTGGTGTGAGAAACATCGATTGGTTGCCTCCCATATGTGCCCCGACCATGAATTAAACCCACAACCTTTTGGTGCACAGGACGATGCTCCAACCAACTGAGCCACACCGGCCAGGGCATGGTTTTTTTTCTCATTCATGTTTCCTGTGCAAAACATTTTTTCAGGCTTACTGTAAGACTCAGTGGGAGTGTGTATAGAAAGTGCTCCATGGACTGGCAAGCGTGACATGTTCAGATTTGGATGCAGCAATGGGGACCAGAATGAAGGTGACATACAGGATAAGGAGGCCAGATGGAGATGGTTATAAAAGTCCAAGACACGCGGAGAGTCGGAACAGAGTCTGAGCAATCGGAGATGTGGAACAAGCTGCTCTGACAGAAGTTTCCGGGGGCGTGCTGGGACGCAGAGATCAGCTGGACGTGTGGTTTGGAGAGAGAGAGAGGACTTTCCCCAGCTCTCCCACAAAAGGGACGCGATCGAAGGTGCCCCTAGCCGCTGAGACACGGCGAACGATGAGAGATGGTGGTGGCAGGACAGCTATGACGCCACCGTGGGTAGGGTGAGCTTTCTAGGAAGCCCGAGGGTGTCGGGGCGACGTGGGCAGTAGGCGGTCGGAAAAACCGCAGCTTGATGCGGGGAACGGCCTTCACGCCCTGTCAGGGCAGCGGAGGGTACGAAGGTGTTCTCCAGGGAGCTCTTGAGTGACGTTCTGCAGCCGCTGACCTGCGAGGAGTCGCTCCTTAACGACACGGAAGAGCGGACCGCTTGGGACTGGCTTTGGATTATTCACCCTATTTCTCAGCAGGCACTCGGTGATGCCCCCCCCCCCCGTGGGTCACGGCCACGCACACTGTGCCCCGCCCTGGTGAGGGGCAGAGCCGTCGGCAGAAGGGACACGGGCGGCAAGGCTCCGGTTTCAGGGACATTCTGGTCTGCCGGGCCGCACAGGCCGGAGTCCTGCTTTGTCCTTTCCTTTGACATGACACCTTCCTCACGGCGGCATCCACAGCAGTGTCTCCCAGACCGTGTTTCTCGGACCAACGCCCTATAAGATGCTCTTCAGAAATAAATGGAAAAAAATCCCTGCTCAAATGTGTGAAACACTGCCTAGTATAATCCTCTCTCAGAAAGTTGCAATATCTATTAATATGTTGTGTCCTAAAACCCAGATTATTCCAATTAATTTGAACTTTTCTGTCCTCGAATACCTGTTGTCATCGCGTGGAGCCGCCCTGTGAGCGGTGCGCTTAGGGGGTGCCGACCGCAAGATGACTGCGCTTCTGTCGGGCCCGATGCAGCACACGCAACTTAAATCATCGTCACGTGGGCATACGTGCGTCTTTCTTCGTGATCATTTAAGGGGAAATCTTTTATGTTTTCAAATAAAGTTCTTGACTGAATTTCTTTTCTTTGAAATGTTCACTTCTCCTAGCAGCTTATTTCTTGATTAGAAAGGTTAATACGCATTATATCTTAAGTGAAAAAAAATTATGGTGATGTTTTGTACTTACAGTAGTAGGAACTATATTGTTTTTCATACATTTTACTTATTTGTTTTTTCAGTTACCTGACTGGATCAAGATTGGAGATCTGACTTCCAAAAATCGTCATCTATTTGTAAAGCTTCAATCAAAAGGCTTAAAAGGGGGAGGTATAACCTTGGCTTTCCCGGGAGATGGGGCCGTTCTGAGTTGAACAGAGACCACGGTGTAAAGTGCAACTGAAGTCTGTGACGCTGGGGTGTGACAGGGGCTCTCGGGGCCAGAGCAGAGCGAGGGCGGGGCGGGGGGGAGCTGCTGAGTTACAGAGGTCGGCAGGGGGGTGCTAGTTTGTGGGACAGCGGGGGCGTGGGCTTGGTGGGTAGTTGTGCCAAAGTGATGCGAGTAACTGTATGGTGATGATTTTGTTTGTTAAGCACAGATTTATTTTTCTTCATATCCAGATTTTTTTATTCTGTGTGTCTGAGAGATTACTTCCCTGCCCCTCATTCTCCCTACACATTCTTCTCCCTTGTCCGAAGGTGACCTGGTCAGTCTGGTCTAAGAAGCTCTAGTTTGGGAAAGCTGAAGGCTGTTTGAACCAGACAGCCATGGAGACCGTCACTATGCTGAATGTCTGAACAGCGGGGACATCAGCTGAGTTTGGGAGTATTCACAATGTCACAATCAGCACCATTATCTGTGGCTTATCAGTGAGCAGCAAAACACCATTTATTTATTTTAGTTTTTTTTGGAAAATAGCACACCCCCTACCCCATGCTCTTTACTTTTGAATTAAGAATCTTTTGTGACATTTAGCATATTTTTAAACATATTTTTAAAGCAGAATTTGTAGCTTAATGAGAAGTGTTGAGATTTGATCCCACTGAACCTGGGGTCCTCTCCACTGCTTCTTCAGTCGGCAGGGGCTGGTCTCCGAGAGCTGCAGTCAGGCATGAAGTTTTCGCTTGTGGGATTTTACTGTGTCTGGGAACCAAGAAACACGGGGTCACAGGCCACGGCATTTTTATTTTAGGTCGATTTGGTCAAACAACTCCACCACTTGTGGATTTTCTCAAGGACATTTTAAGAAGATACCCAGAAGGAGGACAGATTCTTAAGGTAGGGCATGTGCTGTGTGCGTGTGTGAATTTGCTTTGGTAAAAATGAGGCTTCTGTGATTTTAATAACGACAGTGTGCCCTTTCAGAACAGGCTTCTGTGATTCACAGCAGGTTAATTTGCAAAGCAGTTCTACATTGAGGTGTTGGGGATGTGACGGTGGGAAGAGTGTGGTTATTGGGTTGGAGCAGGGTAGAAAGGTGAGCAGATACGTCCAGAAATGAAGACGGGGTAGGTGGTGGTGGGAGCAGAGTGTTATGGCTTCACAGGTGAGTGGCAGGCCCAGCAGCGAACCAGGCAGCGGTTCCGACAGCTCTTTCACATCCTCACAGCTAGTGAGCAGCTGGGGCTTCGTCCTTGCTCCTCGCTCCCGTGCGTGTTTGTGTGCGGGCCAGCTGCACACGGGTGCTTCCTTGGATGTTTTAGTAGAATCCGACCGTGTCAGACTGAACAGGACTCTCGGGAATCGCCCGCACTTAGACCGGCACCTTCTGTGATGCTCGCTGAGAGGTCCAGAGATGCTCGAATGACTTGCCCAAGATCGTACGCAAACTGGCACATTTTTTGCCTCCTCTCAGACTCCATCTGAAAGAGATCCCATTCTCTTTTTGTTCCACTTGAGACTGATAGTGGGAGTCGGGGACTTGGGACTTTATCTCCAGTTTTCTTCATCTCTGCCCCCTTAAATACACATACATCAAAAATAGATATCCAAATGAAAACAAGATCCAGCCTATAAAGTGCTCTCATATGGTGAGTTAACATTGCATTTTGCTTCCTAGTTCTTATTCCTATCTTTTATGTCATAATAACCTCATGTAAGTAAGGTTGCTGATTTTTAGGGATTCTGTTAGAATAAATACAGTAGGAACTAGGTCTTAAAAACCCTATGAGAACTAGGCAGTTGTGTGAGCAGGAGGAATTTGTAGTCCATAGGACTACATACAGATAAGGGCCCTCTGGGGCTGGTCAGCAGGTGGGTAAGACCCCCCCCGCCCTTCGGGGTGTGCCCAGTGAACTAACTGCCCCACCGGGTCTCAGAACTGGCTCTTCCACTCTGTGCTGCACCCCCCTCAGTCTCTGAGTCGTCTCATTCCAGGTGGGCACGGTGTCACCTTTTGCTCTGATCAAGGCTTTGCTGTTGGCTTTGCGCTCTCCAGTCCTTGCCCATTCCTACCCCCCACCCTTCCCCCAGTATAGTGATACCAAGATGCTGGAAAAGTTAAAGTACAGTTCTCCCCAAAGTGAGAGGCTCATGAGTGTGAGATACAGGGTGAATTGTTGTGTTTCTAAAGACCTACCCACTAAAATAGGACCACCTGCTCGGGTTTGACCTAAGTCTCAGCTCACCCAGCCCCTTGTCAGGTGTTGGCTTTCTGCACTTTAGACCAGGTCTGGGATGAACTAGGGGCGATACCTCTGCAATGTGTTTCAAGTTCTGAGATGACGGGGTTGGCCCTGGGAGCTGGACTCTTACTGCGGCATTTGGAGCTCCCCGCCTGATCTCGGTGGCTGTGCCGAAGCACTAGGGGCTGTTGGGGCTGGGCATGGTGTCGAGGCGGCCGATGGGTGTGAGCCTTGCTTTGTTCTTCCCTTCCACGTGCAGAGCTTCGACTGCCCATTCACCCCTCACTCACCCGTCCACTCCCTTACCCACCAGACAGCATCGCTGCCTTTTCAGTGAAAGGAGGAAGTGCTGACCTTCCAGAAGCTTTCATCTTAGGGCAGGAGAAAGACATGTTCATATCTCAAGTTCGCGGGAATGCAGCACACTGTACGTGTAGACTGATACATTTTTTTCTAAGAGAAGGGTAAGCAAGTGATAAATAAAGTCTTTTGTGGTAACTGCTTGAGAATGGGTGCTTGTCCCAGAGGACAGAACAGGCTGTGCAGTGTTTGGAACGGGGAGCAGTTCCTTTTGTAGGAAGGCTTTGGGCAGATTATAAACGAGGGGCAGAGCTGTCAGTAGCCCCAGGATTTGTGTTACAGGTAGGAGTAGCACGCTTCCACCCTGCAGGCGTGTGTAATTGCGGAAGGACTGCTCTTTCCAACCGTACGCACGGCGGCGTGTGTAATGCTCCCTCCCAGTGGTGCCCGCACCAGCTCTCAGCGGTCACAATGCAAGTCGTGGGCTTCCTGTACTGAAATGTAATTGCCTTTTAAATATTACAGGTGAATATAAAGATGGGCGGGAGGTTCCTATATTACGAAATGTTACTTTTTGTGTATTTCTTGACTAGGAATTAATTCAGAATGCAGAGGATGCTGGGGCCACAGAAGTCAAATTTGTGTATGATGAAACTCAGTACGGAACAGAGACCCTTTGGTCAAAAGACATGGCGCATTACCAGGGTAAGACTCAATCTGCAGGGACGAGTTTTATGTACTAAGAGGCGGTTTTTAGTGATCTACAATGTTCTGTTTAATGAATGGTCTGATTACCACTTATACTTCACTTCTTCGCATATTTATTCCACTTCTTCAGATGTAGGCAGGTGAGAAGAGGTTTCTGGGTTCCTGAATGTTCTCCGTTCATTTGGCTGGATGTTATGCAGGTCTATTCCTTTTGTAAGAATTCATCAAGCTGTACACTTAAAACTCGGTACTCTGTTGTATATACAAGATGTGGTAAGAGTAGGTTTACAGTTGTCTGTGGAAAAGAACACAATAATTAATAATAATACAAGGATAATTCTGTTTCATGTGCTCACAACTGCAAACCAACCCTTGCCCCACCCGGTGTGTTACGCTTCAGGGATGCTTTCAAACGAAAGTGTTAAGTCTTTCAAAGTGGTGAGTTACTTACTGTAGCTGAACATATTGAAAGAATATTAGAGACTCTGAGGATGTGTCTCACAAAGTAGAGTGCCAAAACGTTCAGTGCAGAGTTACCACTTTTTAAAAGAACTACTTGGAGACAGGATCTTTTAAATTATATAAGCAATGCCTTGTAAGGTGATTATTAAGCTTATTTAAAGGATTATTGTGCACCTTTTGAAATAATATGTTAACAGGGTTTCTTCACAGAGAAAGTCTCCTTAGTATATTTACAGGCAATCTCGTTTGCAAAAACATTTTAATGTGCTGTGTAGAAACCAGTTGTGCGGTGGCCCACGGAGACTGGTCTCATTTGCTCCACGTTTTGGGTGTTCAAATGCCGTAATACCCTTAACTTTTCCTTTTCGCATGGCCAACAGTGCTCTGTTTCTTCTGCTGGTAATTTTTACCACTAATCTGTGTTTCATTTCTACTGTGAAAACAATTGGAAGTGTAATGCAGGGTTTGGTCACCCCACCCCCTTCCTTACATTTCCCCGTCCAGTAAGCCAGTCCGTGGAGCAGGTGCTCGTAAGGACTGAGCCCCTTGGCGTGGCTCCCTCCGCAAGCGTGCGTGTGTGTGTGTCCCCGCCCCCAGGCGCCGCTCTGTACGTGTACAACAACGCGGTGTTCACCCCCGAGGACTGGCACGGCATCCAGGAGATAGCGAGGAGCAGGAAGAAGGATGACCCTCTGAAGGTGGGACGATTCGGAATCGGGTTCAATTCTGTCTATCACATAACAGGTATGGCATTTGCTTTCAGTCATGACATTGAAAATGATTTTAGCCTGTAGCGTGTAATTGATTTGGCTAATTTCAGAGGTGATCTCGTTTTAAAAGACATCTTTTCCAGATTTTTTTGTCAGTGGCAAGAAGTATGTCAATGAAATATTGGTGTGTCTTGAGTTTTCAGAAGTTACCATGGTAACTGCACCAAAGTTTCATCATGTGATGCTAAAAGTTAATGTCCTCACGATGCAGTGTAATCGATGTAATTTAGGAGGGGGGACCCCCCAAAAACTGGAATTATCTCCTGGAGGGCAGGCCCCTTGTACTATAGGCTTCTGTCGCAAGGTGAGTGTTCCAGGAACCCATCTGTAGTAGTGTACCAGCTGGTGTAGTTGTGAGAGGCTGCGCTTGGCTTCAGTGAATGTTTTGTGAAGACTCTTTCAGTGTGTTTGCCCATTTCATGATGGGAGATTTACGAGCTCACCTGCCATACCACACTGAGCGTTCAGCAGTTTTTGACCAAACACTACGTGACCCCTGTGCCCCACCCCCTCTATTTACCCAGTCTTGCCTGGCGACTTTTTTTGTTTCCCTGGATGAAAAAAGTCCTCAAAGGGAAATGCTTTACCAGTTTGGAAGAGGAGAAACAGAAAATGGCAGAAGCACTAAAAGGCATCCAAATGGACGAGTTCAAACACTGAGCAGTGGGAAAACGTCTCGGAGAGGCGTTTAGAGGGGACTTTGCAGGTGGCCGAGGTTCAACATGTGAGAGTAAATACACAGTTTTTTATAAGTGCATTCCAGGTTTTTGGGGGCCCCCATATGTTAAGTCACTTTATGTGGGGTGTGAAATGTAGCTCTGGAAATGCCATGAAATAGTTACTCTAAGACATTTTACACTGAAAATGTTTGAGTCAGGAAGGCTTATTCTCATTTTCTTGCACATATTTTTAACTATCGGGAGGTTAAAGAGGAAAGTATAATACCAGTGGTATCGAATAACTGACAAAGTGGGACCTTGGAGGTGATTCTGGTTTCTCCGCATTTTTCTCATACAGATTCGCCCTTAAACTTACGAGTATTGTAAAGATTACCTCGAAATCATGTTTTGAGTCAGGAAGGAGGTGAGGCTTCTGTCTCTGAGCTGAAGCAGGGAACATGTGAGCTCTGTGTGGACACCTCTGGGAGTGTACACATGCTGTTCTTTCCGAATCGAGCCCTCAGTGTTCACTACTCTTCGCGATCAAACAACTTTGTGGAATTGGCCCTTCTTGGAGTTCAGGTTCAAACTGTCGTGCATTTTGCAGTTGCAGGAGAGGTTGAGCGGCAGAGCTGCAGCCATAGCTGGGGGGTGATGTAATGTGTCGTCCTAACTGGGACACGCAGGGACTCGGCTCTCCTTGGACAAATGGCCTAAATTGGGACTGCCCTGAGTGCGTGGGAGTAGGGCCGCCCGCGTGGTGTTCAGTTCAGTAAGCCTGTTCTTCTGCATTGCAGTCACATGATGGTATATTGTATATGTCCTATTAAGTAACATTACTTACATATAAAATATTAACTTGTAAGTTATCACATGTAACTGTTAGGCATGAATATCGACATCCACATATCAGCTGTTTGCAAAGCACATCTCAGGGCAGTTTTAAAGTCTGTGGGGGCGCCTCGGTGGATGGCACGAGCTGGAGACAGCTGTGCAAGGCGGGAGGGCGCTGCTCGGCAGCGTCCAGCCGATGGCCGTGTGGGCCCCGTTCTCTGATCTGAGGGTTTGTGTGGGTTGAGGCTCACGCTTCACGACCATCGGGCGTCTCCCTGGCGTCATCTCAGTGACAGGAGGTGTGCACAGTCTGTGGCAGGAGCGTCACAGACCACGGTTGTGATCGGGGTCTCAGTGGGCTTGGTGGATGCAACCTTCCCTGCTTAAAATGCCTGAGGGCTCCGGAGCCGGTGGCTAGGCTCACAGGGCCTGCAGTAGGCACCCACAGACGGCACGAAAGGTGGGCTGCACCGGAGCTGCGTCTGCACAGAAGGTCGGGTGCCATGGTCCGCACACGAGGGTCACCCTCGTGTCCCGCCCCAGGACACGTTTCCTGTGGGTGCTGTGAACCCAGCACAGGGAGCGACTTTTCACGGACAAGCTAAGTCGGCATTCAAGAGCAAGACTGATGGCTTCGGGTTCAAGAGGGCGGAGGGGGAAGGTCCTGGGTGCGCCTGGTCTCATGGACACCAGAACTGCAACTACGTGTAGAACAAGTGTCTCTGAGCCACCCGAGGACTAGCAGAACAGATTTCCCACAACTTCAGATATAGAGTAGAAGCCACATTGAAACGGGTGGGAGGGGAGGGACTAAGCCTAGTCAGGTCCTCCCTGCTCCCCACCCCTCTGCAGTGACTCACGAGTGGGAGGGATGTCACAGCTGTGACGGTCACCCCCACAGAGCGAAGGGTCCGAGCCCCAGCCTGCTTGACCTGAAGCAGGAAACGGGGCCCTCAGAACATCGGACTTTCGAAACCAGCGAGGCTCACATCTGGGAGAGGCAAAGGGCGGTAGGAAGCCCGGGTTGCGCTCCCTCTGGGTCCTGGCATGGTGATTTTAGGGTGTGTGCTGGAGGCGCAGGGACTTGGGAACTTGCTCTTGTGTCAGGGGTGATGGTGGGCGTCATCTTTCCCCCCTTCCATAACCTAGCTGGTCTGACACGGGCGGGCACCATACCTGACACTGCCTGTTATTCTTGGTGACACTGTTCACCCTACGCTGGCATTTCCCTGAGGACACACCCGGGGCAGCGCCCCTCCAAAGCGCTCCTTCCCCGCCACACCCAGTGGGGCGGCCTCAGGCGGCACCAGCACCCAGCAGAGGGCCTGCCGCGGCGGGGCTGGGCCTTGCAGCCAGCTGCATCGCAGGCTTGCCCTGCGCACCAGCGAGCCCGCAGCAGCTGTGGCCCAGACTCACCGCCAGCAGGCCGGGGACCAGCCTTGCCGCCAGCATGTCCATACAATTGTGGTCCAGCCACAACAGGAGGCCACATTAGTCCACCCTCTGGAGCACTGGCTCTGGTGACAAGGGCCCCTTCTAAATAAGGACCCCACAGGACACTTCCTAAACTTCCAATAAGGCCACTTTTTTGAGACCAGGAGATTTAGCTGACCTACCTAATACAATACATACAAACAAACCAGCAAAGTGAGGACAGAAAAGAATATGTTCCGAATGAACAAAGAAAAAAACAGGACAAAACCCCAGATAAAGGACTAAATGAAACTGAGGCAAGCTGTCTGCTAGATGACGCATTCAAAGTGACAGTTGTGAAGATGCTCGTTCCACTCTCCAGATAAGTGGGTAGACTCAGTGAGAACTTCAACAAAGAGATAAAAACGGTAGAAAAGGCCCTGTCAGAACCGAGGAGTGTAACAACTGAAACAAAACACTGGGGGGACTCGGCAGCAAGTCAGGTGACACAGAAGAGTGGATCAGCAGTCAGGAAAACAGGGCAGTGGAAGTCACCCCGTTGGAAAATCAGAAAGAAAACAGAGTGAAAAAGATTGGAGACAGCGTAAGGGCCCTTTGGGACAACACCAAGCGTTCTAACATTAGAATATAGGAGTCCCAGAGGGGGAGTGAGAGAGAGCGACAGAAAGCCTATATGAAGACATAACGGCTGAAAACTCTCCTAACCTGGCAAAGTAAACACCCATCCAAGTCCAGGAACAGGATGAACCCAAAGGGACCCACAGCGAAACACAGGATGATTAAGTCGTGTAAAGGGAAATAGGGAGTCTTAAAAGCACCAATAAAGAAACCACTGGCTACGAACAAGGGTATGCCCATAAGACTATCAACTGACTTTTCAACAAAAACTTTGCAGGCCAGAAGGGAATGGCATGATATGTTCAACACGATGAAAGAAAAACCCTACAATCAAGAATACCATGCCCAGCAAGGTCACCATTCAGAATTGAAAGAGAGATCAAGATTTTCTCAAACAAGCAAAAGCTAAAGGAGTTCATCGCCATTAAACCAGCATTACAAGAAATGTTAAAGGGAATTCTTTAAGTGGAAAAGAAAAGGCAAAAACTAGAAATGAAAAAAATATGAAAAAATGTCACTGGTAAAGGCAAACATATAGAAAGATGGTAGACCAACCACTTACAAATCCAGTATGAAAACAATTAAAATGCCAATAAGCACATACCTGTCAATAATTACTTTAAATGGAAATAGACTAAGTGCTCCATTGAAAACACATAGAGTGACTGAATGGATAAAATGAAAAAAGCAAGAGCCCTACATAGACGGCCTGCAAGAGACGCCAGACTGAAAGACACACAGATACTGAAAGTGAAAGGGTGGAAAGGTATTTCATGAAAACGGAAATGAAAAAAAGGAGAGAAGCGGGGATAGCAATACTTATATCAGACAAAATAGACTTCAGAACAAAGGCTCTCTCACAAGAGACAAGGAAGGACCCAGCAATTCCACTGCGGGGGGCATATCTGAAGAAAATGAGACAACCCCAAAGGGCACGTGCACCCCATGCTCGCTGCAGCGCTGTGTGCAGTCGCCGGGTTACTGAAGCGTGTGCACACACTCTGGAATATTACTCAGCCGTGAAAAGGAATGCATCGTGCCATTTGCGACAACATGGGTAGACCTGGAGGGCATTGTGTTGAGTGAGATAAGTCCGAGAGAGACAAGTACTTTGTCATTTCACTTCGGGGTGGAATCTAAAAGACCGAAGAAGTGAACAAGCAAAGCAAACTGACCCACAGACACAAAAAAACTGTTAATTGTCAGAGAGTTGGGCGGGGGGTGGTATGGGCAAAAGGTTCAGTGGATTAAGAGGGACAAACCTGTAGTTATAATAAGTCAGGGGATGTAAAGTACAACATAGGGAATAATAATGTCACAGGAACTCCATGGCAGCAGATGAGCAGTGGACTTTTTGTGGTGATTGATCACTTTTAAGGTATATAAATGTGAAACCTCACTATGTCATACACCTGAAACTAATGTAATACTGTATGTCAGCTGTACTTCAAAAGAGCTTTGCATTCCAGCATCAAAATTATGCATGAAAAAAATCACCCTCAGGAAGTCCTCACAGGCACGAGCAGAAGACTCTCTCACAGTAGGGCACTTTCGACACGTCCAGTTTCTCTGCGAGTGTTGACACACTGCTTTGTCTTTGGCCGAAGAACAGGTGGAGCAGCTGGTGTCAGTGCGGGGCCCGGGCGAACAAAACACACACCCCGGGAAGCACTAGCCTTGGCTGGTCCAGGTGAGCTGCCCCCAGCTGCGGGCGCACCTGCTGGGAGCAGCAGGGGAACGACGGGAGCGCCTTCCGCTCTCCCCGAGGGCAGGTGCGCACAGAGGACCGGGACGGGCGTCGCCTGTGCTGCGTCTCTGTTCCGCTGAGTGGGCTCACGAGGCCGTGGGGCTGAGTGTGCATGCCCAGGTCCTCTGTACACATTGTAACTGTTTGGTAAGTGCCTGAAGATGTGTCTTAGGTTTTCATAATAATTGTGTAAAGTCTCTATGCCTTGTGTGTATTCAATCAAATGAGAAATAGCTATCCTTCATGTAAGAATTATATCTTCCGAGCTAAATTAGGGTTTTTTTCCGAGGTAGACCTGTTTTGGAGTCATTTCATGGCTTACTGGTTTGCATGTGTATTATTTTGGTAGTACTTGTGCATTGCACGTGTACTTGTCCGTTGAATTGCAGAATTGATCGTGACTTGGATTTGTTTTGCAGATGTTCCCTGTATTTTTAGTGGTGACCAGATTGGAATGTTAGATCCTCATCAGACACTCTTCGGTCCACATGAGTCCGGTCAGTGCTGGAATCTCAAAGGTGACAGCAAAGAGATCAGTGAGCTTGCAGACCAGTTCGCGCCATTCACGGGCATTTTCGGAAGCACCAAGGACACGTTTGCAAAGGGCAGTTTCCCGGGGACGCTGTTCCGTTTCCCGCTTCGCCTGCAGCCTTCCCAGCTGAGCAGTAACCTCTACAACAAGCAGAAGGTCCTGGAGCTGTTCGAGTCATTCCGGGCCGATGCAGACACGGTGCTGCTCTTCCTGAAGAGCGTGCAGGACGTGTCCCTGCACGTGCGCGAGGCTGACGGGACGGAGAGGCTGGTGTTCAGAGTGACCGCCAGCGAGGACCAGGCCCTGACTCAGGAGCGGCCTGATGCGGTCAAGCTGCTGGGAGCGGCTATAAGTAACTATTGTAAGAAGATCCCGAACAACAGCGTGACCTGTGTAACGTATCACATGAACATAGCTTTAGAGGACGCGGGTGCGCAGGACACGCAGAAGACGTCCTGGCTGGTGTGCAACAGTGTGGGCGGGCGAGGGGTTAGCAGTAAACTTGATTCTTTAGCTGACGAATTGAAGTTCGTCCCCACCATTGGAATAGCGCTGTGTTTATCAAGCGGAGATGATGAAAAAGGAGCGACGTCTGATTTCTCAGGAAAAGCATTTTGCTTTCTTCCCTTGCCACCGGGCGAGGAGAGTAAAACCGGCCTCCCCGTTCACATCAGCGGGTTCTTCGGCCTGACGGACAATCGCAGGAGCATCAAGTGGCGAGAGCTGGACCAGTGGCGAGACCCGGCGGCCTTGTGGAATGAGCTCCTGGTCGTGAACGTGGTCCCGAAAGCCTACGCTACCCTGATCTTGGATGCCATCCGCCGCCTGGAGTCGCGCGGGAGCGCCGGTGCGCCCCTGTCGGTGGACACCATCTACAAGCTCTGGCCGGATGCAGGCAGAGTGAGGGCGCACTGGCAGCCGGCGCTGGGGCCCCTGTTCCGCGAGCTGCTCCCGCACCCCGTGGTGCACTCCCTCAGCGGCCGCTGGGTGCAGCCGGAGCAGGCGCGCTTCTCCGACCTGGACGAGGGTTTGGAGCGCACCGGGGCGGTGCTCCGCTACCTCTGCAGCGCGGGGCAGGAGGTCGTGAAGGTGCCGGAGCACCTGGCGGAGGCCCTGCGGCTGGCCGCCGCCCTGGAGCAGCCGGTGCAGAAGGTGACGCCGGCGTGGGTGCGGCAGGTGCTGAGGAAGTGCGCACCCCTGGGCAGCGCCCAGGAGAAGCTCCACCTCCTGGAATTCGTGCTCTCCGACCAGGCCTACAGCGAGCTGCTGGGCCTGGAGCTGCTGCCTTTGCAGAACGGAAACTTTGTTCCTTTCTCCTCATCTGTATCAGATCAGGATGTTATTTATATTTCCTCAGAAGACTATCCAAGGTATGGACACGCTTTCATTTACGCTTAGGGACGCCCCTGCGCTGACAACGGGTAGAGCCCTGTGCTGTATGGTGCAGTGATCAGGGTAGATTTTATCAAAAGGAAGTCTTGTGCAGGAATGTAATACTTTGTTAAAATGTGGATGGATACATTTTTACACCCTAAAGTGAAAAAACATTCAGATGTTTATCAGTTAAAAAGTTATCTAGGCAGTCGGGTTTTTTGGGAAATTTTAAGAAAACAATGGTTATTAAGTGCTAATAATAACCCAGTCAGATTTTCCAATGAGTTGTTTTATGAAATTCAATTTATGTGAATTAAAATAGAGTATTAAGTAATTCTTTATAACTAAGGCTGCATATTGACATTTCAGAAAATAAGATCAGCTTTATTCTGAGAGATTTAGACTATTTCTGGATTCACACGAGGCGCATGGTGCCTCGTGGTTTAGAGCAAAGGCGCGGTGACGTCTGGTCAGAACGTGCCGCGGTGCGATTGGGCGCGCCCTGACTGGTGTGAAGCGGCGGGCTCAGAACTGTTAGAGATTGTAATTGCTGTGGTCCTTCCCCCTTTTAGGTCCCTTTTCCCCGGTCTTGAAGGAAGATTTATTTTGGACAACTTGAAGCCTCACCTTCTAGCTGCTTTAAAGGAAGCTGCCCAAACCCGAGGTATTGTAATTGTTTTTTTTTTTTTAATTCTCACCCAAAGCTACGATTTTTAGAGAGAGAGAAGGGAGAGAGAGGGAAAGAGAAACATCAATATGAAAGAGAAGCATCGATCAGTTGCCTCTTGTATGTGCCTTGACTGGGGATCAAACCCTCAACTTTTTGGTGCGCAGGACAGTGCTCCGCCAAACCGAGCTGCCTGGCCGGGCAGTCTGTTGGGTTTTTTGGTTTTTTAATAAGCCTATCTATAAAAATGCAAACAATTTTTTTGAGTTTTCCGTTAAGTTGAACCAATATGAAATTGCCAATAGTTTTCCATTTTAGACCTATTAGTCAACAATTTCATATGGTTCAGCCTACTCTAACTGTTATATTTTAGGATGTTTCAATACTGGGTTCTGGCATCTAAAAGAATCCAAAGTCGCATTGACATTTCAGAATCTCTCCTGTCGCAGTACCTGTCCTGTCCTGTCTCACCTCCAGGTGCACGTTTATGGAAATCACTTCTCACCGCTGCACAGGGTTTTACCTTCCCTGCGTCCTCGTTTCTCCGCCTCTGAGCCCCTGGCTTCCTCCCTCGCACTGTGTGCAGCGGAGAGGGCAGCTGCTCTCTTAGGCTGCACAGGTGAGGGGAGGAAGAGGTGGACTTCGGGGTCTGCAGCTCCTGCCGGCCCCCAGCTCAGGTCCCCCTGAGCCTCACTCTGTTGCCCACTGCAGCCCTCAGTTTTGAGCAGCTGCGCTGGGTCGCTCTGGGGAAATGCAGGCAGGTGAGTTGAGCTCTGCAGCCGAGTCAGGAAAGGGGCCCGTGGGTCTCAGCACAGGGCGCGTATTCCTCACTGGGGACTCTTTAGGAAAGACCGAATGCTTTGCGGGAAGTCACATGGTTCTAAGTGGGACATTCCCTTGCAGCTTTTGCTGGCATCCTTTCCTTCATAGGACTATTATTGCCTGAACTTTTCCTAAGTTAGTTATTGGCCTGAAAAATTCTGGATTTGCCCCCTGGTTAAGGTTATAAAGCATATTTGTTGTGACGTGTCTTTTACAGCATACGCTATATTCTTGTCAAAGGGAACGACGGAAGGAAGGTTGTGATAGCTGCACATCTCAATTCACTGAAATATAAGCGGAAGGGAAGGGATGGGAATGGGGGAGGCAAACAAGTGCAGAGCCAAAGTGAGACTAAAGGACAGTAAGTACGCGAGTGCTGTTGACCACGAGGAATCTGCAACTGTGAGGTCACAGCCGGGACCTCGGGGGGAATTGCCACCTTCAGAGCAGCCTTTTTGGGAGTCCAGCCCTGCCATGGTTTGCTCCAAAGTTTTGGGAATCCTCACTTTTCAAACTCGTTACTATATTCTGGTACAAAAGCTTTACGCTAAAATAAAATGTGCCTACAGAAAAGCATACATATCCTAAATGCAAGCTTAGTGAAGCTTGGTAAACCAGAAACACCTCCATCAAAGCCAGAAGCTCGCCAGCACCCAGCAACCCCTCTCATGCCTTTCTCGGTCCCGCCCACTCGGGGGCCCCTGGTCCCGAGTCTCCCAGCATCCACGAGGTCAGCTGACCGTTACACTCCCCACACAAGGGGTCACGCAGGGCGTGTGGACCCTTGCGTCTGCGCCTTCCCCCACTGCTGTTTCCAAGACCACCGGCCCTGTTGCGGGGGTCTGCAGGTCTCCCTCTCTCATCGCTATGGCTTTCGTCGTGGGACGGATCACCTTCTGTCGAAGAGAATATTTTTGTCGATGGTCAGTAGTTTCTGAGGTGGACATGGATTTAGAAATCAGCCAGAAGTCACCCAGAACCAAATCAGGTTAAAAGTGTCTCAGGCTAACAAAATAATACTGCTGTTACTCAAAAAATCGTAAGCACCCTGTGGCACAGGGCGTGGCCACACCTTGCTTTTCTAGCCCCAGGCGGCCGGGGCACCTGTTGCATTTTTAGGGTGAGTTTGAATTTCTGTGTCCGCTCAGGTGGTGTGACCCCCTTACAGAGCGAGGCTTCCCACTTCGTCTTCGTTCCTTCGTCTCCTTTGGACTCTGACTCGCGATTTGGGGGTCGCACTGTACTCACCGCATTCCGTCTCTGGTTCCTGGTCGATTTTCTTCGGACCATCACACCAGATGGGGTGTCCTCACTGTTCTCGTGTGTTGCCCGTGAAGTGTGCCTGGGTCGTCCAGAACTCGTCTTCGTGGGCACTTACTTTTGCCTCAATTTAAGTGTTCAGCTACCATTCTTAACGATCGTTCATAGTGCTTCTCAGAGTTTTTATTTGGCTGTAATTGGGTGATGGGTAGCCACCTCCTGAGCATCTTCCTTCCTATTTTTATACTGTTAGTTCCAGACAAAAATTATTGTCACCAAAGGGTTTAATGGTGTGGGAGCATTATAGTATAGGGGCTCCCAAAGTGACCCTGGCTCCCCTCGGAGTCGGTGAGGAGAGGCTGCGGCATCTTCTCTATGTACGTGGAAGTCTTTGGGAAAGGTCGCATCTCAGGTGCCAGCCTCGGGTGTGTGGATCGGCAGTCTTCCAGAGATTTCGGTGGGAGATCGCGCCCTGGGGTGTTCCGGGGCACTGCTTTCACAACTGCTTGTCGGCGCACAGGGCGGGTTCAGGACCGCCGTCTGCCCCTCCACCCCACCTCCTCCTCCTTTGGGCGACCTTCCTGCCTCGCTGGTTAGTCAAGCACAGCACCGCTGGGATCAGCTTTGTAAAATACTATTTTCCCACTTTCCGCCTGAAAATCTCCCAAAGCCTCCCCCTTTTTCCTTGGAACAAAGGCCAAAATCCTCCACAGTCCCCGGGAGGCTCTGCATCACTCGCCCCGTTTTCCAGCCATTGCGAAGACGCCTGGGCAGGGCCTGCAGGCGCCCACACGTGCGACCATGCGGCCCTGTGGCCCTGACCAACAGGCCCTCCCTCGGGCCCTTTCTCGTCTCCCCACCCTTCCTCAGGCTTGGAGGGCAGTGGATTCCCCCGTCCGCCCCAGCGAGGTGCACGGGGCTGCCCTGCCATCCCCTCGGCCTCGCTGCCCACGCTCACCTGCCACCCGCCCCTGGGTGCGGGCGACGCAGCGCCCAGCTCCCTGTGCGCGGGCGCCCTTGCGCCCGTGTACTCCTCACAAGGGCCCCTGTATACCTGCCTTTTCGTGAGACTGCCGGGCGGAGTCTGGTCCCACCTCTGCTTCGTTCGTCTGTCTCCACCACTTGGTCAGTATCGGGTGACGGACACAACGCCTCTGAAGTGGCACAAAGGGTGTTCAGACGAGGGGCGGAAATCCCGTGGTGAGACCCGTGGGCTCCTGCGCCCTGGCAGGTGTGGCCAGCGGCACCGACACACAGGTGTCTCGCCGAGCTGCAGGCAGCCGTGCTCGGTGGCAGGAGTGGCTCGCTGCGGGCAGAGGACGGGCGGACGCTCGTGGGGCGGCCCTTTGACGAGTGTGCTGTTGGTGGTCACCAGAGGCGTGCGGTGGCGCACGACACGCCCTTTCTTTACTGTAAAGCCAGAGGGGGTGGAGTCACTGTAGACTCACTTCATGGGGATGGTCCAACCCTTTAAAGTCCGGCATCGGCCTTATTTCCTGCCCCGAGGATCTCAGTATCCGGCGGCGACAGCCTGGCCAAGAGCCCCCCGGGAGCTCCTGGGCCGGCGTTGTTTCCGCGTCCAAGTGCGACTCCCGCATCCGGAGTTCACGTGCCTGCCGTCTGCTTTCTTTCCAACCCCAGATGCCCTGCCTTTGTGGAGTTTGTCTTTAGTTTGCATCGGAATGCCTCTTTGAATCTTAAGTGTATAATCTGCTATGTTTGGAGTTTTGTTTATAGCTTTTCTTTCACATAATGATGCAGTGAGACAAACCGTGTTAAACACAGTGTTGCTTTAAGATGGAGAATAATTCCTGTAGCTGTCGTGTGAAAATTGTGACAATTCTGTCTTTTTCTAAGAAAAGATTTCATTTCATTCCAGCACAGCAGCTTCTCTGGGGATACTCAGGTACGGTGCCGGACTAACGCTGTGTTCATGTGTGGCCTGGTGTTTTCGTGCGTGTGGCTCTGAGTCCTGTTTCCCATTCACCCGAGTAGCTAGAGACTGCGTTGATGGTTTTTTCTAGCGGGAATAGCTGTTAAAGGAGAGAGGAAACCCTACGGACGCAGGGGCGCAGGTGACTGCCGCGCGCACCGCCGTGAAGCCCCAGGGACCGGCTTGGGGGCCCGTGTCCCAGGACACTCAGTCCCGAGGGAAGGATTCTGCGGGCCTGCATTTCAGGCTGCGGCCTTTCGTGGCGCCCTGCGGGAGCGAACACGCCCCTGCTGCACGGCCCGTAAATACGAGGTTTTCAGTGCCAGGGGGTGGGCGGGCGGGCGGTTCTGGGTGTGGGGGAGAAGCCCCGCGGCCCGCTGTGCTGCCGCGGGGGCGCGGGGGACCAGCACAGCGGCCAGCCGCCGCGGTGGGAACGGCCGCTGACAGTTCTCGGCTTTTTAAAAGTAGAAAGTGTTTGACTTAACTTGTATACCTTTCCCTTAGGGAAAGTTAGAGGGGCGAGGTTTGCTTTACGGAAAATTTTGGTAAAGGATGCTTCTGGAGTCAGTCTGTCCTTCGAAGCAGGCTGCACCTGTGTCACAGGGAGTTGAGAAGCGAAGCCCTTGCTGCACTGATAATCCATGTAAACATTCCGCTTGTTTTCTAGCTTGTGCTCCGAGTGGCTTAGCATTATTACATCCTATTATTACTGCGTGTCTTAAACCCTGATTAATATACCGTCTGTCAAGGTGCAGTCAAAGGGGAAAACAGAACCTCCCGGGAGTGGGCCGCAGAGGCCCCGCCCCGGGGGTCTGGTTGTGGGCGTGGTCCCCCCCACCCCCGGCATTGCTGCGTCTCCCACTCACGTTCAGGGCGAAAACGAGGAAGGCGCAGCAGTGCCCACGCTGGGGGACTGAGGAGATTGGGTCCCGGGTGCTGGTTTTGAGCCACCTCGGACGCCCCGTCCACAGCAGAGTGGACGTGTGCGCGGGGCCCGCAGTGCAGCCTCGCCGCCACTCCGCGTGCGGAGTGCCAGGGGGCATCTTAGTGGGCAGGCGGGCCTTCCTGTCCTTCCTTTGGTCTTTCCCTTTCCCTTTTTTCCTTTTTGTGCCTTTGGAGGTGTGACTGGCTTCCTACTCACCACCTAATTGGACCTTCACTTTGACACACGTGTATTTACGCGGAGATTTGGCTGCCTGTTCACAGCGGGGCGCTGCTAGAACTCGTCAGCTGCCAAAGCCGCCGTAGGCGCTCTCCGTAGGCGCTCTCCGTAGGCGAAACGTAAACGCTGCCGCTGAGCTCGCAGCCGCGGGTCGCCAGGGCGGCCGAGAGTCCGCGCAGCTGTGGGCAGCTCCCAGGTAGTGCAGGCGGCGAGGGGAGAGTTTTCGGTCAGGCCGGTTCTGAAGTGGACTGTAACACTCGTCTCCATCCACGCTGAAAACCCTTCCCCAGGCTAGTGCTGAGCACACACGTGCAGATAAGTGTGCGCAGTAAAGATCAGTGCGGCCTTTCGGTGGCCGCTCGGCAGGCGTGCTGATGTTATTTTGAACTCATCTGCAGTAAAGCAGAAGCTACTTAGAATCGGAGTTATTTCTAAATTAAATAATCATTTAGAAAAAAGCTTTCTGTCTGTGGGAACACTTTTAGTACTATATACAGTCACCTACTTTCTACGGTGCTGATCGTTTGAAAGGCTAGGCCACAAAAACACGAGTCATTTATCACGATGCTGCACGTTACTTTGCTGATACTGTTAGAGGAGATTTACAGTTTCAGTGACGTTCTAAACCAGGACATAAAGACTTTTTTCTGTGCTAACATTTATGACTGAGGGTTAAAAGCCCCATCGAGGCTGCACTACAAAATCACAGACAGAGCGAGGACGTGAGGCCGAGCCGACGTGGGCGCGTGGGACTGTGCGTTTTCGCGTTTGCTCTCTCCTTTAGCGTTCCATCCGTCTGCGGTCGAGCATGGCCCGCATGTCAGCCGCATGTGTGTGTGTGTGTGTGTGTGTGGTTGGCACTTTTCATACGTTCACATCGGATAATCTTCCTGAAGGTAGGTGTGTGTTTTGTAAGTTACCAGGTTTCATGCAAGGATATTGGACAGGATTATCTACAAAAATGCATGTTACATGGCAATTATTAACACGGAACATACTGCGGTGCACATTCAGGTTTTTGCTTTGTAAGTGTTGTGAACTTTAATTTCTAACTTTCTTTGTATCTTTGTGTTTCTTATGATTTAGATATTCTGTTATTGTAAATTCAGTATTTGTTTAAAACGTTGTTAAAAATTAATTGCAAAAATATATCTTAGTGGAACTCATAGACTGAGCAGGCTGTGCTACCCAGACTCCTGACAAGCCTCCATGATTTCTTAGATATTTCCACCTGATTTGCCCTGAGGCACTCGATGTGGGAACTGGAAATATTCAGAGTTTGGGGGTTGAGAGCTTCCAAATGAGGCAGACCTGTGCTCTTGCATAAACCTGTGTGGCAGTGACTTTAAAATGTCTTATTATGACATGCAAGATAATTTTGGGACAAAGGTAAAGTCACCTTCCACCCTTCTTGAGCAAAGAAGGGTGTTCTTCCTTGCTCAAAATATAATGATATATAGAAATTTCAAGGGGCTTGAGCTGTGCCCTCTTTTATATGTTTTTTCAAAATGTTTTAAGAGTCTAGAAATTGTATATACGTAGGGAGAAAATTGGTGCCAGTTTTCCACAGGACTGAATTGGGTATGCTTTTCATTTCCCTATATGGGCAGGTGTCGCTAGCGGTGGGAGGAAGCCCTGTAAGTCTCCTCCCAATCTCGGTGAGCTGAGACGGAGACTCCACCCCTGTGCTCTGACTTCAGGCCCTTCCCCTTACCTGTGCGGCCACACGGCCCCTGCAGGCCTGAGGAGGAGACAGTCGTGTTGTGTTACCCCTTACGAAGTGGCACTCACTTAAACTTGATCTGCTCTTCTTGGGACTTTTATTTGTGGACAAATAGCCACTAACAGTTCTTTTCCATGTAGATTCCATTTGTGGAACATCATAGGATAATCTTTAAAGCACACATATATGCATTTTATGTTTATTTAAAATAAACACTTTCCAGAGAAAATTATACCTCCCATAGGTTATTATAAATACGGATTTATGAGTAGATTCTTTATTATCATTTTAAAATTATTTTAGTCCAGTTATGCTGAAGTTTTGCATTTTTGTAGGTACTCTCTGACCTGCAGGAAGAGAAAGCTGAGTACCTTATCGCAGAGTTGTGTGTCTAACACGTGTCTCTGTGCGATTCACAGGGAGACCGTGCACCCAGCTGCAGCTCCTGAACCCCGAGCGGTTCGCGCGGCTCATCAAGGAAGTGATGAATGCGTTCTGGCCTGGCAGAGAGTTGATCGTGCAGTGGTACCCATTTGACGAAGACAAAAATCATCCACCTGTTTCATGGCTTAAAATGGTTTGGAAGAATCTCTATATACACTTTTCAGAGGACCTGGCTTTGTTTGACGAGATGCCGCTTGTCCCCAGGACGGCACTGGAGGAGGGTCAGACGTGTGTGGAGCTCATCAGGCTCAGGGTCCCGTCGTCCGTCATTTTAGAAGATGAGTCGGAAGTGCAACTTCCAGAATTTTTAGCTGACGTTGTCCAAAAACTTGGAGGGATCGTCCTTAAAAAGTTGGATGCCTCCATACAACATCCACTTATTAAAAAATACATTCACTCGCCATTACCAACTGCCGTTTTGCAGATAATGGAGAAGATGCCGCTGCGGAAACTGTGTGATCAGGTAGCCTCGCTGCTTCCGACGCACAAAGACTCCCTGAGGAAGTTCTTAGCCAGTTTAACCGAGAGCAGTGAAAAGGACAGGAGGATAATTCAGGAACTGCCCATATTCAAACGAGTCAACCACTCATCTGGCCAGGGGGTCTCCTCTTACACAAAGCTGAAAGGTTGCAAAGTCTTGCACCACACCGCCAAACTTCCCCCAAAGCTGCGACTCTCGGTCTCAGTCATAGACAGCAGTGACGAAGCCACCATTCGCCTGGCAAACATGTTGAAAACAGAGAAGCTGAAGACCACTGGCTGCTTAAAGCTCATCTTAAAAGATATTGAAAGTGCATTTTACGCACGTGAGGAAATAACACACCTTATGTTGTGGATCCTTGAGAATCTATCCTCTCTTAAAAATGAGAATCCAAATGTGCTTGATTGGTTAAAGCCATTACAATTCATTCAGATTTCCCAGGAACGGGTGGTGTCAGCCAGCGAACTCTTCGATCCTGACGTAGAAGTCCTGAAGGATCTCTTTTACAGTGAAGAGGAAACTTGCTTCCCGCCGTCACCTTTTACCTCGCCGGATGTTCTTCACTCTTTGAGGCAGATTGGTTTAAAAAACGAAGCCAGTCTCACAGAGAAGGACGTTGTGCAAGTGGCAAAAAAAATCGAAGCTTTACAGGTCGGTGCCTGTCCGCACCAGGAAGTCCTTACGAAGAAAGCCAGAACACTCCTGCAGGTTCTAAATAAGAACCCCACGCTGCTGCAGTCGTCGGAAGGGAGGACGGCCCTGAAGAAAATAAAATGGGTTCCGGCTTGCAAGGAGCGGCCCCCGAATTACCCGGGCTCCCTGGCGTGGCGGGGGGACCAGTGCAGGCTGTGCGCCCCACCGGAGATGTGTGACGCGGCCCACGCGGTTCTCGTGGGCGCAGCACTTCCTCTCGTCGAGAGTGTCCACGTGGAGCTGGCGAAAGCTTTGGATGTCTTCACAAAGCCTAGCATCGGTGCCGTCCTAAAGCACTTTAAGATTGTCGTTGACTGGTACACTTCGAAGACGTTCGGCGACGAAGACTACTACCAATTCCAACACATTTTGCTTGAAATCTACGGCTTCATGCACGATCACTTAAATGAAGGGAAAGACGCTTTCAGGGCCTTAAAGTTTCCGTGGGTCTGGACCGGCAAAAAGTTTTGTCCCCTCACCCAAGCTGTGATAAAACCATTCCATGACCTTGACCTTCAGCCTTATTTGTACAGTGTACCTAAAACCATGGCAAAATTCCACCAGCTGTTTAAGGTCTGTGGTTCAATAGAGGAGTTGACATCGGATCACATTTCCATGGTCATTCAGAAGGTGTATCTCAAGAGTGATCAAGATCTCGGTGAACAAGAAAGCAAGCAAAACCTCCATCTTATGCTGAATATTGTCAGATGGCTGTACAGCAATCAGATTCCAGCAAGCCCCAACACACCTGTTCCCATCCACCATAGCAGAAAGCCTTCTAAACTCATCATGAAGCCAATTCATGAATGCTGTTATTGTGACATCAAAGTCGATGACCTGAATGACTTACTGGAAGACTCAGTGGAGCCAATCATTCTGGTGCACGAGGACATACCCATGAAAACCGCGGAGTGGCTGAAAGTCCCGTGCCTCAGCACGAGGCTGATCAACCCTGAGAACATGGGGTTTGAGCAGTCAGGACAGAGAGAACCACTTACTGTAAGAATTAAGAATATCCTGGAAGAATATCCTTCAGTGTCAGATATTTTTAAAGAACTACTTCAGAATGCTGATGATGCAAATGCAACAGAATGCAGCTTCCTGATCGATATGAGAAGAAATATGGACATTAGAGAGAATCTGCTGGACCCGGGGATGGCGGCGTGCCATGGGCCCGCTTTGTGGTCATTCAACAATTCTGAGTTCTCAGATTCCGACTTTGTGAACATAACTAGGTTAGGGGAGTCTTTAAAGAGAGGGGAGGTTGACAAAGTTGGGAAGTTTGGTCTTGGATTTAATTCCGTGTACCATATTACAGACATTCCCATCATTATGAGTCGAGAATTCATGATCATGTTCGATCCAAACATAAACCATATCAGCAAACACATTAAGGACAGATCTAACCCTGGGATCAAAATTAATTGGAGTAAACAACAGAAGAGACTTAGGAAATTTCCTAATCAGTTCAAGCCTTTTATAGACGTGTTTGGCTGTCAGTTACCCTTGACGGTAGAAACACCTTATAGCTACGGTGGGACTCTTTTCCGACTGTCCTTCAGAACACAGCAGGAAGCAAAAGTGAGTGAAATCAGCAACACCTGCTATAATACGGCAGACATCTACTCGCTCGTGGATGAGTTTAGTCTCTGCGGACACAGGCTTATCATCTTCACTCAGAATGTAAACTCAATGTATTTAAAGTATTTGAAAATTGAGGAGAGCAATCCCAGCTTAGCACAAGATACAATAATAATTAAAAAAAAATTCTGCTCTTCCAAAGCACTGAATGCACCTATCTTAAGTGTTTTAAAAGAAGCTGCTGAGCTCATGAAAACTTGCAGCGGCAGCAATAAAAAGCCTCCTGATGCACCCAAGTCATCCTGCATTCTTCAGATCACAGTCGAAGAGTTTCACAACGTGTTCAGAAGGATTGCTGACTTACAGTCGCCACTGTTTAGAGGTCCAGATGATGACCCAGCTGCTCTCTTTGAAATGGCTAAGTTGGGCCAATCAAAAAGGCCATCAGATGAGTTGCCCCAAAAAACAGCAGAGTGCACCACGTGGCTTCTGTGCAGCTGCATGGACACAGGAGAGGCCCTGAGGTTTTCCCTGAGTGAAAGTGGAAGGAGACTAGGGCTGGTTCCTTGTGGGGCAGTGGGAGTTCTGCTCTCTGAAGTCCAGGACCAGAGGTGGGCTGTGAAACCACACATCGGAGAGGTATTCTGCTACTTACCTTTACGAATAAAAACAGGATTGCCAGTTCACATCAATGGGTGCTTTGCTGTAACTTGCAATAGAAAAGAGATCTGGAAGACAGATACAAAGGGACGATGGAATACCACCTTCATGAGACACGTTATTGTGAAGGCTTACCTGGAGGCACTCAGCGTCCTGCGGGACTTGGCCATCGGTGGGGAGTTGATGGATTATACTTACTATGCAGTGTGGCCCGACCCTGATTTAGTTCATGATGACTTTTCTGTGATTTGTCAAGGGTTTTATGAAGATATAGCTCACGGAAAGGGGAAAGAGTTGACCAGAGTCTTCTCTGATGGATCCACGTGGGTCTCCATGAAGAACGTGAGGTTTCTGGACGACTCCATACTGAAAAGAAGAGATGTTG
This sequence comes from Trachops cirrhosus, assembly GCA_028533065.1. Taxonomy (NCBI): domain Eukaryota; kingdom Metazoa; phylum Chordata; class Mammalia; order Chiroptera; family Phyllostomidae; genus Trachops; species Trachops cirrhosus. Next base: position 3,209,058 of record CM052548.1, on the reverse strand, counting down.
GTCCAGCAGCCTTCAAGATATTTTTGAAGTACCTCAAGAAGACTGGGTCAAAAAACCTCTGTGCTGTTGAACTTCCTTCTTCGGTAAAATTAGGATTTGAAGAAGCTGGCTGCAAACAGATACTGCTTGAAAATACATTTTCAGAGAAACAGTTTTTCTCAGAAGTGTTTTTTCCAAATATTCAAGAAATTGAAGCAGAACTCCGAGATCCTTTAATGAATTTTGTTCTCAATGAAAAAGTTGATGAGTTCTCAGGAATCCTTCGTGTCACCCCATGTATCCCTTGCTCTCTGGAGGATCACCCTTTGGTTTTGCCGTCAAGATTAATTCACCCCGAAGGACGAGTCGCAAAGTTGTTTGATACTAAAGATGGACGCTTTCCGTATGGTTCTACTCGGGATTATCTTAACCCTATTATTCTGGTTAAGCTAGTTCAGTTAGGTATGGCCAAAGACGATATTTTATGGGATGACATGCTAGAACGTGCGGAGTCCGTGGCCGAAATCAACAAAACTGACCATGCGGCTGCTTGTCTCAGAAGCAGCATCCTGCTGAGTCTTATTGATGAAAAGCTAAAAATCAGGGATCCCAGAGCAAAGGATTTCGCTGCAAAGTACCAGACAATCCCCTTCCTTCCGTTTCTGACGAAACCAGCAGGCTTTTCTCTGGACTGGAAAGGGAACAGTTTTAAGCCTGAAACCATGTTTGCCGCAACTGACCTGTATACAGCTGAGCATCAAGACATAGTTTGTCTCTTGCAGCCAATTCTAAATGAAAACTCACACTCCTTCAGAGGTTGTGGTTCAGTGCCACTGGCCGTTAAGGAGTTTTTGGGCTTACTAAAGAAGCCAACAGTGGATCTCGTTGGAGACCAATTGAAAGAAGTTGCCAAATCGGTTGATGATGGAATTACGTTATACCAGGAGAATATCACCAATGCTTGCTACAAATACCTACATGAAGCAATGATGCAAAATGAAAACACTAAGGTATCAATTGTTGAGAAGTTAAAATCCTTTAATTTCATTCTGGTTGAAAATGTATATGTTGGCTCAGAAAAAGTTTCTTTTCACTTGAATTTTGAAGCAGCACCATACCTTTATCAGTTGCCTAATAAATATAAAAATAATTTCCGTGAACTTTTTGAAAGTGTGGGTGTAAGGCAGTCATTTACTGTTGAAGATTTTGCCCTTGTTTTGGAATCCATTGATCAAGAAAGGGGGACAAAGCAAATAACAGAAGAGAATTTCCAGCTTTGCCGGCGAATAATTAGTGAAGGAATATGGAGTCTCATTAGAGACAAGAAACAAGAATTTTGTGAGAAAAATTATGGCAAAATATTATTGCCAGATACTAACCTTAAGCTTCTCCCTGCTAAATCTTTATGCTACAATGATTGTCCCTGGATAAAAGTAAAGGATAGCTCTGTAAAATATTGTCACGCTGACATTCCCAGGGAAGTAGCCGTAAAACTGGGAGCAGTGCCAAAGCGACATAAAGCCTTAGAAAGATACGCATCCAACATCTGCTTTACCACTCTTGGCACTGAATTCGGACAGAAAGAAAAACTGACCAGCAGAATTAAGAGCATCCTTAATGCCTATCCTTCAGAAAAGGAAATGTTGAAGGAACTTCTTCAAAATGCCGATGATGCGAAGGCCACAGAAATCTGTTTCGTGTTTGACCCCAGACAGCACCCGGTGGACAGGATATTTGATGATAAGTGGGCGCCCTTGCAGGGGCCGGCCCTTTGTGTGTACAACAACCAGCCTTTTACAGAAGACGACGTCAGAGGGATTCAGAATCTTGGAAAAGGCACCAAAGAAGGAAACCCTTACAAAACTGGACAGTACGGGATAGGGTTCAACTCCGTGTACCATATTACAGACTGCCCTTCTTTCATTTCCGGCAACGACATCCTGTGTATTTTTGATCCTCATGCCAGATACGCGCCAGGAGCCACGTCCATCAGCCCTGGGCGCATGTTTAGAGATTTGGACGCAGATTTCAGGACACAGTTCTCAGATGTTCTGGATCTGTATTTGGGAAACCACTTTAAACTGGACAACTGCACAATGTTCAGATTTCCTCTTCGTAATGCAGAAATGGCAAAAGTTTCGGAAATTTCTTCAGTTCCGTCATCAGACAGAATGGTCCAGAACCTTCTGGACAAATTGAGGTCAGATGGAGCAGAACTTTTAATGTTTCTTAATCACATGGAGAAAATTTCGATTTGTGAAATAGATAAAACCACTGGGGCTCTAAATGTGCTGTATTCTGTAAAGGGCAAAATCACTGATGGAGACAGACTGAAAAGGAAGCAATTTCACGCATCTGTGGTGGACAGCGTTACTAAAAAGAGACAGCTCAAAGACATACCAGTTCTACAGATCACCTATACTATGGATACTGAGGACTCTGAAGGAAATCTTACTACCTGGCTAATTTGTAATAGGTCAGGCTTTTCAAGTATGGAAAAAGTGTCTAAGAGCGTCATATCAGCTCACAAGAACCAAGATATCACTCTCTTCCCACGTGGTGGAGTAGCTGCCTGCATCACTCACAACTACAAGAAGCCCCACAGGGCCTTCTGTTTCTTGCCCCTCTCTCTGGAGACGGGCTTGCCGTTTCACGTGAATGGCCACTTTGCTCTGGATTCGGCCAGAAGAAATCTGTGGCGTGACGACAACGGAGTTGGTGTCCGAAGTGACTGGAATAACAACTTAATGACAGCATTAATAGCCCCTGCATATGTTGAATTACTAATCCAGCTAAAAAAGCGGTATTTCCCTGGTTCTGACCCAACATTATCCGTTTTACAGAACACATCTATTCATGTTGTAAAGGACACTTTGAAGAAGTTTTTGTCATTTTTCCCAGTCAACAGGCTTGATCTACAACCAGATTTATATTGTCTAGTGAAAGCACTTTATAGTTACATTCACGAAGATATGAAACGTCTTTTACCTGTTGTACGGGCTCCAAATATCGATGGCTCTGATTTGCATTCTGCCGTTATAATTACTTGGATTAATATGTCTACTTCAAATAAAACGAGGCCATTTTTTGACAACTTACTGCAGGATGAATTACAAAACCTCAAAAATGCAGATTATAATATCACCACACGGAAAACGGTAGCGGAGAATGTGTATAGACTGAAACACCTGCTTTTGGAAATTGGTTTCAACTTGGTCTACAACTGCGACGAAACCGCCAACCTGTACCACTGCCTCGTCGATGCAAACATCCCTGTGAGCTACGTGACCCCTGCTGACGTCAGGTCTTTCTTGATGACCTTCTCCTCTCCGGACACCAGCTGCCATATTGGGAAGCTGCCTTGTCGTCTCCAGCAGACTAACCTAAAACTTTTTCATAGTTTAAAGCTTTTGGTTGATTATTGTTTTAAGGATACAGAGGAAAATGAGATAGAAGTGGAGGGACTTCCCCTCCTCATCACACTGGACAGTGTTTTGCAAACTTTTGATGCAAAACGACCCAAGTTTCTAACAACATACCACGAATTGATTCCGTCCCGCAAAGACTTGTTCATGAATACGTTATATTTGAAATACAGTAATATTTTACTGAGCTGTAAAGTGGCAAAAGTGTTTGACATTTCCAGCTTTGCTGATTTGTTGTCCTCTGTATTGCCTCGTGAATATAAGACCAAAAATTGTACAAAGTGGAAAGACAATTTCGCAAGTGAGTCCTGGCTTAAGAATACTTGGCATTTTATCAGTGAATCTGTAAATGTGAAAGAAGATCAAGAAGAAACAAAACCAACATTTGACATTGTTGTTGATACCCTAAAGGACTGGGCGTTGCTTCCAGGAACAAAGTTCACAGTGTCAGCCAATCATCTTGTAGTTCCTGAAGGGGATGTTCTGCTTCCTCTGAGCCTTATGCACATTGCAGTTTTTCCAAATGCCCAGAGTGATAAAGTGTTCCACGCTCTCATGAAAGCTGGCTGCATCCAGCTTGCTTTGAACAAAATATGTTCCAAAGACAGTGCATTTGTCCCTCTGTTGTCCTGTCACACGGCAAACATAGAGAGCCCCACAAGTATTTTGAGGGCTGTACACTATATGGTTCAAACTTCAACGTTTAGAACCGAAAAATTAGTAGAAAATGACTTTGAAGCACTTTTGATGTATTTCAACTGCAATTTGAGTCACTTGATGTCCCAAGATGACATAAAAATTTTAAAGTCACTTCCTTGCTACAAATCCATCAGTGGTCGCTACATGAGCATTGCAAAATTTGGAACATGCTATGTGCTTACAAAAAGTATTCCCTCAGCCGAAGTGGAGAAGTGGACACAATCATCATCATATGCATTTCTTGAAGAGAAAATACACTTAAAAGAACTGTATGAGGTGCTTGGTTGTGTGCCTGTGGATGACCTTGAGGTATATTTGAAACACCTCTTACCAAAAGTTGAAAATCTCTCTTATGAGGCAAAATTAGAGCATTTGATCTATCTTAAGAACAGATTATCAAACATTGAGGAATTGTCCGAGATCAAGGAACAACTTTTTGAGAAACTGGAAAGTTTATTGATAATCTATGATGCTAACAATCGACTAAAGCAAGCAAAACATTTCTATGATAGAACTGTGAGAGTTTTTGAAGTTATGCTTCCTGAAAAATTGTTTATTCCAAAGGACTTCTTTAAAAAATTGGAACAACTTATAAAACCCAAAAATCAAGTTGCATTTATGACCTCCTGGGTGGAATTCTTAAGAAATATTGGACTAAAACACATACTTTCTCAGCAGCAGTTGTTACAGTTTGCTAAGGAAATCAGTGTGAGAGCTAACACAGAAAACTGGTCTAAAGAAACATTGCAAAATACAGTCGATATCCTTCTCCATCATATATTCCAAGAACGAACAGACTTGTTATCCGGGAATTTTTTGAAAGAACTGTCTTTAATACCATTCTTATGTCCTGAGCGGGCCCCTGCTGAATTCATTAGATTTCATCCTCAATATCAAGAGGTAAATGGCACACTTCCACTTATAAAGTTCAACGGAGCACAGGTGAATCCAAAATTCAAGCAGTGTGATGTGCTCCAGCTGTTATGGACATCCTGCCCTATTCTTCCAGAGAAAGCCACACCCTTGAGTATCAAAGAACAGGAAGGGAGTGACCTTGGCCCACAAGAACAGCTTGAACAAGTCTTAAGCATGCTTAACGTTAACCTGGACCCCCCTCTTGACAAGGTCATTAATAACTGCAGAAACATATGCAACATCACAACTTTGGATGAAGAAATGGTAAAAACCAGAGCGAAGGTCTTAAGGACCTTATATGAATTTCTCAGTGCAGAGAAAAGGGAGTTTCGTTTTCAGCTGCGGGGGGTTGCCTTTGTGATGGTAGAGGATGGTTGGAAACTTCTGAAGCCTGAAGAGGTAGTGATAAATCTAGAATATGAGTCTGACTTTAAACCTTACTTGTACAAACTACCGTTGGAACTTGGCACCTTCCATCAGCTGTTCAAACATTTAGGTACTGAGGACGTCATTTCGACCAAGCAGTATGTTGAAGTGCTGAGCCGCATATTCAAGAGTTCTGAAGGAAAGCAATTAGATCCTAATGAAATGCGTACAGTCAAGAGAGTAGTTTCTGGTTTGTTCAAGAGTCTGCAGAATGACTCAGTCAAGGTGAGGAGTGATCTTGAGAATGTGCGCGACCTTGCACTTCACCTTCCAAGCCAAGATGGTAGACTGGTGAAGTCCAGCATCTTAGTGTTTGACGATGCACCCCATTACAAAAGTAGAATCCAGGGGAATATTGGTGTGCAAATGTTGGTTGATCTTAGCCAGTGCTATTTAGGGAAAGACCACGGATTTCATACTAAGTTAATAATGCTTTTTCCTCAAAAACTCAGACCTCGTTTACTGAGCAGCATCCTTGAAGAGCAGCTGGACGAAGAGATGCCCAAGGTGTGTCAGTTTGGAGCCTTGTGCTCTCTTCAGGGAAGGTTGCAGCTCCTCTTGTCTTCTGAGCAGTTCATTACGGGACTAATTAGGATTATGAAGCATGAAAACGATAATGCTTTCCTGGCCAATGAAGAAAAAGCCATAAGGCTTTGCAAAGCCCTAAGAGAGGGCCTGAAAGTGTCCTGTTTTGAAAAGCTTCAAACAACATTAAGAGTTAAAGGTTTTAATCCTATCCCCCACAGTAGAAGTGAAACTTTTGCTTTTCTGAAGAGATTCGGGAATGCTGTTATCTTGCTCTACATACAACATTCAGACAGCAAAGACATTAATTTCCTACTCGCATTAGCAATGACACTGAAATCGGCCACTGACAACTTGATTTCCGACACTTCGTACTTAATTGCTATGCTGGGATGCAATGATATTTATAGGATCAGTGAGAAACTCGACAGTTTAGGAGTGAAATATGACTCTTCAGAACCATCAAAGCTGGAACTTCCAATGCCTGGCACTCCAATACCCGCTGAAATTCACTATACTCTGCTTATGGACCCGATGAATGTCTTCTACCCGGGAGAATACGTGGGGTACCTGGTTGATGCTGAAGGGGGTGACATCTATGGATCATACCAGCCAACCTACACATACGCGATCATTGTACAAGAAGTGGAAAGAGAAGATGCCGACAACTCTAGTTTTCTAGGAAAGATCTATCAGATTGATATTGGCTACAGCGAATATAAAATAGTTAGCTCTCTCGATCTTTATAAGTTTTCCAGGCCCGAGGAAAGCTCTCAAAGCCGGGACAGCGCCCCTTCTACACCAACCAGCCCCACGGAGTTCCTCGTCCCTGGCGTGCGAAGCGTCCCTCCTCTCTTCTCTGGCAAAGAGGGCCACAAGACCTCCTCTTCGAAACACCACCCCCCAAAGAAGCTCAAGGTGAGCTCTTTGCCAGAAATTTTAAAAGAAGTGACAACGGTGGTGGAGCAAGCTTGGAAGCTTCCAGAATCTGAAAGAAAGAAGATTATTAGACGGTTATATTTGAAGTGGCACCCTGACAAAAATCCGGAGAATCATGACATGGCTAATGAAGTTTTTAAACATTTGCAGAATGAGATTAACAGATTAGAGAAACAGGCTTTCCTGGATCAAAATGCAGACAGAGGCTCGAGGCGGACATTCCCCACCTCGGCCTCCCGATTTCAGTCAGAGAAATACTCGTTTCAAAGGTTTTATACTTCGTGGAATCAAGAAGCGACGAGCCATAAGTCTGAGCGACAACAGCAAAATAAAGAAAAGTGCCCGCCTTCGGCTGGACAGACTTACTCCCAGCGGTTCTTCGTCCCGCCCACTTTCAAGTCCGTGGGGAACCCAGTTGAAGCACGGAGGTGGTTGAGACAAGCCCGGGCGAACTTCTCAGCTGCCAGGAACGACCTTCACAAAAACGCCAATGAGTGGGTGTGCTTCAAATGCTACCTTTCCACCAAGTTGGCCTTGATCGCCGCCGACTACGCCGTGAGGGGCAAGTCCGACAAAGACGTGAAGCCGACCGCGCTTGCCCAGAAAATAGAGGAGTACAGCCAGCAGCTCGAAGGGCTGACCAACGACGTCCACACTTTGGAGGCGTACGGGGTGGACAGCTTGAAAACGAGGTACCCCGATTTGCTCCCGTTCCCGCAGATCCCCAATGACAGGTTCACCTCCGAGGTGGCCATGAGAGTGATGGAGTGCACTGCCTGCATCATAATAAAACTTGAAAATTTCATACAACAGAAAGTGTGAACGTGTTTAAAGAAAAGCAGGCCTGAGTCCCGAGTGTGTCATAGCACAAATACGGACCGCTGTCCTCCGTCCAGCTTCATCACCGCGTCTCAGGAATTGTGACGCACGGGGCGGGTTGCTCGGGAAGTGTTTGGGAGTTGCTGTGAATATGAGTACCCGCAGAAGACCTTGACTGATTCTAAAAGGACATTATTTTGAAACAGTGGCAGACTGCAGAATTGCTAGATGTGTTTGAATGGCCAGGACAGCACAGCATTGAATTGCACTTTATGTTACCAAAGCTTAGCTGTTTGTTAGAGAGGAGTCTGTTCTTGCGTCTGGTTGGGGTGGAGTTAATTTTGTATTTTCAACATGCTCTTTTTGAAGGAGCTAACAAAACACTGGAATATCATTGGTTTAAACAAGTAAGGGGAATTAAGTCCTAGAATGTTATCATTTCTTTACGTGGATCCTCTTGGATTTCTGCTGTTTCCTTATCAGCTGGATCTGATTATGAATTTGTTGCAATTTTACATCTTAAATACTCAGTGCATTTAAAACGCGGCGCCGTGATTTATTCCTGAATATGACTTGATTAAGAGTGGCAGGCAGTGCTCGTTAGGGTGCGCTGCGTGCACTTCACATCTTTGCGTTAAGTGTTTTTACACCTTATGTTTACAGGCTGCCTCTTTCGGGAAGATGGTAGCTTATGGAAAGCTCAAAAGGGTGGCAGTTCTTACCACCAGGTGTCCACACTGCTTCCGAGAACTGCTTACCAAAACAACGTTTATCAGCTGTTAGAACATTTGCTTCATGTTTGTTTGTACGTATTTCCCACAAATGTCCTAATTTATATAGTGTAGTTGAACAGGATGCGGTCTTTCGTTGTCTAAAGGTGCTGCAGTTAAAAAAAAATCTCTGTCTTTCAACATAGCACTTAGTGGAGCCCTGAAAAACTGTAAAATCATTGTGACAATGCCCAGTAGTTTGTAAGAGAGGAACTGTCAGCTTCCGTCTTCCCCACGAATGATTCAGACCGACCGTCATTCCCATTGTGTTTGAATGTCCCACCGCAGGTATTTAACGCACCCCTTGTGCAGAATGTAAACGAACGGTAACGACAATTAGTTCATACATGTGTGCTGGCTGTAAATGATGCTAAATATAATACTTTATGCAATTAAGGGCTTATGGAACCTTACAACTTTTTTACTTGTATTGGTGATAAGGAATGTCTGCACCACCGTGATTCTCTCGCTTCTGGATGTGAAGCCATGTAATTATTTCTGCTGTTATATTAAGTGCCATAATTTTAATAAAGTGAAATGTACATATGAGATCATTGCCGCTGGTATTTTCTGAGAAATAGTTCATTGACAATCAAACTTAATATCTTCCTATATTAAGTTTTGATATGTGTGTATATGTGTGTTTATTGGAACTGTAGAATTTTCCCATATTTTTTATACTGGAATTTCAGTAGATTTCTTTTTCACGGTTGAATATAAAGTGCTAGGTTTATTAGGTGCTTATTGATGAAAGAACTTACCTGATTTTATCTTTTCAGGGAGTAAGCACAGCTGATATGTAGTGTGTACAGGGTGGGGCGAAGCGGGCTCAGTTGTGAGTGCATCACACGCGAAGTTTCTTCTCGTGTTGTTAGTATGTACTGTGTCCTTGTCCATGTGAACAACAGGAAACCTGCTGTTGCCCCACCCTGTGCATGTATGGATTTGGAAGCAGATACATGGAACACAGCTCCCCGAAGGCAGAGGCTGGATTGGCGTTTTCTGTGCCTCGGGGAGGCTTCGTGTTTGGGGGCTAACTCACACTTGAGCCCTACCGGGTAGGAAATCTTCATCTTCGCATCTGAGGTGGAGGTCTTCGGAGTTCGCCAGGCAGCGCTGAGTTCTGTGTTCTGGGGCAACCCGGACGCTGCGTCTGCAGCTTCCGGGACCTTTTTAAAGAAGCGCTTGCTGCTTTGGAACTCAGTTTCAGCACTTGGAGTATATTTTATCGCTTTGGGTTGTTAAAACTGACACAGGAAACCTTGTCTGGCCTTTGTGATAGCTGACCCAGTCGGAGTCTTGGGTGGCTTTTTTAAAAAATATTTTAATTATTTATTTTAGAGAGATGGGGAAGGGAGGGAGAAAGAGAGTGAAATATCAGTGTGTGGTTGCTTTTAGCACACCCCATACTGGGGATATGGCCTGCAACCCAGGCATGTGCCCTGACTGGGAATCGAACCGGCGATGCTTTGGTTCACAGGCCTGCGCTCAGTCCACTGAGCTACACCAGCCAGGGCTTGGGTGACTTTTTAAAAAGACTTTATTTTTTAAAAAGTTACAGGTTCAGATGAAACCCCTGAGTTCAGATGCACTTCAGAATCTGGATTTTAGAAGGTAAGCATTCCCATCGGGTTGCTATTTTTGCAGGGAGGCCTGTGAATATTCACACCAAGTTGAACAGAGACCGGGTAAACAGCCTCAAATACATTCAGGTCCTGTTTTGCAGCCAACATATTCGGAAGGTTTTCATTTTGGGGAGCTTTTTAGATTTTAAAATTCAGTGTGAGGAATTTTGTACCTAAACTAATTATTTTGTGCTTTTTCTTTCTTTCCCCCCGTTTTGCTTTTTGTGTTAAAAGGAAGATGGGAGCTGTCAGTCGGTGTGCAGAGTAGCTGGTCGGGAGGAGCGCACATTCTCGCAGGGGCTGGACAGGTGTCCCCACACTCGGGAGCAGGTGCCCACGCGCGGGAGCAGGCACTGAGAGCCCAAGAAGGATGCTGGTCAACTGTTCAAATTGGGTTTAATAAAATAAAGTTGTTACCAGATCTCATCTGGGGATAGGTGGATTTTCTTCTATTTGTGCAAGTTGACATTTTCTGTACTTCCAATGTTTTGTAGACGTCAAAAGAGTAAAACCTGTAGTGCTGATAGAAAATAGGAATTAGAAAAGATTCCTATCACATTCATGACGGTTCTAGCAGAGCGAGCCGAGGAAGAGCCCACAGATGCGGTAGATACAGCGATGTGAAGAGATCTGTGTGCATTTCCAAGGACTGACTCTGCGTGTGGGGACCACCAGGTTCTCCGTTCCTAGGCCAGGCCTGCGCCACAGGCGGGAGATGCGCAGGCAGGGGCTGAAGCTGCAGTCCGCAGGTGGGATTTCCTAGAGCTTTGGCTTCTAAGTTTCCCCCGCACTTCAATCTCATTTTCACCACGGTGGCCCTCAGCAGCACTTCCTGAGCGCACCCTGCCAGGGTGCGCCCTCCATGCTCGGAGGTCTGGCGTCGCTGTGCGCCCCCTGCCGTGAGACTTGTGTGCGCGTGGTGGGGACCTGTCACTGCACGCTGAAGCTGAAATCGGGGAGGTTTTATCTTAAACTGAGAGTCACGTGTTTCCGGTGTATCCTCTCTCAATAAGCGGCTTGGGGAGTGCCCTCGTTTGAACTCTGAATGCAAAGCCAGCTCTTGAAGAAGACGAAACCGAAGTCGAGCTATTCCCTGAAAAAATCGTGTTTTACTGAGCGGTGCCCTTCGATCCCCTGGTTCCACCTGCTTCTTAGTACTTGATACAACGTTTATTTGGTTTCCACACAGCAGTCAACTTGAGATGGAATTTGAAACGCCGGGAAGACTGCTAACACCGAGTAGAAAGGGGTGTTTTAAATCCGGGAAGGAAATGAGGGCAGACACAACTTCGCAGCCTTGGAGGGGGCTCTGCCCTTTAAGAAGACTGACCCCTACCCGCTCCCACTGCTCCCCAGAGGGACAGGCTGAGCCGCCGGTTGAGTGGACAGGGAGGACCTGGACAGGGGTGGGTCGCCCCCTCCTGGTTTGAACTTGGCTGCCTTCGGAGCAGGGGCGCCGCCCTGTCTGCCCTGCTCGCCTTGCCCCTCCCCCCCTCACCGCGCAGTGAGCGCCGGCTTTGGAGCCTCGGGTTCTGCCCGGGAGCAGAGCGTGCGTGTGTTGCTCAGCTGCTCCGTCTTAGAAAGTCTATTTTGCTGTGAGTCTGAGTTCTTTAGTAGTCAGGCTAATCTTTTGATTTTTTTTTTCTTATGTCTACTCACTTGGTTTAGATCTGGAAAAAAAGTAAGGATTTTGACTAAAATGTCAACACTTGATGGTCTATTATCACTTGGTATTAGGGGTGTCGGTTTATCTACCTCGTTAGTGTATATGCATAATCATGACCTTGGGCCTTTGATAATCATTTGAATGACATTGTATAATGTATTTAAGAAGGCGGGTTTATGGAATACATTTGAGAATACAGCCTATCTAAAAGTTTCCATTGTAACCAGGGAGAAATTTCTTACATCACTCTGGAGAACGTAGGTATCCTTAACAATTTCTTTCACAATAATGCCATAAAGCAAAGGAGAAAAAAATCTAATTTACACCTTTTATGTAAAATGTTCTCTTCTTTGTACTTTCTCCTTGATACTTCTTCTTGGCCTCACTTTATCATTTAAGCACCATTTTCTTTTATCCTCACCCAAGGACATTGTTTTCATTGCTTTTAGGGAGAGAGGAAGGAAGGGGGAGAGAGAGAAACATCAGTTGGTTGCCTTCTCGTGCGCATCCCAACCAGGACGTGAACATGCAGCCCAGGCATGTGCCCTGAGCGGGAATCGAACCCGCGACCTTTCAGTCTATGGGAGGACACTCCAACCAGCTCAACCACCCTGACCCCGGCTAAGCACCGTTTTTTTCCTAGCGTGAACTGTGAGAACCAAGCTAATGTGTAAACGTTCCACGATGATCCTGCGTTATGTCAGCTGGGCTTCAAGTGCTTCTTTTGCACAAACATGGAACCACAGGATAAATAGGACCCAAAAAATGGCAACACTATTTACTGTGGCAATAGGAATGTCATAGCAAGAAAGGAGACATTAATTTAAATCAAGACTTACATGGAAATGAATGAACAATTTATAATTTAGAAGAACCCGCCCCTGTGAAACTGGAGGAGTAAACCGGGGTTGAGTTTGCTCTTAACTGCTCAGGAAGCTCCGTGGTTTTGTTTGCAATTTCGAGTCTTCACGCATACTTGCAATTTAAAGTCAGGTTGTTACAAGTGGGCAGCCCATTGCTCAATGAACACCGCCCTGAAAAACGGCATTAGGAGTGAGCTTGCTTTTCTGTTTCCGGGTTTGAGACTGTAGAAGATGAACTGGAACTTGCAGTTATAGTGGCAAATCCTGTAATTGGAAAGCTGCGATGCTGTCGACCCCCCCACACCTTGTACTGCTGGGGGATTCTAATCATGACAGCCGGTCAAACACAAAACAAACCAAACCCGTAAACCCACCATGCCTCGGGAGGAAGGGCGTGTGAAAGACGGAGGCCCACAGGCAGCCAACTGGTTTTCACAGGCGACACAGCAACGTACACGACCAGCCAGCACTAAATGTATTTTCACGGAGTCCGATTCCATGAAGTCACACCCAGTCTTGAGCCTGTTGTGTACAGGTAAGTCCACGGGACTGGCAGCCACGAGTCCCACCACCTCGCTGCGGGACCTCCATGGGCGACAGAGGCCGTTTGGACTTCAGTTTCTCCCCTGAAGGAGTGTCGTCCCACCCACACAGTTACCGTGTTGCCTGGTGTTTGCGATGGAAGGGAACAACATACCCCAGTCTTTCCGAGGGACAACAGCTGTGTGGGTGCAGAGTCACCGTTTAATTTCCAGTAGAAACTGCACGACCTTGTGACTTGCTCTACCCGAACCATTTTTTTTATCACCAGTAACTTGGGGGAAAATAATACCTACCTCAGAGTCGTGAGGTTTAAAGAAAGTAAGACACTCAAACTGTGAAGTTGGTGACAAGTATAGGTTGGTTTTTATTGCTCATTGATGATACAGAAAGCATGATTAATTTTGTGTAATTTATTCCTTCGACTACATATTGAAAATCACAGCAACCTTGAAGTCCCTTTAAACCCAGGGACTGTCTTGTGAACGGTGACAAAATGTTGCATTAACATGAAGAGGGAACTCGCAGGCTTGAGTGACATAAGGGAAGCACCTTGCAGAACTCGGGGGCATTTTTGGTGCTGACCAATGCCACTTTTACGGGGCATAAGACATCTACACTTGAACATCGTAAATTAATCCCACACAGCCGTTCAGTATCTCCTTGTAGATTGGCATGTACGAGAAAGGAAAGGGAAATTCACACAGTTCTGATGACACTCATTCTGGAGGAATACACACAGTCCATTGATATTTCTTTGACTTTTGCTTCTAACACCCACACACCAGTCGTCTGAACACCTTCGTGGGCACGCTTTTCTTTCTGAGCTCCTTTTGGAAGTGTGTCCTCTCCCGCCACCCGCCCACTCCTCTTTTCACATCGTTTGAGGTCAGCATTTCCAGTTCGCTGAGACAAAGCAGTGCTCCACGGAAGACGTGGCTGGTTCAGAGACAGATGTGGCTGTTTTCATGGCACGTGGTGTCTGCGGCAGCCACAGACAGGTAAAGCTTCCCATCCGGACACACACAAACTTCGTAGAGCCCCTGTGAGCTGCCAGCAGGCCCCGGAGTCCCCTGAGCCAGCTTAGGGAAACACAGAGTTTCAGCGTCAAGCACGAGCTGTTTGGGAGACAATGAGAGATTACGAGGTGAGGGAGGAATGCCCAGGATAAGTGTGAAACCCCTATTCCCAACACGCTCTAGACAAGCTCGCTTTCTCTCTGCAGAGAAAATGAACAGTCGCATTATTTCAGCGCAGTATTTCACATTCAGGCAGGGTGTTAATAATTCCTCCTGCAGCTCGGAGGGGAGTCATCTTTGCTTTACCCTGCGCTGGCTGAGCTAGGGGAACGTATGATGCTCACTCCTCACAGTGCCTACAGAATGAGCTCACAAAAGCAGCGATGGAATTCTCGTGCCGATTCATGTTCATCGCGCTGACTTTGTTAAATCATCTTCTCTTTCCCATTAGGATCGATTCCAAGCCACAGAACTAGATTCTTCTAAGTAGTTTATCACCTGCGAGTGTTGGGATTGCTCCTAATTTTATTTTCCTGTGAAAGGCAAATAAGTTCATCCTATTCACCATCAACCATTTCCCCAAGTTTTAAAATAATGAAACTGCTGTCTTCCGTTAGCTGCGGGAAAGCAGGGGACAGACAGGCAAAAGCCAGCTGAAACGAAAGGAAAGCAGCTGGGTTGTGTGCTCCGGCCACGGCGCAGTTCAGCCGAAAGGCAAACGGGCAGCCGTTGGTGGGGGTTCGGAAGCTCTTCGATACCCGGAGGCAGGGAGAGTTGCCGTGGACACGGTGTTCTCCCTCGCCCACAGGGGTGCCTCCTCCCTCTTTCACGGGGCTCCATCCACGAACCCCAGTGCTGGCATGA
This sequence comes from Trachops cirrhosus, assembly GCA_028533065.1. Classification (NCBI taxonomy): domain Eukaryota; kingdom Metazoa; phylum Chordata; class Mammalia; order Chiroptera; family Phyllostomidae; genus Trachops; species Trachops cirrhosus. Next base: position 3,193,984 of record CM052548.1, on the reverse strand, counting down.
GCTGCCGTGTGAGGCTGCCCTCCCGCCCTGGACGCCGGCTGACCACTGCTGGTGGGAGCAGGGGCCGCCACAGCGTTAGCGACACTGCAGGCAAAGCTCTCCCCGAGGAAAAGGAATCTTTACAAAAGCAGGACCCGTCCACGTGGCTGCCCCGTGCCGTGGGTCCCGTGGCTGCCGCGGCCTTTGCCCACGTGCACTCACCCTCTCACCTGTCTGCTGCTCCTCTCTCCTTTCTCAGGAACAACTGGCCCATCTTTTGTCTAGTTGTTGTTTTTCCCCAGCAAACTCTAGTCGCTGGTAGTTCACACACTGCCTCCCTGCTCATCCTCTTTGGCTTTTGCGGGACAGGATTTTGCGGGAGGCCAGAGGTGGTCACCTGCCTCTAAACGGGCCCCAGGAATGAGGGGTAGGAACTTCACTTCTGGGTCAGGCGGGGCTGTTTATGAAGTGATGCCTAGTTCCCGGGGGAGAAAATGTTCTATTATTCAAAAATTACGGTCAGTATATGTTTTTTTTCCAGGCTTTAAGTATGTGGTGATGCTGTGATCTAGTAGCAAGATGCCAGAATTCCTGATTTCCACGTTTGCATTTATGTGCTCCGGCATCGAGGCTCCTTCGGTGGGAGCTCGCGGGAGCTTTGCGACGACTTTTACCCACTCCCGGGCCTCAGACGGGCCGTCGGCGCTCATGGGCTGCCTCGTGCGGCCTCCGCTTGTTGCCTCAGCTACATACACTTCCTCTTCATATTAAATTTAGCGTCATGTCAAAGCGGCGTCACCCCTGTTCCCACTCGGGTGTCGCAGAGGCCTGTGACACAGTGAGGCACGAATTCCCCTGAACTCAGACAGGCGGTCTGTGCATTGATTGAGCGCTAGAACAATCCGGGCCCAGGAGCGTGTGCTCTGCAGCCTCGCACGACTGTGGGCCGCATCCATGATGCATCATCTCGGGGCGGGAAGCTCCAGATTTTATCCTTATTGTGGTTGACTTCTGAAGACCTTGTTTTCACCCAAACGTAACTTGGCTTGTGGAAGCCCGGTGCTCTGAGCAGTGACAGATAATGGCCGTCACTTCCAGGTCCCTCCTCCTCGTGCCGGCCGCAGGGAGACAAGCCCGACCACCAGGGAAACGGCGGTGTTCACAGTCCCTGCAGCCTCTGCAGGTCCAGAGTGTTTTTTCAAAGCCGAAAATAACAGGAGACTAGACGGCATGAATACCAGTCAGAGAAAGCTGCCCAGATCCAATTCTACGCAGGGGTGCCCAGCCTTTCAGCATCTCTGGGCCACACTGGAAGGAGAAGAGTTGTCTTGGGCCTCACATTAAATGCACTGTGACACATAATCACAGAAAAATCTCATCACATTTTAAACAGTTTGCAATTTTGTGTTGGGCTGCATTCATAGCCCAGGTGGCCCATGGGCCTCCGACTGGACACCCCTGAATGTAGAACTATTTTAACCTTTCTTGGACTTTCGTTCAACACCCAATGAGCATTTACCTTTGTTTCACATGATCTACTCTACGCTTTTCCTAGGGTTCCTTCACAAACGACCTTCAGTGGACCTGCCGGCACCTCCCAGACACGCGCATCGGGAGGACACAGGCCTCTCACCCGCTCGCCTGGACTCACCCGACCATCGCCGCCGTGAAGAACGACGTCCATCTGAGAAAGCGCCTGGACGCTGCCGGCCCGAGCCCGGATGTGAACGCCCTGCGGGGCGTCCATGCTCAGGCTTCGCGTGGGGGATTCCAGTCTGAAATGAGGGCAAGAGATCGAGGAGACGTGGCATCACCAAGAGCCAACCCAGGAACCCCTCCGCGAAGAGCCTCGCACACAGAAAAGGATGAATGAGGTATACAGTACCGCCACATCACTCTTGAACGCGAATAGAGGGTGCATTGTTCGTGGACGAGGCCAGACATTAACTTTCTATCGTGAGAGTGCATGCAGTTAGCACCCCCTAAAGGCAGAGCGGACACCAATCAGCCCTGCCCCTGCGCAGAAGGTTCAGACGCCGGGCTGGGCGCGCTGGCGTCCCGCACCAGCAGGACACGCCCTTTGAGAATGACTTGGTGGAGCTCCTTTCTTAGTTAAAGCACAGACTTGTTTGGGAAAAAGACACTGAAGGGCAGCACACGCATTTGCTTCATAAACTAGAATGTACGTTCGGCCTTTAGGTTTTGTTTGTGTTTATTTTATTAATTTAGAAAGAGGACAAGACAGGTGCAAAGATTTCTTTTGGAAGACTACTGAACTGATGGCGTTAATACGCGGGATGGCGATTGGGCTCAGCTGGCTTTGTTTTCGTAAAATTTAAAAGAATCTCCTTGTGATGGAGTCGAACGTGATACAGAAGTTCTGGGAATATACGGACCCGGAAATGTGCCTCTGCCTGGAAAACACTGAACGTCCACCAGATGGCGCCACGGGATCACTTGAAAGATTTTTCCGTTGCTCCACCCAACCCCGCCCAGAAGTTTGGAGGGCTGATGGGCTGAAAAGCTTAAAGAGGAGGAGAGGAAGAGCAGGGTAGAAAAAGAGTTGTATCCTCCTGACGGGTAAGTTCAGCGTGCAGGTGGGTAGGAGAGAGAAAAGGAAATGATTAAGGAGAGAGAAGTACCCTGATCGGGAATTTGCTTTTGAATCGACTGAGTATGTATTTGATAGAGTTTCGAATCAGATGGCTGTCACCTCTAATTGGCAAGTTTCTTGTCTACTGATATTTGTCATAGTAAACAAAGTTTCCTTTTCTTATGTACATCTCAGTATGTGAACTTTGATCTGTTACATCTTTTGAAATCTCAGTTTGACTTTGAGAAAACTCAGAGACACGGACCATCGGATTTATTGGTCACATGACGTTTGGGCTTTGGTTTTGGGGTAACACTGGTATTTCCAGATGATCTTGGTCTGGCTGGTGGCCCGTTTTGCTATTTTGACCTTTGCTAATTGCCTCCTTTTGTCCTGCCCGGATTGATCGGAAGGAGGAGGGTAAGAGGAAGGCAGGGAAGAAGACTTGGAAGCCACCGGTCAAGGTCTGCTCCGTTTCAGCCTAACCGTTCGTGAACTTGAAGACCCTGGTGAAGGGTGTCTGTTTCAAAGATCAGATAACCACAAAATGGCCTCGCTAGGGCCAATTACTTGTTTTAAACCTTATTATAATATGATGTTTCGAGAAGAGCAAATCTCTTCCCCTTTGCCATCATGTCTAGCCTTGAAGATGAAGTATTTCAGTTTAGCTCAGCTTAAGACTCACGTCACCAAGAAGGCTGCGATTAGAATGCTCCAAAGTATACATTTCTACAAGCACGTTGAAGAGGAGTCAGAGAGAAAATAATTTAATTTTTTCTTTCTGCCATGTTTTAGTTTGCCTGTTAGATATCAACCATTTTCTTCAAATATGTGCATATATGAATATTTACCAGTGACATATAAAGAGTAAAAATTTTGAACACTCACAGAAATCTATGCAAATAAATAAATAAACAAATAAGCTGTGTTTGTGTGTATGTACATATAGACACACAAAGTTCATGTTAAAAAAGTACAATTAAGATAATCTGGTTGCTAAAGCAGGTGAGTTTTAAGTTGTATTCCTTTTAAAATGAAGATAAATACAGTTCATTAATTCCCCAAAGATTTGTGCGTATTTACGTATTAAAGCTGGCATACAATATTATGTTAATTTCGGTGTACAACTTAGTGATCCGACGTCTCCATCGTGAGATGTGCCCACCACACTGTGTGTCCGAACCGTCTGTCACCACACAAAGCCGTTACACGGTTACTGATGGTGTCCCCGTCACCTTCCGTACCCATCTCCCTACCCCCTCCCTCTGGCAACAATGCTTTTGTTCTATGAGTCTGTTGTTGTTCTGTTTTGTTTGTTTTTTAATATTATACATTTCCATAAAATAAAATTCTCTTTTTTTATTAGACTTTGCATTCAAAATTATTTTGTATTAGTTTCAGGTGCACAGCATAGTGCTGAGAAAATCGTACACTTTTCTAAGTGACCCCCTGATATTTCCAGTGCCCACCTGGCACCGTGCACAGCTATCACGGTATTGCTGGCTGTATCCCCTATGCTGTACTTTACATCCCATGACTGTTCTGTGACTGCCGGTCTGTGCTGCGTGGTCCCTTCAGCTCTGTCACCCAGCCCCCCGACACACCAGCCCTCTGGCACCCACCAGTCTTTCTCTGTGTCTGTTCTATTTCTATTTCGTTGGTTTGTTTTGTTCATCAGATTCTACATGGGAGTGAAATCATACGGCATCTGTCTTTCCCTGTCTGACTTCCTTCAGTGAGCACAGCAGCCCCCAGGTCCATCCGCGCTGTCTCAAAGGGTAAGGTTTCGGTGTTTTTACAGTCAAGCAGTGTCCCATTGTGTACACGTGCCACAGCCCTTCCGTCCACGTGTCTGTCGACGGGCACGTGGGCTGCTTCCACATCTCGGCGACTGTAAATAACGCTGTCATGAACATAGGGGTGCATATGCTCTTTTGAATTAGTGTTTCTGCTTTCTTCAAGTATGTATATATATATACCCAAAAGTGGAATCTCTGAGTCATAAGGCAGTTCCATTTTATTACTGACTACATGCTAGGCATTGCTTCCAGCAATTTACAAATAATAATCCATTATTATTATTTTTTATCTTCACCTGAGGACATTTTTTTCACTGCTTTTTTTAGAAAGACAGGAAGGGAGGGAGGAAGAGAGAGAGAGAGAGAGAGAGAGAGAAATGTCAATGTGAGGGAGAAACATCGATTGGTTGCCTCTCATATGTGCCCAGACTGGGGATCGAACCCACAACCCAGGTATGTGCCCTGACCAGGCATCAAACTGACGACCTTTTGGTTATGGGACCATGCTCCAACCAACTGGGTCACACTACCAGGGCCAAATCATGGCATGTAATCAGCATCACAGCCCTACTGGGTTGCAGAGAATTTACCGTTTCCCATACCATAGGCACTTCCGCTGATGCCTTAAGCTTCCGTTTAAAGGGCTTCCTTCTCCATCATATCATGCAGTCACCCAGGAAGATTTTACGCTCTGTGTCCTGTGCCCTCACTGAAATGTTCTTGCATCACACATGAATGGCATTGATGTAACGTGTTTGCGTGATCGGGGACCATGCCTTTTGTCCCTGTAGAACCAGCATCCATCGTAGATTCTGGCACATAGATTCTAGTTTAAGTACAAGTTAATAGTCTCTCTTCTTAAAGAAAATAATTAATCGTCATCCTTCTATGACCACCGTTTGAGCAAATATCAACATTGTGATATTTAAACATGTATATTTCAGAGATTTATACATAAAGGCATCATGATCTTAGCCCTACAAAACCTGCATTCGGTGTTTTCATGGGTCGGTTAGGATATTCTAGAATCATTTTTACCTTCCTCAGGCCAAGAACAGGAATACTCCTGGACCCGGCAATGAGAAGTGAAGGCAGTTCCTGGTGAGAATCTGTGGAAGGAAGTGTAACTGCCATGTGATAAACCAGTGGAGTCGGGAAGTAGACAAAAGAAGAAGTCTCTCCAGGGCCCACCCGGTGGTGGGGAGAGTGGGCGCTGTGCATGGGTTCACAGGCAGAGTGGGAGTTAAGTTAGAAGTTGTCCACCTTGTTATCATTGTGCCTCAGAGCAGGCTGCTGTCTGCAGCTCAGTTTTCTCTCGTATAAAACGAAGGTAATGTTGATCACTTTTAAGGTCGAGCGGGCGATTAGAGGAGATAAAGTATGACAGCACAGTGGTCCCTGGCAACTGAGTGCACTCGGTGCATGCGAGTTCGTGCCTTCCAACCTCACCACATTCCTCAGGCAACTCCTGGCAATCTCGTTGTTTTCTCACTCAGTCTGGCAGCAACTCTTGGGTTTTGTAACCCTCCCTTAGCATCCCTATAGATGAGAATACTCTTTTTGCCATATCTTTTTCAGCAAGGACCTGCTGTATTAGTTAGCAGAATTTCTGTCCTGGTGGGACAACATAAGGTGAATTGTTTAATTTATATACTTTAATTGGAGCCCTTAAGCCATTTATATTTAAAGTGATTATTGATAGATTTTTAAAAATTTATTTATCGCCACTTTATTTTTTAAATACTTTCTTCTGTTTTTCCCCCCTTTTTTTGTTTCTCTTTTTAAAGCAAACTCTTTAACATTTGTCGAAATACTGGTTTGGTGGTAAGAAACTCCTATAGCTCTTTCTTGTCGGAGAAGCTCTTTATTTCTCCTTCATTGTAAATGGTAGCGTTACTGGGTAAAGCAGCCTGGGTTGTAGGTCCTTGCTTCCCATCACCTTGAGTACTTCATGCCGATCCCTTCCGGCCTGAGACAGTTCTCTTGAGTAATCAGATGACAGACCAATCGGTGCTCCCGTGCAGGGAACTACCTGCTTTTCTCTTGTGGCTTTTAAAATTCTCTCCTTGTCTTTAAGCTTTGCCATTTTAATTATGTGTCTTGAGGTGAGCGTCTTTGGGTCCATCTTGCTGGGGACTCTCGGTGTTTCCTGGACTTCTGTGTCCTTTTCCTTCACCAGGTGAGGGAAGTTCTTGGTCATTGTTTCTTCAAATAGGCAGTCGATCTCTGCTCACTCTCTTCTCCTTCTGGTGTCCTCACGATGCAGGCTTGTTACACTTAATGTTGTCCCGAGGTCACTTGCACACTCCCCATTGTTTTTAATTCTCTTTTCTTTTTTCTGCTCTTCTTGTTTTTTTCCTACTTTGTCTTCCAAATTGCTGATCCGATCCTCTGCTTCATAAGACGAACTGTTTATTCCTTTCAGTGTATTATTTACTTCAGACATTGCATATTGTTTATTTCTTTTCTAAATATTTTATTTACTTTTTAGAGAGAGGAGAAAGAGAGGGAGGGAAACGTTGAAGTGTGAAAGAAACACTGATTGGTTGCTTCTTGCATGCCCGCAACCAGGGAACTGGCCCACAACCCAGGCGTGTGACCTGACTGGGAATCGAACCGGCGACCTTTCTGTTTGCAGGTTAGTGCTCAGCCTGCTCAGCCACATCAGCCAGGGCACATTCTTTATTTCTGACTGGTCCTCTTCAATGGTTTGTCTTTTTCACGCTGCGGATCATCCTTATAATCATTCCTTTAAACTCTATGTCTGATACATTGCTTGCCTCCACTTCACTTAGCTCTTCTTCTGGAGAATTCTCTTGTTCTTTCATTTGAGGCCAATGTTTTTGTCTCCCCACTGCGCCTGCCTCTTTGTGTTCGTTTGCATGTATTGGGTAGGTCTGCAAAGACTCTGGTGCAGCTCTATGCCAGACGCTGCCTGTGACTGGCCCAGGACTCCCTGCTTGGGGCTACCCATGATCCACAGCTTGTGGCTCCCCCTGCTGGCCTGGGTGTGTGCTGAAAGAATCAAGCTACACACCTAGGCCGGCTTTTCCCAGCACCAGGCCTGGGGGAGGATCAGCTAAAGTTTCAAAGCTCCCAGAGACCTGCCTCCCTCTGCAGGTTTCCGGTTAGGCTTAAGCACCGAAAGTGCCTCAGCTGTACTCCTCAGCAGGGCTTAAGCTCCATGGGGCGGGGCAAAGGGATTCCTGCAGGTGGGGCCATTGCTTCCCCCAGGCTGATGCTGCACGGAGAGGGGCACTTTGCCTGAGAGCGAGACGGCCTCTGCAGTGTGGGGAGTGACTGAGCACACGGGTCCTGGTGGCGGACTCTGCAGCTCCCTCCCCAGAGCCACCATCCTCTGCTGGAGCCCCAGGTAAGCGGCTGCTAACAAAATGTGTGACGGGTGGGTTAGAGAGGAGTAACCTGACGGCAGTGACAGGCTACAGGGAAGCACAGGGCCCGCACTGAAGAAGGCGGCAGGGAGAGTGGGGGGCCGGGGCGCAGAGACGGGGAGAGTGGGGAATCGGGACTTTCTGCCACCTTTGCATTTTAGTAAGTGATGACCAGTTACATGCAGAGAGTCACGAGGACAGAGACGACTAACAGAATAAAAAGCAATTTCGTAACAATTGCTAAAATATTAGTCTAGCACCTATGCTGGTATCTGCAATAAGAGAGTATGTTTGTATTGGAACGAAATTTTTACCTTAGCTCCTGAAACGGGCTGGCGGTTATGACGGGTGTCTCCGCTGAATGTTCAAAAAGAGCCCCTTCAGGCCCTAAACGGAAAACAAAGATGCACCAGTTTTACACAAGTGAAGTAGAGAAAACGTTTGGACCATACACTACAGCGGGAGCAGGTTCTGATCTCTGTGGCTGAATCTGTGCCGGTGTTTGAGGTGCAGGGAAAGAATAGGCTCAATCCCTCTCTTGCTCTTCCAGGGACACTCAGTAGGTTCCTATAGAAATATGACTTTAAAGCAATTTAAAATATGCAGGCTAATCTTAGACCTAGAAAGCAGTATTAGCCCTCAAAATGAAAAAGAAGTAAATTCAGGTGAAAACTGCATGAGTCTATATCTTTCAGGTTATGGCAATTTGACTCATTCTCTACATTTTGAAAGTAAAATTTGTATCATGTGATGTGTTTCTTAAAGCACATCAGGGAATTATAGAAAAAATTTAAAAAACTTTTCACTTCTGGGAATATATCCTAACAATCCCAAAACACCCATTTGAAAAAAATATATGTTCGTAGCAGCATTATTTACAATCACCAAGATTGGAAGCAGCCCAAGTGCCCACCAGTAGATGAGTGGATAAAAAGACAGTGGCACATTCATACAATGGAACACTGCTCGGCCATAAAGAAGAAGGAAATCTTACTCTTTGCAACAGCACGGATGGACCTGCAGAACATTATGTGAGTGAAATAAGCCGGTCAGAGAGAGACAATACCATGTGATCTCTCCTGTATGTGGAATCTAGTGAACAACATAAACTGACCAACACACAGAAACAGAGGCGTGGTTGCACGGAACAGCCCGGCAGCTGTCAGACGGGAGGGGGAAAGGGGACCAGACGAAAGAAGGGGAAGCGTTCAGCCAAAGAACATACATGCATAACCCACGGACACACACAACAGAGGGAAGGGGGTGGGGGCTGGGTGGAGGAGGGCAAAGCGGGGAAGCATGGGGACATCTGTAAGAGTGTCAACAATAAAAATAAGGTTTAAAAAAGAAAAGAAAAAGAAAATCTTAAAAATATTGAAAATTGACTTTCTAATTTCTGCGAGCTGGCGCCTTCCCAGCTGTTCCTCTGGTTCTCAGAGTAGTGCGCAAACTCGGGGTGAATGGAGCTAGCGTTTGCCTCTGTATGTCTCCTTGTCTTACAGAAGCTCAGCAAGTAGATTTAGAACATGTTCTGAACAGTCTTCAAAATAAGTTTCTTCTTTTCAGTTCTACAAATGAGTCCTATCAGAGGTCCATCTTATCTTTAGTTTAAAGAAAGAAATGCTTTTTGTAAAAATATAGGGAATCCAAGTACCTGATATAATGGGAATAAAAGAGAGTCGGAAGAAGGTTCTTTTGCAAAAGTCATGCGGGAAACAGGCGCTTTAATGTTGCGCAGACGGGAGAGGAATTCACGACGAGCTTTTGGGTTACTCCAGTTGGAGGGAGATAAAGGGTAACAATGTGGCAGAAGAAGAGATTTGAGGAGGATGCCGTTCTTTTAGGAGAGTACCAAAGAATTTCCAAAGAACTGTCGTGAAGACAAGCCAACAGCCCTGGCGGGGTGGCTCAGTTGGTTGGAGTGCCATCCTGTGCCCTGAAGGTCGTGGGTTCGATCCCAGTCAGGGCACATGCCTAGGCTGCGGGTTCTGTCCCCGGTCAGGGCGTGTATGGGGGACAACTGATGGGCATCTCTCTTTCTCATCGATGTTTCTCTCCCTCCCTTCCTTTCTCTCTAAAATCAATAAGCATGTCCTTGGGTGAGGATAAAAAGAAAAGAAAAAGAAAGTCAACAAATTCAAGCTATTTTTTCTTATCTGCCTCACAGATTCTAGAGTAAATGCACTAAAACTGCCGTTTGCTCTTGCAGAAGCGCACTCCATGGGCTGTTGCTTTCCTCAAGAGGGAAGAAGATGTGATACGGGACATTACTGAGCCTTAAAAAAGATGAAAATCGTACTATTTGTGACAACGTGGATGAACCTTGAGAGCATGATGCTGGGTGAAATAAGTCAGACAGAGAAAGGCACATACATTATGATCTCATTTACATGCAGAATCCAAAAAGAACAACAAAACAAAACAGCCGAAGTCATAGATACAGAGGACAGCTTGGTGGTTCAGCAGGTGAGGGGGCGGAGGGTGGGTACGGTGGGCGAAGGGAGTCAAACGGTCCAAAATCCCAGCTGTGAACTGAAGAAGCCATGGCTGCGGTCTGCAGCAGAGTTCTGTGGTTGTGATACTGTATTGTCTGTTGGAAAGTTGCTCTTCAGCGAATTTTAAAAGCTCTTACTGCAAGAAAGAGCTTGTAAGTGTGCGTGGTGATGGCTGTTAACTGGGACTTACTGCGGTGATCACTTCATCATCCGCACAAATGCGGGGTCACAGCGCTGAAATGAACATAATGTGAGATGTCGATTACATCCCAGTGAAATGAAAAGAGCTGCCACATACCGGTCACTCGAAGTCTGTCCGGGCCGACCAGAACTTGACTTTCGTCCACAGTGAACAGCGGCTTCCCTTCTTTGGAATTGATCTGAAACTTGGGACTCTGGACTTCTACCATTTTGGGACCTGAAGGATCCATTAAAACAGGTTATTATAAAGTGTTCACTACACGCCGTGTCACAATCTCTGTTTTTACACGTTCCACGACATCCCGCACTAACAAGTTACTAAATACTTAGAATTTGCTAACGATAAGTCTTTTTATGTTATGATTAAAATTTTAGGTTCCAAGTCTAAATCTATGTTACTTAACTTATGTCAAACCTGTGCTAATCTGTATCAAATATATGTATGCCCAAATTATTTAAAAGTTAATTTGTTCAGGTTTTTGAAACTTGCCAACAATCATTTAATTCTGCCACGCATCACTTAAATCTGCATCCTTTTGAGTACTCACCAAATGAGGCCTTTGTATTCTGAAATGCAAGGCTTACGGAAGGCTCCCTTGAATGACTAACGTCACCCCAGAAAATGGCTCCCACTAAGATCACGTCCTCTGCCCTTGTGCTCAGAGGAGGTCCTCCCCTCTTACCCCCTGCAGAAACCAGGCCTCCGTGGGAGAACACCTCCAGTCCCGCCCTCACTGAGACCTTTTGTCTCCCTCACTCCTTCCTTCTTTTTCTTTCAGTGACAGAAGCGTCACTTTCTCCCGCTAGTCTCATTCCTTCCCGTGAGCGTTGGGTCCATTGCCTCCCTCACGTTACTGCATCCAGCAACTGTGTGACCGGTGCTGCAACGGGCCGGGCGCTGGGGATGCCGGTGCCCTTGGGGGTGCCGGTGCCCTCCTGGTGTGAAAGGGACCCTCACGTTACTGCATCCAGCAACTGTGTGACCGGTGCTGCAACGGGCCGGGCACTGGGGATGCTGGTGCCCTTGGTGGCGCTGGTGCCCTCCTGGTGTGACCCTGCGCTCATCGTGTCGTGCTTCGTAATTTCTCTCTGTGCCTCCAACCCTCTAACCCTGGTGGCATCACGGACTAACTCTCTAGAGCACAGCTTTCAGCCTTTGTTTAAGGAGCCTCAAGGGTCCCCGACTTTTTCTGTTTGTCAGCTCTACAGTCTTACCTAGAAAAGAAAGTTTACTGAGAAAATGGATTGCTTATGCTTTGTGTGTGCGTGCGTGCCTCACGGTGCTCCTGAACGTTGGCAGACCCCTGCCAGAAATCAAACAGCAGCTTTTCAGTTCATACATGAGTCCATCTGGGATATGCTCTCCAGTGTATTCTTACATTATGTTATTAATTTGTACCCCAAAGACCTTTAGTGATTCTTCATTTAAGTGTGCATGTGTGTTTGTGCCTCACTTGTAAAGTGGAACTCACTTTTTCCTGTTTTATCTTCTCTTTCTCTCTTTTAAAAGATTTTATTTATTTATTTTTAGACAGGAGGAGGGAGGGAGAAAGAGAGGGAGAGAAACATCAATGTGTGGTTGCCTCTCACGTGCCCCCTACTGGGGACCTGGCCCACAACCCAGGCACGTGCCCTGACTGGGAATCGAACCAGTGACCCTTTGGTTCGCAGGCTGACACTCAATCCACTGAGCCACACCAGCCGGGGCTGTCTTCTTTCTCCTAAGGAAGCCTGCCTTTTTTTCTTTGATAGTTACCTGTGTTTATGCTCTGCCAAGCTGTCTCACAGACATAGTTACCCAGGGCCTCAGTGCCCTCATTTACCTCTTCCGGGTCACTGCCCCATCTCACATACAAACACTGATTTCCATTACAGGATGAGTGTAAAATTATCTGAGTTTAAAATTAAGAGGGAAGACAATGGAAGAAATTTATCCAGTATGATTTCAAAGAGTTTTGCTCATTGGAGTTTCATGTAACAATTTTAGGATGTTTTACTGAGGCTTTCTGTTAAATCATTTTTTAAGAATATAAAAGGAGTTTTTTACTTTTGGAACTTTCTAAGAAATAATGACATATTCTTTATATATTATTAATTACTTAGCAGCATAGAGAAACTAGCACATAGGCGCTCAACAAATGTTTGTTGAATAAATGACAAAAATGGGCAAAAATCCCTTAAATTTTTAAAAGCTACAGTCATTTAAAGAATTTTAAGAAATGACTGTACTATATAATTAATCAAGAACAGATGATTTCGTTTAGACAAGTTTCAAGACCATGAGTGCTGGATAAATTCAGGTTTTCTCTAGATCCACTGAGAATTTCACTGGGCTTAGTGATCAAGCAAACTTCTAAGTAAAAGAGAAATACAATCAATTATTTAGAAAAAGTTATGAAGATTAAGACAACATAAAATGTGGAGTTCTTACATTAGTTTAATAAAAAGGAATCATCAGGTTAATGCATGACTGTAGTTTCCAATGTAACATTATTCTGTTGTGTGAAAACAGCCATTAAAAAAGAGAGACACTGATTTTTTCTGCTTCCAGTTGCGAGCAGGTATTGCAAGGACTGTGTTCCAAAGACTCCGGGTCCTGCAGAGTGAAGACTTAATTGCAAGGTCATAGCAAAACACCTGATGTCCATCACCAGGGCTGTGGTGGTCCCTGAAGAGAAGGCAGAAGGTGCGCACAGGACCCGAAACAGAATCCACGGCGTGGACGGGCTCCCTGAGGACTTGGGGCGAAGCCCACGCTGGGAGAAGCCTGGCCACCCACAACCGAGGGAAAACTATGCAGCCTGCGGGAGGAAGGCCTGCAGCATGGGAATGACCCACAGGATCGACTTTTTGACGCCAAAGAATCGGCGGACCCCCAGCAGGGCTGCTGAGGCCTGCGGAGGGAGGGGAGGCCCAGCGGGAACCCCGCTCCAGCTGTCTCCACCTCTTGCCTTCCCGCCCCTCCATTTCCTCTTACGGTTCTTGCAATAGACCCGATCTCTCTCTCTCACACACACACACTTTAAACAAATAAATAAATGAAAGAGAGACATTGAAAGTTACAGGTTGTGTTGGCAGCATACCTCTCATTTGTTTGCCTGTAATAAAAAATGCCGCCCCATTTCTTAGATTTGGCAGAGCTGCGGAATGCTGGTAGTGGAGAGAACGGGCACACATTCCTTTTACCAGCTGGTTCGCTCTTTTGTCACTTCTTTCCTTTTTTATTTATTGATTTTAGAGATCGGGAAGAACAGGGGGAGGGAGAGAGGAGGTGGGGAGAGAGAGACATCGACTTGTTCCACTTATTCATGCATTCGTCGGAGGATTCTTGTAGTGCCCTGACCAGGGATCAGCCTGCAGCCTTGGCGAATGGGGACAGCACTCGGATCCACTGAGTCACCTGGCCAGGGCTGTTCTTCGCTCTAATCCTTTTGCTCACTGAGCAAAATTTCATGTGACTTCACTCCCTGGTCTTAGCCGATTGGGTGGATGTACAGAGCTCACCCAGGGGCATTCGGCTGAAGATCAGTTGGACCAATTAAAATACTTCATTGTCAATTTAGAATTCATGACATTGAAGACTGAGTTAGCTGGTGTAGAGAACTGCAGCCAATCAGATGGGGAACCGGAGAGGTCCCAGAGCTCCTGTAGAGCTGGAACAGATGTGGCCGTGACACCCAAGGGAAAGGCATGGCAAATGACTCTAGAAAGGAAGGGTACAAGGCAGAGGGGGGAGGGGACAAGTAGGGGGAGAGATGGAGAGAGGGAGGGAGAGAGAGAGGGAGAACTTTGGATCTCAGCCCCTGGTCTGTTCTCTCGAGGGCAACTACTTTGGTTACTTTCCTTTAGTCCCTGAGATTCTTTTGCATCCTGCAATAATCATTATGTTTCTTGTAGTACCTTGCATGGTCCTCTATTTCTGGGAATCAAAATAACTTTAATTAAAATACTTCAGACTATCCCCAGGATGCTAATTACTCTCTGGGGTCCACGCAGCACAGTATTTTTTAAATCCATCCATTGATTGTTCATGAATCACTTCGAATTCTTTAGAAGAAAGAGCAAACTCATCCACGGAGCTCACTGTTCAGGGACCACCCACGCACCAGGCACAGTGACTCACCCACTGTGAACCTGCCCGTGACCTCTTCGTCAGAGCTGTGGGCACTGACCGTCACGTTGTGGGTGGACTGCAGCAGCAGAGAGGAGTCCTAGAAAGGATTTATGAGATTAGCCAAACGTACGCTGTTCAAAATGACTATATCCTTATGTTGGAATAGAAGGTTAAGATTTATGTAAACTAATTTCTCCATGGTCACCGATCCTGCGATCCTAACAATTGCTTTTATACAATTATTTTAAAACCTCAAATTATGTTTTACACTTTTTTCATAAAATATAATAATCTTATGCTTGTGTATATCAGTTACAATGTGCCAAATCAATGCTCAAGGTGAAGGTCAAAACCAATCAAGTTTTAATGTGTTTTTTTATTTTCCAAAGAATGAACATTTTGTTTCTTATTATTTATACATAGGACATGATATATTTTAAGAAGATAAATCAGAGAAGGTTTAGCTCTTCTATAATAAATACCATGTTACTTTTAAAATGCAAAATCTTCTCGCCATTGCAAAGGAGCTTTTAAAATGTGTTGGATGCCTTTTTTTTTTTTTTAGCTTTTTGTTGGAAGATAAAGAGGCTTTATACGCACACGAGTACTTTCTGCAGTATCCTGTTCGAATGGCAGGTTTTGTTTAACCGAAGATTGCTTGTTTTTATAAAAACAGTTTCTCCCAAAGGAGTGTGGTGATTTGGCTGTTGGATCCAAGTGGGTTTATGGTTCACTGAGAGGAAACCAAATATCTTCCAAAGTTGTGGGGAATAATGTGATTTTTCAGAAGTAAGGAAGTTTTAGGAGTGCTTTGCAACGCGATCCAGCAGGTCAGAAATTCTCCCGCTTGCTTTGTGGAAGCAGATGGATTTACCAGCCTCTTGCGTTTTATCCAATGATGTGACCTTCATACTTGCTTTTGCGCTGTTGTAAAATGACTAGCATGACAATGAGTTAAAAATTTACCCACAGTTTCAGCATCTGTCCTCTCACATTATCCTCCACATTTGAAGCAGGTGCCACTACTTCTAACACACAGATGACGAAATGGAGTCCAAGAGATTAAATTACAGCTCACTGAAAGTCACGGCTACCAAGCGACAGTTCCACGATGGCACCCCATCTTTAGATGCCAACCCTGTGCTCTTTCCTGCCCTCCCTGTGGATGGCGGGGGGTGGGCTCAGGCTGGAGTGGCGGAGTCCCCTCCTGGGTCTCCACAAAGTCCGCTCTTCTGGGAATGGCCCGGGCTGTCCGATCCAAGGGGCACTCTCACGCCCTTTTCCCGACATTCAGCCAGCGGGGAGGTGACATCTCATTGCTCTGAAGATCAGCGATGTCCCGCATCCATTCCTCCGTCTATGGGCCCTCTGAGTGTCCTCTTTGGAGACGTGTCTGGTCAGGTCTTCTGCCCACTTTTCAACTGGGTTGTTTGTTTTTCTGGTGTTAAGCTGCTGGAGTTCTTTATAACTTTTGAATATTAACCCCTTATCACATGCATCGCTGGTGAGTCTGTTCCCCCAGGCAGTACGTCATCTTTTCATTTTGCTGATGGTTTCCATCGCTGTGCAAACCCTTTTTCGTTTGATGTAGTTCCAATTTTTTCTTTTGTTTCCCTTGCCCAAGTAGATGGAGCAGGAAAAAATATTGCTAAAAAATGTCCAAAGTTTTCATTCCAACTTTCTTTTCATTAGTTTTAGTACAGGATATTTTTTAAAAAATTCTTTTACTCTTAACCTACTTGTGACTTTATAGTTAAGGTGGGCTTTCTAAGGTGGCATGTAGTTAGTCTTGCTTTTTCATTCCATACAATAATATCTGGCTTTTAACTGGAGTGGTTAGACAGCTTATATTTGATGTGATTATTGATGTGGCTCGGTTCAAATCTGCCAACTTGCTATTTGTTTTCTTTCTATTCCATTTTCTCTGTGTCCCTCACTGATTTCTTTTTGGATTGAGAGGCTACACCTGTTCTCTGTGATTTCTGCCCTGCATTATTTTTTTGTCTTTTTAAATATATTTTATTGATTATGCTATTACAGCTGTCCCATTTTTTTTCTCCCCTTTACTCCCCTCTGCCCTGCACCCCCCCCGGAAGAGCACCCCCCACCTTAGTTCATGTCCATGCATCCTACATATAAGTTCTATAGCTTCTCCATTTCCTATACTACTCTTAACCTCCCCCTGTCTATTTTCTACCTACCATTTATGCTTCTTATTCCCTGTACTTTTCCCTCATTCTCCCCACTCCCACTCCCCTGTTGCTAACCCTCCATGTGATCTCCATTTCTGTGGTTCCATTCCTGTTCTAGTTGTTTGCTTAGTTTGTTTTTGTTTTAAGTGTGGTTGTTAATAATTGTGAGTTTGCTATCATTTTACTATACATGTTGTTTTTCTTCTTTTTCTTAGATAAGTCCCTTTAGCATTTCATAGAATAAGGGCTTGTTGATGATGAGCTCCTTTAACTTGACCTTATCTGGGAAGCACTTTATCTGACCTCCCATTCTAAATGATAGCTTTGCCGAACAGAATAATCTTAGATGTAGGTCCTTGCCTTTCATGACTTGGAATACTTCTTTCTAGCCCCTTCTTGCCTGCAAGGTTTCTTTTGAGAAATAAGCTGACAGTCTTATGGGAACTCCTTTGAAGGTAACTGTTTCCTTTTCTCTTGCTGCTTTTAAGACTCTCTCCTTATCTTTAATCTTGGGTGATGTAATTATGATGTGCCTTGGTGTATTCCTCCTTGGGTCCAACTTCTTTGGGACTCTCTGAGCTTCCTGGACTTCCTGGAAGTCTATTTCCTTTGCCAGATTAGGGAGGTTCTCCTTCATTATGTTTTCAAATAACTTTTTAATTTCTTGCTCTTCCTCTCCTCCTTCTGGCACCCCTATGATTCAGATGTTGGAACATTTAAAGATGTCCTAGAGGTTCCTAAGCCCCTCCTCATTTTTTTGAATTCTTGTTTCTTCATTCTGCTCTGGTTGAATGTTTATTTCTTCCTTCTGCTCCAAACCATTGATTTGAGACCCAGTTTCCTTCCCATCACTGTTGGTTCATTTTCCATGTTCATTTTCCTTTGTTTCACTTTCCATAGCCTTCACTGGTTCCTCTATTTTGTGATCATACTCAACAATTTCCATGAGCATCCTGAATACTAGTGTTTTGAATTCTGCATCTGATAGGTTGGCTATCTCTTCATTGCTTAGTTCTATTTTTGGAGATTTGATCTGTTCTTTCATTTGGGCCATATTTTTTGTCTTGGCAAGCCTGTTACATTGTAAGGGATGGAGCCTTAAGTATTTGCTAGGGCAGGGCAACCTATGTCACTGTATTGTGGTGTTCTGCCCTGTATTATTGTACCTACTTTGATTTTGTAATTTATTCTTTTAATAAAAGCTACTCAAAAACAGCTTTATCTCCTTGAGATTGTGAAGTGTGCTTTTCCAGTCATTTCCAGATTGATGATTTTTACTTAGTTGGAAGTTAATTCTCTTTATTGTAATGTTTTATGTGATCATTTTTTTAAGATGAAGTGGACCATATATGATGTGAAGTTTCAGTCTCAGGCTCCCCATGTGGAGGTAATTTAAGTTTTGCACTTACCCAGCCTGTCTGAAGTTTTAGCGTTCTTTCTGCCCAGACCCCAGAGCCTCTCAGATTTGTCATAGTGCCTCAGGGCTTCTGTCCTTAGCACTATCCAGGTCTTGGTCTGGCACCTCTGTGGGTTGCTCCCCACAGATACGCAGCTTTATTCACGCTTGGGCAGTAGTTGTAGGTACTTTCTACTGTGCATGGCTGTCTCACCCAGTAGGTCTCAGTGGCATCCTGTGTCACATAGTAGGTCTCAGTGGCATCCCAATTTCATCGATGCCATTTCAGCCTCTCTTCCTCTGGGGGCTTTGACTGTGAGCTGTCCCTGCCTCTTCAGGGTTGTGAACTTGAAAGACAATCATTTCAAATAAAGCTTTACCTCTGTGTGTTTCTGTTTCCTTTCATGTTGGACCACGTCTATGTATTTTTAAATACAACCTTTTGTTTGATCAGATATAATTGCTGAGTGTTTGGGCCAGGTGAAAGGGTTTAAATCATAAACTCCAAGCTCAGTCGGGACAACACCTCATGTAATAATGTTGAAGGGTTAACTGAGTCATCACATGCACTTTGTGGAATTATATTTATAATAAAAAAGTTTTCTCAGCCCAACAATGCAAATAAATGAATTTTGCAAATTCACAAGCTAATTTCTGTAATTGTACTAGAAATTGCTCCCTAGACTCATCTTCAAAAATGAAACATAAATACTACATCAGTGCACATGAAAATTACAGGGCGTAATTCAGTTCTGTCAATCCAATCATTAAAAGTTGTATTAGATACAAAATACTTTGAGCTCTGTTACCACAGAATGAATATTATTCCAAATGTGTGATTTCACATATTGATTGACATATCCCATTAACGCATCATTGTGAGACTTTAATTTGTGATGACCTCAAATAATTTACACAATTTGGCTCCTTGGTTTTTAAAAAGTATACTGTAGATGAAAGAGTCTAAAAAGATATAACTAAAAGTATTACGAGTTCCAGAATATTAAATATTAAATCTAATCGCTTGATTTCAGTCATCGGGCTATTTCACCAGTCTTATCTTTTAAAAATATGGTAGGGGATCAGCCAACATAATTCAGGGGTGGGCGAGGAAAGGCTAACTCCTAACATTTAAATGTTTTGCTCACACCTGATTTCTGTTTTGATGAAAGCTGGCATTAATTCTCCACGTCCCTATGTGACAGGGCTGTGGATACACCCACATGCCACAGGGACGGATGTGAGTGTGTCCTCTGAATAGGCTCAGAGGTCCGGCCCAGGGGCCAGCAGCCCGCGATATCGCGGCGCGGTGGCAACTGGAGAACCGCGCCCGGAACCACTTCTGCGGTCTGCACTCCGCAGGACGTCTCCTCGGCAGGCCGCGTTCCCGCGTGAGCTTTACGCCGCGTCCCTGCGGCTGGTAGTGGGG
This sequence comes from Trachops cirrhosus, assembly GCA_028533065.1. NCBI lineage: Eukaryota > Metazoa > Chordata > Mammalia > Chiroptera > Phyllostomidae > Trachops > Trachops cirrhosus. The sequence goes on along the minus strand of CM052548.1, from coordinate 3,174,394 downwards.
TTTGGGGGTGGCTGTGACGTCTAGGGCACCAGCGTGCTCCCTTTCTCTTACGAGACCGCGTGCTCCTCGGTGGTCAGCCTTCCGTTCCCTTCCTAATGTCTCTAAAACAGCTGCTAGGGCCTCTGCATGCTAGATTGACCTCTCCTTACGTCTCTGGAAAGCTGGGAGGGAAAGGAAGAGTGTACTCTTCATACAAAAGTTTAACACTCCGTTTGGCTAATGCCACCTAACCAGGAATTCAGCAAAATGTTTCTCTCTACTACAAAGCCCATAGTACCTCCTAAGGAAAAATAGAACATATTACAAAAATTTGCTTGACTAATATTTTGTGCTGGGCTCTACTTGTTATAAATTTCATAGAGGTAAATGAGTACAATACTGTGGCAGGTTTATCTTTAAGGTCACACAATTATTTAATAGTGATGTTTAATCTCTTAATGGAGAATCCTAAAGGACCACAATCTGGATAATTAGATAATCAGTATAATCACTACAGAATGTACCACTATGACACTAATTTCGTTAAGTTTTTCAGATAATCTTAAATGCCCTAAAAGAAGCGTATTTAAATTACTTGCACTAATGGAAAGAAGTTTATTGTTTTTGATAAAAGTTTTAATGACTAAACTTTTACTTTATTACAATCTAAATTACTGAAGTTACCGAATTCAAATTTGAAGCACTTGAAAAGAGAGCCTCTTTTTTGATGATTTTATTTATTTTTAGAGGGAAGGGGAAGGGAAGGAGAAAGAGAGGGAGAGAAGCATCCATGTGTGGCTGCCTCTTGCACACCCTCAATTGGGGACCTGGCCCGCAACCCAGGCATGTGCCCTGATTGGGAATTGAACTGGAGACTCTTTGGTTCGCAGGCCAGTACTCAATCCACTGAGCCACACCAGCCAGGGCAAAGGGAGCCTTTTTAGAATGTAATATCAGAAAAAAGTTCCACAGCCTCAGAGGCAAGCCTTTTACGAAGAATGTAGCATGACTGTGTGTCCATGTGGACATTCTGAGAACTCTCTTCTGAAACATACTGAATTTATTCGCTTAACCACTGTTTGTTTTCATAAAGTACAAATGCTTGGAATGTTTCATCATTGACTTACCGCTCTGGAGCATATTTCTTTGGCGTACAAAGGGAATAAGAATTCTGACTCCCCGTCCAGGTTAAGCCCGTTCTCCGTCACACGCAAGTGGCCCATTCCTGTCTGTGAGAAAGGCGAGACCGTCGGGGTTTTGTTACGTCTCTCACTTTCCTTTCTGTTAGTATCAGCTTAACGGACACGTGCATTTGCATCGATTTCCTATCGGCTCTTTTCTGAATTTCTCCCAAAGGATCAGAGTATAAGAGACATCGGAGAAAAGTTGACCGAAGAACTAATCTGAACTCCAATGAAACTGAGCCTTAAACAGCTTTTATGTGGCTGGGATGGTTCAACCTTGAATCAGTTTCCAAAGAATGTTAAACTAAGATATTTTAAATTTAGACTTAAAATGGAGGTGAGGCACAAACATGCACACCATACATTGTGTTACTTTCATAAAGAAAAGCTGTCCAATGGGCCTAACACTATTGTGTTAAATAGTGTGAAAATATTGTCATAAATTTTAAAGAAGAAATCACAGCTTAAGTATATTTATATATACCATTTATATGGTATATTTATATATACCATTTATATGGTATATATAATAATTAATAATATATTATAATAATTAATAATGTATTATATACTTGCATTATATACTTGCATTAAATATTTTAATGCATTTATATTAAATATATTACATTTATTAACACACATTTCAACCTACATTTTGATGGGATTGGTAGTTTGCCTCTTTGAGTACATGAAAATATATCTATTCATTGTGTCGACAAAAGATAGAATGTGTGTACTGACTGTGGGATCACGGCAGGAAGCACAGGCACAGCCGGTGAGGGGCACTGAGTGACGGAAGGCACTTCAGAGCGAATGCTACAACCGTGGCTCCTGGGCGGGGCCGTGCCTGCGCCCCACCTTCACCACGCGTGCGCGAGCAGATCGCCCCGCCTCGCTCCGTGTCCGCACAGCCTTTGTCTCACCGTAACGGTCTTACATTCCACGTGAAATAGACATTTTTTCAAAAAGTACCCAAAATATTGTCAGAGCGTATAAAGCTACCTGACTACCTTGGAAACAAGAGATTATTTTACAAATACGAATTTCCTAGAACTGCTGATATTTTATGTACTAAATATTAAAGTGTGGACGTGAATTTATTGCATATCAGCATGGAGCTGTTAAAAAAACTAGGAGGTAGTATCTGAATGGTAAACGTTTATTAAAAAATGAATTATAAAATTTTACCAACTAACAAATTAGGTAGTCATTAAACAATCATGACTCAATCAGCCATACACTCAAGATTATTACAGTCTTCCCCCCTGTAAAGATAATTACTAATAAAAATTATAATAAAACCCAACAAAGTATAGTTCACACTGAAATCATTTAAAAGTTGAAAAAGGTAAGTGTTATATGTATTTTTGCTACTGAAAATTCTGATACGGGTGGAAACGAACAGTAATTACATTGAAGGAAGCTTCTGCCAATAAATATGGATGCAGTGATGATGCCAACAAAACAAGAACATGTTCACCAACCAAAAGAAAAGAGAGGAGAAAATACTTACTGGGGAGAACCACATCACTCTGAGAATCCAGATTGTGAGGGCAAAGTTCACGAGAAAGACGATGAGTAAAAGGAGAACGAACAAGTAGAGGCAACGCTTCCTCCAGCCGTAAATGCCAATTTTGCAGACATGCTGGTTCTCCGGCCTCTCTATGTCGGTGCCTTCCGTGACCGTCGTGTACTGTTCGCGCACCATCTGCCACGGCGTGGGATCGGCGCGTGGGCGGAGTGGGGGGAGGCGCGGAGGGACACAGGAGACCAGGAGAGAGGGCGGGACCACAGAAAGAGAGAACACGTTTGTCAACACTGATTTACTCTGAGTCCAACAAAATATTTATATCCCAATAATAAATTTCCAAAATTAATGATTTTTTAAAGATGACTACGTATTACTTTGAAACAGGTCACTATATTTCAACCACAGAATGATTTTTAATTTGTCATGCAAGATGTCTTAGATATGACATACCCATTTCAAGTCCAATGGCCTTATTTTCAGATATTAATCAATAGATTCAATATATATATACTGCTTGCTTTCAAATTCTGCATGTATAAACCTGTAATTGAATTATCAACCTAAAATAATCAAGTTATGAATTTCTTAAAAGATTCAGTGGGAGGAAAATCAAGCTGGTACTCCAATTCCCTACATGTCTTCTAAAAAAATAGAATCCAACTCACTCAATTTTATGTGAAATTATCTTTCTTTAGCTACCAAATTACTCAGAATTAAATAGACTCTTTATAAGATACCTACCACATTAACTTTTGTCTATAATTAAATTTCCAAGTATTGACCTACTTCAAAAAAGATACAAATGTGCATGCATACAAAAGCAGAGAAGAAAGGCATAATATTATTTGATATTGGCTAATCTCTTTGTCTTTCAAATGCATGCTTCTTTGATTTAGATGGTCCAAAAAGAATGAGAGTTTATTTATTGATTTACTGTATAGCCTTTTAGAAAAAGCAATGTTACCTTTTTTAAAAGTTTTGTTTTTGTTTTCATGTTCTGTCAAATTACTTAGAAAGTACCTGCAAATGTGCAGAATATTGGACTGCACAGCCGTATTTTCTGAAAGCTCTATCAACAACAAAGTATCACCGAATACAGTGTTCAGTTATGCAGGTGCTCAGGGAAACACAGGAGAGTCTCGCAGAGTTATTTATTGGCAGCTTAACTTACGAGTGTTTTCCTAATACCACCAGTGATGTCTAGTTTTCTTCTAAGTCCCATAATGCTATGTGACTCCGATTCCCAGAGTTCTGAGTGCTCACCTCCCTCCTGTACCTGCGGGCTTCTTTCTCACAGCAGGTGCAACATACGTCTTATTGGTGAATCACATACATTTTGCATCATGAGAATTGGGTTTCACAAAGGTTCTCGTACCTCTGGGCACTACCACGCTTTCCAGACAAAGCCATTTTATCATCATTGGGCATCTAACCTTCACAATCAATTCTGGTAACTGCACATTAATTGCTCCCGTACATCCCCAAATATGTTTAAATATTGTGTATATCTGGAGGCATCTAGTTCTCTAGCACTCGTCAGCATGGCTGTGAACAGAAAATGCACAGCTCCCATAATAATATTCACAGTGTGGAGTACGCAGTCTGCTTCTTATTGTACTGTATTAAGTATTGAGTTCATAGTCTTTTGACTTAAAAATCAGATCATGTTAGTATTTCAAAGAATATGTATTTACAGACTCCGAGGATGCTACATGTTCATAATGTTCTAGAAACTATAACTACAGGTACAACTTGTATCAGATCAGAACTATATGATATCATTAATATAATCAATCAAGACTCAATACCAACTTACTAAAATTATTATAAAATGATTCATATACTATTTATGTATTTTCCATTTGGACACATATTAAAACATTTTAATTATTTTAAAAAATATGTTAAAAATATTTCACCATCAATTCCATAATAGAAAAAAACATACATTTTTAATATATTTGTCTCAAAATGTCTTGATAACAGAATATGATTTAATCAAAGTAATTGCCAAAATAGTAATGACCTTTAATTTGCCTATATTGAGAATAAAGGGATTTAGTTCAACTTAACCACTATTTAAGGTGGAATTTATAGAGGCAGTTCTGCTGGTAGCTTTAACTTATTTCCCTACTTCTGAACCCAACCAAATTAATCTAAAAGGCAAAATTTTGTCTTCTGCGCCCATTTTCCTATCTTATTCAACACCCAACAAATATTACATTTATGTTCCCATATTATTTGTCCCAACTCTACATTTTTTCTTCTGTTATCTCCCCGCCAGCCCCCTAGTCTGTGACACTACCAATATTTGTTGACTTAATGCAGGAATACAGCGCAAAGACATTCTCCATTGAATACCGTTTTTAATGTTGTTGTACAGGATTATACTTTGGTCCTACCTACAGAAGTAAACCAATGAAGGGAAGAAAATTATTTTCTGAAAGATTCATGCAAAAATAAAAGAGCCTCAAAAACAGGAAGCCTTAAGCAGGTAACTGCCCGTAGATGCCGTGGGGCACCACGCGGCTTCCTCCTTGCAGCGCACACCTGAGTCGCAGCCCTGGCCCTGCCTCCCGCTGAACGCTTCGAATTGAACTTGAAGTTGGAGCCTGAAGTGGTTCGGAGGTGAGGAATACGTCAACGCCCGTGGGAACACCGTGGAAATACCCGGCCCAGCAGCTGGTCCAGAGAATAATAAAGCTAGACAGGTGCTGGCTAGGCTGAGAAGAGGGGGAGGAAACATAGAAGCAGGTTCTGAGTGCAGAAACGGGCCCTGAAGGAACGGAAAGGAGCAGGATCACACTCAGTACTGCAGGTTTTCCCTTCCTGCTGGGAAGCCGCAGCTGCGGTGGGCGCGGCTGAGAAGCAGCGAGGGGCTGTGAGGAGCCGAGTAGAAGAGGAGCAGAGGACACCCATGGGTCCTACAAAGTGTGCAGATGAAGCCACATGGGCACCCAATACTAACTTGCCATTATTTTTTAATGTTATTTATTTTATTTTTAGACAGAGGGGAAGGGAGAAAAAGAGGCAGAGAAACAATGTGTGGTTGCCTCTGGCGCGCCCCCTACTGGGGACCTGGCCCGCAACCCAGGCATGTGCCCTGAGTGGGCGTCCAACCAGGCTACCCTGTGATTTGCAGGCGGGCTCTCAATCCACTGAGCCACGCCCTCCAGGGAAACTCACCATTTTTAAATGACTTTCATATCCTATATAGTAGCAATTTCACTTAATGACTAGAAAGTATAGTTTTTACAAGGCAACATGGAAAGATCTTATTTTCAGCGTTTCAACTGCAAGCTTAGCCAACATCTTTTGGAAACTTGTACTTGTTAGTCTTTGGAATCTGATATTTAAACATATTAAAATATTACTTTTCACTTGAGTTTGAAAGAACACCGAAGATACGTTCTAGAACCTATAAAACCAACACCCACTGGAACCACTAGTGTTGAAACTTCGCTGAGTGTGCCTCTTCGTACCTATCCCCGCAAAATGTTTCCAGGAAAATAAGCAAAAGATAAACATAGCACAGTTTGTGCTAGTGAGTTACTCATCCTGCTGGCAAATCTTTCAGCCAGTTGAGTTATATTTTCCCTCGTTATCTTTCTGCATGAGTTCCTTTAACAGCTTGTTTTGGGGTTGCCCCACATTAACTTAGGAAACCCAAAGAAAGACAACTTCAGTGAGCCACAGCACGGTAGGTGTTTCCCTTTCACCCGATTTGCATTTACTTTTCCATGTGTATGAAATACACACAGGATGAAAACAATACTTTCTCTCTTTCTTTCCAGATGTGGGGGGAGAAACAGTCCTCGTTTTTTTCACTCCAGGAACAGCCGGGGAGCCGAAGTTGGTGTTCTGATGTTGCTTTGCTCATTCCCAGTTCATCGGATGCCTTAGATTTTTGTCCTCGATGATTTTAATCTGTTTTTTTTTAAGGTCTTTAGCAAACTGGCGAGAAAATGCCAATGTAACTCCACCAAGAAGCTTAAGAGTAGAATTAGAAAATCGGTGATCTTCAAGGTTATAACCTGCCTAGTTTCACCACAGAGTACCATGTAGTGTTTGATGACATTAATGCCATCGTGGTGATCTCCAGATTAAAATATTAGGGATAAAATCCCACTAGAATACATAACATACTAGTAATCGGAATAACTTAAAAGAGGTGAAACAAGTAAACTACATTTCATTGGTACTTAATCATTCTGGGGTAAACCTACTCAACATTTTAAATTTGTTAACTGTCACGTCACCTCTGAAGGAAAAAAATCAAGACGTCCTGCCTCTGTTTTGTACGGTGCACATTGCGGTTGTATAAAATACGAGTACGAGATGATTGCTTACCTTAGACGTAGTGAGAAGTTCGCCGGCGACCTGGCTACAACCGGCGCACGCTCCCGCGGAGACCGACCGACGCCGCCCACGTTCCCATCCCCGGCGGAGGAGCAGCGGCGCGGTCGGCTTCAGCTGCCCTGCCCGGCAGGAAAGGCACCAAGTATTCGGCCGTCTCATGTTTCACCCCCTCCTGTTAGCAACAGGCGTGTGTCTAATTTTACTCAGTGACATAAACAGCTCATACCAGCTTAAAATTGTCTGGGCACCGGTTCCAGGACACAGCTCTAAGTGCGCCAAAAAAAAAAAAAATTCTTACAAAACTGACAACTTCATCAGCACTCAGTATGTGAGTGCGCTGTTCTCATCCAAGTGAGCCCTACAGTGTGTAACAGTCACTCCTTAAACACCGCTTTCTCTAAGCCTCTTTTTAGGTGTACAACTCTAATATTTGAGGAGAAAACCTTGAATAACGATCATAATAAACAGAATGCAAACAACCTGTATGCTAAAACTATGTGTCCTTTTCTAGCAAACTGAATTATATATGTATATTTTGTAATTAGTTAATTCCATGAACAAATGGACCTCAGGCTTCCTCTGGCTCAAGTCCCCCTTTTACGAGTGAGGGAAACAACTCTCTGAGTGAATAAAGGGGGAAGCCTGTTTGATATTGAAGGAATTAATTTTTCTCCAGCTTCTCCCTCCCCTGGTAGAAGAGGCCAGCATGTGCTAAAATCAGGACTGTCTATTCAGAGCCATCCTGTCTCCTGACCCACCCACCCTGATTCTCTGTTTTCACAGGATAATCTCATCACAGAAGTTCTCTGGACTCCAGCTCTTAGAACTTTCTGATGGGTTCTGTAGTTCTCATGAGTAGCCTCACAGTCAGAGTGGAGGCTTGCGTGGATCTGTGTGAGCAACACGGCACCTCGTGACTTCCTGAAAGCTGGGCAGGTACACGACAGAAGCAACTGAAGTCGTCCCCCAAGAGACCAAAACCGCACCACTCCAAGTGTTGGCTTCTGAACACAACAAGAAAAAGGAAGTTACTCTTCATGGGAACCCCACCACATACTTTGTGCTAAAAGCATCACCAGGCCCTGACCATTGTGGCTTAGTGGGTTGGGCATCATCCTGCAAAGCAAAAGGTCGCTGGTTCGATTCCCAGTCAGGGCATATGCCTGGGTTTCAGTTCAGTCTCCGTTCGGGTCGGAGCACAAATGAGAGGCAACTGATTGGTGTTTCTCACTTCCCCTCTCTCTGAAAATAATAAGTAAAATCTTTAAAAAAATAATAAAAGCATCATCAGGATTATGACAGAATTCTACAGCCAAATTTGACTCATAGCAGCCACTGTTCATGTTTTGTATCACTGAACTAGTATTTTCTGGCCGGTACATTCTGGATGTGTTGGTATAAAGTCATAAAACATTACCGCTGAAAGTGGCTTTCGAGATTATCGATGGAGTTTTAAAATAGTGAAAAGGAGAAGGGTAAGCATGGATGTTTATTCACTAAAGGAATGGCATAATTCTAAAATGGTGTTCAAAGTTACATCAGCAATTCTCAAGACTCACAATAGGCAAACCTATACTTTCATACTAACCATATAAAGATAATTAGCACAAACGTTTCCTAGGGATCAGGAGACAGATGGTGAAACAACATACTTAAGAAGGCAAACATAATTAGTATTGAAAGAAACAAGATTAACATGAAGCAAAACGTTTTAAAACTACCTTATGGTGTTTAAAATCATCCTTTAAAAATATTTTCATATCTCATTTTAAAGACTTTTCCATTAAAGACTATCATAGTCTTTGATATTTTAATAGAGGAAGGCCTAAAATAGAACAAAAGAAATGTCCAAATTCACTTTAAATTATGGTTGCTATAATTTAACATCATCCCTAAAATTAGCAATCTATAAAAACAGGTGTGTCTAAAGATTCAGAAAGAACAACAGCGCTCTCTAGTGGTAATACTCTTGTATATGCGTGGAAAAAAATAGTCTCAGAAGTCCAATAAAATATGCAGTAGGTAATAATGTTTTGAAAATTTCATTCACTATTTGCATGCAGTCAGGTTGCATTTTTTGAGCATCAGTTTATTATAATAGTCCAGAATACACATATAACCTGATAATGTATAGAAAATTCAGTTCTGTCATGGGGCCGGAGCTGGAATTCAGTCTGTGCCCCTGAGTGCTTTGATGCAGGTGAATGGGGGCGGTGGTTAAGGCATCTGTGAGGAAGGGCAAGGGAGGAGTAAGACCCTGCAAACTCAAATGAGGGAGTCGGGGCTGTGGCACCGACCCAGAAGCCAAATGACAACCGCGTGGTGTCTCTCTGGGGACACATCTCTGACGTGTATGGCCCTGTCCCCTAGAGCTGCTGTCCAGTCATATAAACTCGAAACTTGTAAGATACGTTCTTGAATAAAAAGGTAGATAAATGAGTCAACACCCTGTCTAGGAGGTGAGGTACAAAAGCCCAGATGGCGGAGTGGAACAGGGTGTCGCGTGTTTGATAGGGCGGGCCTCCATTCCCAGGGCAGATCTGTGAAATGGGTGACAGACCGTGAGGCCAGAAGGCCGACAGTGACCTTGAAGTGAGGGGCTCGAGATGAATGTAAGAAAGTTCTTTCCAAGCCCATCAGACCCCAGTTATCGTTTACAATGAAACGAAACAATCCTTAAAAACAAACCAGCTGTTTGTAATAATCTGACCTTGTTTTGAAAAAAACTAAAGCCTCATTATTATTCAAATATTCTTGTAATACCCTCTATTATTTTAAGTGGAAATCAAAGATTACATCATGTCCCTACACAGGTGACTTTTAAAAATCAGTTAATACACAACTGTATTCTAGAAGAGAAATAAAGGAAAGTCAAGTTTTCTTTTAAAAAACATATTGCGATATAAGTAGCCAGGTGACATAGTAAATAGATCCCTGAGTGCAAGGTTGATGCAGGCTGATACCGAATTATGATGACCTGATATCAGTGTCTCAGACACCGTGTGCTCTTGTGAACAAATCTTGCCAAAGGGCTATTAAAAGTGTATACTTTTTTCCTCAATTGGCTTGCCTGTCACACTTTTGAAAAGTTTAGTGTATCTTAACTGAGACCATGCAAAAATACTTCGTGTTTACATATAAAATGAAATGTGTCTAAATTCAGATCAACGTAAACAGATTTTCAGCTACAGGGAGGTATGGAGGGACCTTTGAGGTGTCTGACACTCGGGACAATTATCCATTTTGTAAGCCTTTCCGTGTATGGAAATGGTCTCTTCTCCCTGTTCTTTTCCTGTTAAACCCTAGTCGAATGTCACCTTATAACAACAATCAAGCCCTTCAAAAAAAACAATGTCATTTAGAGCCCCCTACGCCCTGCTGAGAGCCAGTACTCCAACAAGACGTGTTCAAGAAGAACCGAGAGCCTCCTGGCTGACTGGGTGTCCCAACTCAGCATGTCAGGGGAGTGGTGCAAGACTCTGTGAGGTTGTCTTGAAATTCTTAATAGTTTAATCTTCGAATGTGGGTTTTGTAAGGCCAGTGGGGTATGGAGCATGCTCTGGATGCTGGGAGCACCCTGCCAACCCCCCCCACGACTGTAGGACAAGTTCTTGGCTGCTGGCTTCCCTCCCAAGGCTGTGCCGTCCCTCAAGCCCCCTACTAGCCGCTGCTGTTCTTTGCCTGGAGTCGCGATCAGGTCCCACTGAAGGAGGGAGGCTCACGTTTCACGGACCTCTGTCTGCAGAGGGATCCTGAGCCCAGACACAGGGAAGATGGGCCTGGGCCGGCAGCACCGCAGCTCAGCAGGGCGAGCCTCTTGGCCGTCCCTGAACCGGGTACTGAGGGTGAACCAGCTCACAGACTGGCATCCCCTGAAAGTCATCCATCTCCCGTGGGTGGGGCAGTGAGCCTTTGGGAAGGGAAGATGAACTTCCCTGACGCCGCTGGGGCACAGCGCTTCCTTCCAAGGACGGCTGGCGGAAGGAAACCAGCACCTGCGCCTGTGCACGCGCGCACCTCGAGTCCAAGGGCAGTGGTCCTGGCAGCGGTGAGGGGCTACACGTGCCCTGTCAGTGTCTCCGTGTCGAAGGGAGCATTACATTCAACGACAAATACAAACCACCAAGACAAGAAAAAGTTGTGTATCTTTGTACCTTACATGGACCATTTGGTTGTGTTTTGAATAAAGGACCCTCCAAAATTATGTTGTCAGTCCGGGCCAAATTCCAAATACCTAGACCCAAATTGGGCCTGTGTCTGACTTGGTTCACAAAGCGTAATGCCCTCAAGATCCATGCATGTTGTTGCAAATGGCAACTTCCCTCTCTTTTTATGGCTGAATGATACTCATGCGTGTGCATGTGTGGTGGGACATACGCGATGTTAGGTAGAGATAGGTATATATGGTCTATATATAGATACCTCTCCAAATACATTTCACCTTTCCTTTATCCCTTCATCTGTTGATGGACAAGATGTTTCCACATCTTGGCCGTTGTAAATGATGTTGCAATGAGCCTGGAGGTGCATATACAGTTGAGTTAGTGTTTTCATTTCCTCCAGAGAAATAATCAGGAGTGGAATTGCTGGATCATCTGATAATTCCATTTCAATCTTTTTTTGAGGAACTTCAATGCTATTTTCCACAGCGGCTGCACCAACGTACATTCCGCCAACAGTGCGCAGTGGATCCCTTGCCTCCGCGTTCTCACCAACACTTGTTGTTTGTGGCCTTTTCTATGCTATTCACACCAACAGGTGAGAGGTGGGATCTCGCTGTGGTTCTGGTCTGCATGTCTCTGATGACTAGGGGTGCTGAGCATCTCTTCATGGACCCGCTGGGCCTTTATGTCTTCTTTGGAATAAATGTCTATTCAGATCCTTTGTGAGCTTTGTAATCTAATTGTTTGGCTTTTTCGCTCTTGAGTTGTATGAGTTCTTTATATAGTTTGGATACTAACCCATTTTTAGACGTATGACTTATGAGTATTTTCTCCCACTCAGTAGGATGACTTTTTATTTTGTCGATGTTTTTTCTTGCTGTGCAGAAGCTTTTACGTTTCCTGCTGTCCCACTGAATTGATTTTTGCTTTCGTTTCTTTTGTTTTTGGTGCCAACCCTTGGGAGGTATTTAAGAAACCAGGACATGTTTCTTTATATATCTTGTAAATTGGTACTTGCATCTAGAGGGTTGATCAGATTCAGGTTAGACTTTTACGGAAATCGTACTGCATAGGTGCCGCTATGTTCTTCCACCAGGGAGAATCCAAGGTGTGGTTGGTCCTCCGTGTGATGACAGCAGGTATTTATGCTCAATGTTCGTATCGAAACATGATGACATTCTAGTATTTCTTCTCCGTTTTTTAGCTGGGCTACCTCTGTTCACAGAAAACTATTTGATTATCCGGTAGTACACTTTGTTATAAAATAGGCAGGATGAATGATGGATTCTTTCCCTTTATTTGTCATTTCAAAATAATGAGTTGGTTTATTAGCAAACTCCAGCAGTGACTACGTGTCTTTATTTTAAACATATATTAGAACTCATGGATTTAAAAATATTTTGTTACAATCCACTATTGAACTGGTGTACAATAGGAGTTTATGAAATAAGTTATGGCATTCTATAAAATGGGGTAGTAGTCTATTGTCACTGAAGATAATGATGTAAGTGTGTGTTATTCACCTAAAAGTTATTCATGATATTTTATTTAAAATAACTTTAATGTTAACTACATAATCACGGTACCAAAAGGAATAGGATGAGAAATTTCTCTTTCACCGTTGTTCCCAAGCCACCCAGATTTCCTCCCAAGCGCCTACTAAGTGCGGGGTCCTTTGTCGTCCTCCAGAGTGTTACAGCTGCTCATTCAGTGGCGGTGCTCCGGCGTGGCCGTGTACGTCGTTAAAACAACGAAGTCCTTCCGTGAGTTTGTTACACAGTCACTTCCCTGACCCCGGGTGCTCTCCTCTCCCTTCTGGGCCCTCCAGCCCCTTCCCCATCACCCTCCAGATGTTGCTTGCCAGCCAGCAATTGAGGGCGAAAGCCTGGGGTCTGAGGGAGCTACAGCACCCTGCTCAAGCTACAGTTTTATCTGTTCTATTGGTCTTTGCCTATTCTGTACAGTTGCAAATATTTTAAATATTACCTCTGGAGATTTCTATAGGATCAAATCCATCATATATATATATATATATACACACACACACACATACACACATATATATATTTAAGGAGAGAAGTTGCATTATAGAAAAATATAAATATATATTTAATACATACTAAACTTATAAAACATATAAACTTACATTTGTAATGTAAATTTCATGTTTAAATGGAATATATTCTGAACTGATGTGTAAGAAAACATTAAAAGTAATTTTCTCTGGTGGCATGATTGTGATTGATTTTTTCCTTTCCAAACTTAACTGCCTTTCCAGATTTGTCTACAATAAACACATTATTAGCATATCACAAATAGAATATACCTAAGCTGGTTTTATTTTATCAAACTATATATATTATATACATATATATTTATTTAAAGTAACATTAATATTTTCAACAGCTCCACCTGCTGGCTGCTGACAAAAGTTTATTTTCCAATATTACCGTGTTAGTTTTTACTGTAGCCAGGAGAAGGAAATGAATTCCTGTATTTAAACAAAAGATGCTTCTTACATTCTATGAACAATAAGTATCAGAAATCAAGTTAATTTGTCTGGGATGAAACATGGTACAAAAACAGGCTGTTTGCCTAGAACAGAAGCATAACGTTGAAAAATCAGCTTGGTGTTTTTGGCTTAGACTGGCATGCTGATTTGTTGGTTGTGTGAAATAAAAACACCGATTAGTAATTGTGGGTATGCATGAAATATGTTTTAGAATTTCATGTGCCTTTGCACAAATATTCCAAGCTGCAGTCTAAACTCCTCTGTCATTCTCATTATTTTTCAAGTGAAATTGCTCTTGGTCTCATATCTGTTTATTATTTCCTGAAATAGAATAAAAGATAAATGCTTTGCTAAGCACAAATCTCTCTTTTTAAACTACAAAAACCTCTCTTTTGTAGTGAGAGGTATGATATTTTGTATAAATATCTCTCCGTCCTCTAATTTTGGAACTCTTAAAAAAGATCTATCATTATGTGGAAATGAGACCTGTAAGACAATATTTAAAAAAGAAAGAAATTCAGAAGGAAACTGCTTTGGCTAATGTTTTCTAGCCCTGGCACGAAGCAGCACCATAAGGCAGGCAAAGGTCATGTCCCAACCCCTTCCCCTAACTTTCCCTTGTGGCCTCTTTCCGTCTCCTAGCTTTCCCCCCTGGCTGAAAATCCCTGTGCCTTTCTCAGCCCTGCCTCTCATACCTGTGTCCACACAAAGAAAAAACAAAAACAAAAACAAAAACAAAAAACAAAACCCTGCTAATGGAAAGCCGGAAAAGCAGCGTGGGCCTATAGGCGCGTGCAGCTTGCAGATTGGGGGTTCCTCCACCCCACTCCAGCCTGGAATCACTGCCCCACACCGCAGGTGAAAGTTGACTTCTTCCAGGAATATTTGCATTTTAAAGAGAGTGTCAGGATGGGCACAGGGCCAAATGCGGGGGATTGATCCTGGGAGGAGGGATTCTAGGCCCCGGGAGCTGAGTTAGGGATGAAGGTGGGGGAGGGCCTCTGTGTTTCCTCGGCGACGGCAGCGTTTCGAACAGGGTGTGACTTGGGGTGGGGGCTGGAGGAGACCGCTCCAACCCTTGCCCTGAGGCCCTAATGCCTAACGTGTAATGTCTGCCCAGCTTCATCTCTGCTCGTAAATACTAATGGGCTAGGAATTGGTTCTTTTTCAAGTAGCACAACCGCGTTCCCACTGCACGCCCGATGCCTTAACCCAAAGAATTAGTCTGGTGGTAATCGCAGCGCTGACCGCTGCGGGCTGGCAGGGGCGCGTGTGCGGCTTGCAGCTGGGCTGGACTTCAAACTACGCGGAGTAAGTAACAACCCGTATGTAGGTGGGATTCGGTCTCCTCGTCACTGACTATCATCATGATGATGAACGTTTTACTGCTCTTGGAAGTGAAATAGTAATGTCAAAAAGGAAAATGATAAATTTGCTCTGATCAGACTTGGCCTTTCAGAAATTCTTTTTCTGTCTTTTTTTTTTTCTCTTTTATACACGGATGCATTTCTGATTTCCACTGCATTTTGAAAGTGATTCCGACTTACGATATTCTTGCTATTCGGGTATTTCAATACGTGTAAGTGCAGACACTAAGCACTATATTTCCAGAGGACCACATTCTTGCAGCCTTTCATTTCCTTCTTAACATGCACGTTATTTTGTTTCAAAAGGTAGAAGTTCAAAAAGGCCCGAAGATGAATTCTCCCCTAGGCCCTACAGAAAGGAACGCAGCTGGGCCAGCATCCTGGTTTTAGCTCAGAAAGACTGCGTGCCAGTCCTCTGAACAACGGAGCCATAAGGCAAACTCATGTTGTTCTAAGCTACGAATGTTGTGACTATTCGTTAAAGCAGCAGTAGAAAACTAGTACAGACGGTGACTGGATTTGTGGTCCTTGATCATCAAAGGCAATTTTCCTAACCAAGTCTGTATAAAATCGCCATTTTAAAACATCATTCCCGTACAATTTCTCTTTGTCAGGGTGGACGACGTTGACAACTGATTTTTGAATGATTTATGTTTTTTAACCAAATTATGCCACATCCAATTATATTGCTCCTGGTGAATTTCAACTGGCTTACTTTTTGGACTTTATTTATTTATTTTTTTGGAACGGTTTTAAGCTCAGAGCAAAACGGAGAGGAAGGTACAGACACTTCCCATATACACACTGGCCCCCTCCCTCGGGTATTTTAAAAACCCTAAGCAAAGTTTATTTTTTGTTTTAATACCAATTTCACACTCCAGTTTTCCTAAACAGTGTTGCTTTAAATAAAGGTTTTCATGACTAAATGTGAATCCATTTGCTGTTGTATAAAACATACAAAAACTACTTTTTGTTAGGGACTGCGTCTCATCGAGGCCTTAAAGATTTTTTGTCTCCCTCTGTCCTAATAGTAATTGCCCCATCAACTGCTAACATACTCCCCGATGCTGCAGGAGTGCGGAGCCCAAGGTCCAGGAACCCACGCCCTGGACGTCCTTGTGGTCTTCGGACTGTTTCTCCCAAACAGCAAGGGCACAGAATTCGTGATAACAGAACCAATGATTAGAATGTTTCGTTGCAAGTTGTGTGACTGTGCCCCGCCCCCCCCCCCCCCCGCAGCCTAAGCAATTCTTCAAAAGGGGAGAGCTGTGAGATTAAGTGAAATCGTTAACACACGCCTGTACAACAGCTATTTTATGGCCTTTAGAGATGATGAGGTCGAGTTACTAAGGAGCAAAGTAGTTAATACGTGCTTTATTTCCTTAGGACAACATCAGCACTCCATTTCAGTGTTTTGGTTTTTTTTCATACCCAACTTTTATCCAAAGAGTTGAGATAGATGGCAATTTATGTGGCTTTCGACAAAAGTCAGGAGAGCCGCAGAAGCAGAAAAAGCATTTCCAGAGGCCGGTCTGTCAGCGACCCGGGCCGCAGCGGCGGCGCCGTCCCCGTGTGGCTGCGTGCGCGCGATGGGGCGGAGCGAAGCGGGGTCGCGCGCACGCGCGCGCGCCCGGGCGAGGCGGCGTGGAGAGCGGCGCGCGTCGGGGCTGTCGGGTCGGCAGGGGGCGCTGCGCCCCCACGCCGCGCTCTGCCTGCCCCCGGGTGCCGTCCGCGGCGGTTCGATTGGAGCAGCCGCCGAAGAGCGCTTGGCGCCATTTTGAAGCGAAGAGGAGGAGGAACGGCCGGGCTGGCTGCGGAAGGGGAGGGGGGGGAGGAGGCGATTGGATGCGGCGGCGGCGGCGGATCCCGGAGAGCAGCGGAGTGAGAGGAGTAGGGAGTCGGGCCCCCGGAGGTAGGAAACAATTCAGTTAACGGAAAGGAAAAGTCTCTCTTTTCTGGTCGCCGCGTTCCATTTTCCAGCGCCCGCCACCGCGGCTGTGTCTGGCGGAGCTCCGCGCCGCCCGTCTGCCAGTCCAGCCGAGCCTCCCGGCTTTGGAGACTGCAGCCGCCGGCTACCTAGCGGCGGCCCGGGCCCAGGGCGGCCGGGCGCGGGCCGGGGGCGTGGGCTGGGCTGAGCGGTGGGGGTGGGGAGGCCCGGCGGCCGGCGCGCGCCCTCCACGCCGCGGGCTCCGCCGCAGCCTCGGCAAATTAAACTTGCCGCCCTCGGCCCCGGCCGCGGCGCCCGCGGCGGCGAGGGCGGCGGGCGGTGACCTTGCGCGCGGGCCGGGGTCCGCGCCCGGCCGCCGGGCCGCCCCTCCCCCCGCGCCCCGGCCGGGCGGCCCGCGGCTGTTTCCCCGGCGGCAGGCGGGCGGCGCGGCGCTCCTGTTGAATCCTCGCGCTGGCGGGTTTCCCCCCTTCCGGGCGAGGGGCGGGGAGCGCGGGACGCCGGGCCGGCGGAGCCCGGCCGGGGCGGTGTGCGGGCCTCTGGCTGCCTCGCGCCCTCCGCCGGGCCCCCGCGCGCCTCGCCTGCGCCGCCCAGCCTGTGCTCGGGGCGAAGAAAACGCGCTCTGCGGTGACATTTTCACGCGGTTCCCTGCCAGAGAGCGGATAAAGCGCGCTCGCCGCGCCTGTCGGCGCGGGTGTTAAAGGAGCCTGAGGACCGAGTGGGGCCCGAGCCCCGCACCGGGGAGGTGTCCCAGGCGGCGACTGGGTGCGCGCTCTCCTCTGGGAAGCCTCGGAGTCGGAGCGGCTGGGAACCGGTGTGTGTGCCATTGTAGTGAACGGTTTTGCACTGTTGGAGCTCCGTGACACTCGAAAAGTTTGTGGTGGGGAGGAAAACCTTGTCGTTGTGGCGGCTGCTGCTGACTTTTGGCGCAAGAGCCACGTTCGGGAGCAGGACAGTTACTCGGCGGCGTGAATTTGAGCCCCGAAGCGCCGCGGCTTGTCGCCTGTCGTTGTCAGCGGTGCGTGCGCCCCTCCGCACAAGGCGGGCGACTCTGCTCCCGGCCGCTCAGCGGACGCTTTTTAGCGTCTCCACCCCCCAGGAGCGGGACCCCCCCCTTTTTTTTTTTTTTACTTGGAAGAACGTACTGCGAGCGTTCTTCTCACACTGTTGTAAAATGATGGATGGTCACTGCTGTCCTGAACGGCCCTGCCCTGTTTGTTAGTAGTTTCGGAAACTTGGGACGTAGCCCCTAATCCCAGGCAGGGTCTGCTGCCTGGAGTGAGTTGGAAGCCGCCTACCGCCGAATAACCGCTACGTGCCTAAGTGTGTTCATGAGTGAGACGAACTGCAGATAAATCGTGACTTTTTAAAACTTGAAGGGTAACGTAATCATTGCTCTCAATTCGTACGTGTTCCAAGATAGAGAGCATTTTCTGTATTAACTCATGCGGTAGTCAAATAATATAATTAAAAATAGAAAAAGTAGTATTAAGCACTATAGGGCTGGAAAGGATGCTTCTTAGCTATGCATTGCTTCTTGTGTCAGGGATGTGAGCATTTTTTGAGGCAATAAAATGAGAATGCGTGTGGGGTGTGCAGGTCAGGTGGTGGGGTGGTTAACCTTGTGTCTAACCTGTGTTTGGTGATAGGCAGGTGAAGGTTTCAACTGCGGACTTCTTATGTTAAAGATGGACTTATTCTAAAAAACAGGGTATCTTAAGTCAGAACATTATGCCTTCAGAATAAACCTACAAGTATACCCTGCATGTGGAAAAGGGGAACTTCAGATTCTCTTTGATCACTTAGGTAGCCGAAGTGGTAGTATTTTTTTTCCTTTTTTTAAGGTTCAATAATTACCCTCTTCTCCGCTGGGTTTTACTGGAAGGTGTACGTTAGATGACAGTGTAGTGTTTGTGTTGGCCTTTTTTTAAGAAGCACTTTTGTGCCCCCCTTTTTATTTTCTCCGTTCTTGTTGAGGTTGATTCTTTTTGTAGTAACGTTGTTTTCATAGCAGCCTTTGTTCATTTCGGCAGGTTTTATTCCTGCCTGGTTCTGTCTCTCTTTTCTCTCCCTCCCTCGCCCCAAGAAGTGGAGATAATGCCGGGATGATTCCCATCGTTGTAGTCATATGCCAGTTTGCACTGGGCTTGTTTGGCGCGTAGTTCTACTGAGTTGGCTGTTGGGTAAAGTTACTGTAATTTTTTAATCTTATTTAAAATTGCTCTGTAGCATTAACAGTGACAAAGAGTACCATTTTTGAGGGCTAGGTTTATCAATAACTTGTTAAGCCTAAAATAAAGTGAAACGTGTATTGGACAGGCCGTGCCTGCTAAAGAGTGCGATGGTAGCATGTCCCCAAAGCTTTGTACCCAGAGGGGGTGTTTTAGGAGGCTGTGTTCTTTCTGTGGCTTGCAGAGTTAGGGTGGTCTTCGGCTTCCTGGGTGTACTACTTTTTCTGATCATGTGTTCCTGGAACTGATAGGAGCGCTCACTGTGATTTGGCTTGGATGGCAGGTACTGTATTTAGTTTACGTTAGAAGAGTAAATTTGTGTTTCCTCTGTTAGTGTTAGATAGCTATGAGGAAAATTAAACACGATCTCCAACTCACTCATCATAGACGTGAGAAATTAGGTTCAGTTTGTGGCTTAATTGATTTATTCGAAGTCACAGTTATATTCATGGCGTGGCATTGGGGCAGCCCTTAGAGCTCCTGGGAGGGTACAAGCTTCCCCCTGGTCTGCATTGTGTTATTTAGGGTTTAAGCGGTATTTAAAATTATTGCCAGGTTGCTGTTATGGTGCCTCTCCTTTTCCCCTTTTCATTCATTCAGCCAAGAAGTAAAGTTCCAAGGTTCCACGGTTGACCATCTGTTTCAGAGTCTGGTTCTAATTTCTGCTTGGGATTCAGTCCATTAAGTTGTTTCAGAGATAATCTCTCACATGTCTCTGTCCCCTGCAGCTGCTTGCTCTTCATTGTGTAACATTATTCGACATGGCATTTATTTGTTCTGTGTAAAAGTTAGAAACCAGAGGGTTTGGAAAAGATAGTATTGAGTTTTACTTTGTTGTAAGATGTATGTGGTATATGAGTTTTTTTTAAACACAAGTTGCTACACAACTCATTTGTCACTTCCAGTTACAGTAGGTGCTTGGTTTAAGTATTCCTGTTTGGGAATGCTAAAAATTAGAAACGTAGCTTAAAGAGAAACCCAGTGATTTCTGTGAGAAGTTGTAAGCCTACTGAAGAAACGCTCAGCGGTTTGCGCCCCTGACCCCTTGGGTCTTGGAGGTCAGCTCTTCCCCCACACTGCACTGGTACCAAGCATCTGGTCATAACCATTTTCCCCCATACGGGGAAAAGGCTTTAAAACCCATTCTCAACAATAGTTCAAAATTAAGTTTGCTACTTTAAGACTGTAATTATTTTAATTGGCAGGGGTGATCATGTACAGTGAGAATATCACAGGTTAAACTCAGATGAATAAAACTTAGTTGTTTAAAATAAATCTTAAAGCCATTAATTGGAGATATTTAAAAATATCTAGAATAGCTACTGTGCTCTAATGACTAGATATGAATAGGAAGTAATACTTAGATACACTTGATGCAGCCAAGGGCAGTGGAGGAAAGACTGAAGCAGGAAGATATTTTGAAGCATCTTTGAGAGGCCTGTGACCTAGAAGCACTCCACTAACCGCCCTCTCTCTTGGACAGAGAATGTTCTGGACAGACTCAGTTACAGCGAACACGTGTCAAGCTTCCACGTACACCAGCACCGGGGCTGAGAGGCTGCCCTCGAGAAGTGTGGAGCGCGGCTGACCACCTGCACCGGGGGTGGGCGCTGAGGGAGACCAGAGTAGGGTCCCTGCTGTGAAGGGATGGTGTGGGGGCTGCATTTTTTTCTTACTGAGGGAGAGTGAAATTGGCCGTGACTAGATACAAAACCGATAGGAGGAGGAGGAGGAGGGGGCATGTTATAACCACAGCCATTCTCTCTAGGAGGGAGTGGTCAGGGCCTGAAAGGACCCGGGTTTGTGACTCCCCCGCAGCGTAGGGATCCTTTTCTCTTCTTTCCTATCAGGGGGTTTTAGAGAAGTGAAGAGATTTTAAAGCAAAGCCCCAGATCTATATCCAAAAATATATCCCTGAAATTCTGTCAAGGCCTTTTAGTTCACCTTCAGGTACCGGGTAAGCATGGGGGTTGGGTAGTTGGTGGTGAAGATTCGGGGGAATGGAGTACATTCAAGAACTGTGTATTTTAAGTTATATAAAAAATTCTAATGATACATAAAAGTAAAAACAAAAGCTACTTTTCTTCCTTTAAAAGGTAACTCACTATTAACTGTTTCCAGAAAGTTTACTTTTTCAAAAAATTTTATACAAATTGTACTATATCATACAGTTTACTTTTTTTAACTGCAGTTTACTGGTTTTGAATAGTTAATGTCATAGCTCTTTTAATATTGGCATATATAGATCAACATAATTTAAAAAGTGATTACAATAATTTATTACATGGAAGTACCATAACTTTTGTTCTGACCCCTTTTGAGTGATAATTTCGGTTGTAACAATTTCCAGCAGCCACCAGTATATGAGTACACCTATTACATGCACAGTGGTATTGGACTTCATTAAACTTTGTGCTTTTTGCCAATTTGATATGTGACATTTATATCTTGTTTTGGGTTTGCATTTCTTTGATTATAAGCGAGGTTACACATTTTTAAAATACGCTCACTGGGCAGTGGAACCTTGCAGCATATACAGGGTTGACCAAAAAGTTCTTTATGACATAAAATAAAAGACATTTTCACTTTCACCAAGAACTTTATTGATTTGGCTATTTTGAGTATGTCGGCCGTCTCCTGTTATTGACTTCTAGTAGGTAGAGGCCAGGGTTGCTGCTAAACATCTTCCGATGCATAAGACAGCCCCACAGCAAAGCGTTATTTGGCCAAAATGTCAACAGTACCTAGAAACTTCACCCCTTATGATAGGTTTGATCAGTCACAGCGCCTTCTCCATACAGTGCCCAAATCCTTTTTTTTTTTTTTTTGCATTTCAGTTGTGTTTTTACCATTATTGAAATAAAGCATTATATGCCAAAAATGTACTTCTTCCATCTTCAATATTAAAATGGCTGCACAAAAGTTCACCAATTTAGATAAGTTTTTTTAAATGCACACTGATATGACAGCTGTTACAATACAGTCTAACAAAATAGTTTTGAATGACGTTAAAGATGACTATGTGCTACTGGAGCCATCTCATGGGAAAATGTAACGGACTTTTTGGCCAACCCAGTATTCAGATTGAGTCGCTTACTTTCCGTGTGTCCCATAGGGAGGTGGGGCTTTTAGAAGGGAATAAGGTTTTGGAGTCCGTGGCCCCTGGCGGGGAGCAGCGTTCTGAACGGAGAGGCTACAGCGGTAGGCTGTGGGCAGCCAAGGGGCAGCACGAGGCTATTGAAGGCCCTTTGCTTGGCCCTCACAGAAGATGTGTAAGGACAGGGAGACTGGAGAGACAGTCCTAGCTCCCATTCCACTGGTCTGGTCTCTCCAAAGTGCCCCTCCTGCCCTCAGCTGTCTTTTAATTTTTATTTGTGCTATCGTTTGGTTTGCTTCTCTTCCCTGGCAGGGTGGCAACCTTGACCTTGGTATTTCAGTCCCTTCCGAGGCAAGGGATGCTTAGTCTTTCTCATCAGGGAAGTCGACTTTTCTTCATACTTGTCAAAGGGAGCAATTCTTTTTTTTTTTTATTGTTCTTTTGTTGATTTGAGAGAGAGAGAGAGAACACACCGATTTGTTGTTCCACTTATTTGTATATTCATTGGTTGATTCTTGTATGTGCCCTGACCGGGGATTGAACCCACAACTTTGGTGTATAGGGATAATGCTTCAACTAACTGAGCTACCCACCCAGGGCTGGGAGCAATTCTTATTTCTAGCGTTCTTTATGTCTATTTTCTGATCTTCAGTAGTTGATAAGGTGATACTCTGAGACCTACATGCCGACTGCACAGAAATCTGGGGGTGTTGGCATCCCTGCGTGGGCTTTGTCGGTGGTTAATCCCTACGTACTGCCCCTACCTCCAGCCTCGCATTTTTTTTTTTTATGAAATGAGTTTTTTCTCACTAGTCTTAGAAAATGATTGGTTTAAAGGGCTCTTGTCTGTCACTGACACTCCCCCCTTGCAAACGGTAACTGTAGAGATGCTGCTAATTAGCTTGATTGGGGTGATCCTTCCACAATGTGCTGCACACATATCAAAATTCCAAATTGTACACTTTAAGTATGCACAGTTTTTGTATTTCAAAGAAATCACAAAGCTGTTAAAAGAAAAGCGGTTCTTGTGTGTTTCCATTTGGCAACGTCTGGAGACACTCTGCTTGTTGGGGCGGGGTGGGGTGGAGAGATTGGTGCCACTGGCATCTGGTGGGTAGCGGTGAGGGATGTTGCTAATAAATATCCTACAGTGTTTTGGAAAGCCCTCTACAATGAGAAATTACCTGGCCCAGGATGTCAGTAGTGCAGAGAGTGAGAAAGCCTAGTCTTGGCCGAACCAGTCCGGGAAGCCCGCTGCAGTTAGGCCCGGCTCAGCCTCTCCGGGTAGGCCCTGCGCAGCCGCAGTTAGGCCCTGCTCTGCCTAGCTAGGTAAGCCCCGCGCAGCCGCAGTGAGGCCCGGTGCAGCCGCGCTAGGCCCGCGCAGCCGCAGTTGGCGCCGCGCAGCCACGTTAGGCCGCCACGTTAGGCAGCCACGTTAGGCTCGTTCGCCGACCTTACAGCAGCAGTTGTGAAGCAGGTGTCAAGAAGCAGCAACCCTTTTTGTGATCGCCTGCTCAAAATGGCTGTGGTCTCATGCTCAGGATGGTAAGCGTTGAAATGTGGCCGTTGAGTATTTTCTTTTCCTCTTTGGTACCTTCTTTTTCAGCTTTTGACTTCTTCCCTGCTTGTATGGTGTGACATAATTAGGTTAAGGCTTTGCAGTTCTATTTGGAGTGTAGAAGGCCACTGGCATCTAAGATGTGAGCCGTAGTGGGAGCATTCGAATATTGGGGCATTTCATATGATGCGCAATGCGCCAAGGCCCTTTCTGAGGAAGGCAGAAGAACGTGGCGGGTAAGCATAGGGACTACTCAAGAGTCGAGACTGTGGGACAGGATGTCTCCACCATGAGCTAGCTGAGTCACCGTGGGCAAATCACCTAATCTTGTCAAGCCTCTGTTTCTTAATTTTTAAAGCGGGGATAACAGGTATCCCATTTTGAAAGACATTTATTAATAAATTCACATAGTGTAATTAACTTACTGAAAGTGTATAATTAACTGTTTTCTAGAACATTCACAGGTTGGTACAACCATCATCACAAATTGATTGTAGAACATTTTTATCTTCCACAAATAGAAACCCTGAACCCATTGACTGTTGCTTTCCATCACCCCTTATCTCTCTAGGTAGGCCAGGCCAAATGCTGTATATACTGAATAAAAAACAATTGTAACTTGGGGCAGGGAGACGCTTTATGACAGAGTTCTTTCACATCGCTTTAGAGAAGGCAAAGGTGGACAGTGGTTTGTTGGATGGACGTTTGCGTGCTGTGCTGTGTAACAACATTGGGCTCAGAGTTACAAAGATGAAAGAGTTCCTCCAATTAAGAAATGCATATTCAAGTAGGAGGAAAGATACTGGTACTATGAAACACCAGTTACAAGTATGAAACAAGGCAGAATATAATGCTTTCAGGAAGGTGTTAACAAATACTTGAAATTGAAAGTTTGATCAAAAGAGATTATGTTAGGCTAAGAGTGCAAGAACCACAAACAACTTCTGGAAGGAGGGACCATTTTGGCCAAGTATTAGATGATAAATATGGGACTTTGGGCTTCTGTGGGAGGTGTACTTTTAGAGGTAGTGGTAGTAGTATCATTTTGCTGCTGTCAAATGATTGGCTTATTCCCACACCCTTCTTTAATGTTGCTAATCTGTTGTAAACTTGGGAAATTATCTAAGTTCTTGGTTCTTGGTGAAAACTTAGCTCTTAGTAACTAAGCTCTTGGTGAGAGCCTGATGTCTGTGAGAAGGGCGTATGGATATGTGGCCTTATGGTGTTGGCAACTTTGAGTTGCCTTTTTAGTTTATTCTCTGGGTTAATTGGGTTTATAGAATAAATAATCCTTAGATAAATTAGGCTCATACAAACATTTTCCTCTCCAAGGCTTGTACTAACAGCTGTATCCCCCACCCCTTCCCAAATTTCCTATCTTCCTTTGTTGGTATACTGTTGGACACAGTACCTCCAGTACAATCGGTACAAAAACTGAGCTGCCTTCCTGCACCGCTTACCATCATGCTGCGGTTAATAACACATGCCTTTGGAAGCTGTAGCCTATGACCAGATTTGTTACCAGTCGGAAACGTGGGGGGTCAGCCTGACCTCTCATCTCCTTTACTTCCCACATCACGTGAGCTGCCAAATTCTGTTGGATGCTACAGTATTTTCAGCTTTTTTTACACGATGCACAATACTCCAAAAGTAAAAAGCCAAAAAGAGAAACAAAATGCAGTGAAAAGTCTGTCCATCTGCCTAGTTCCCAGATTCCTGCAGTAGTTTACTAACATTATTGATTTCTTATCTATTCTACTGGGATTTAAGAAAGTGCAGCCAGATAAAATGTGTTTAGTCTACTTCACTTCTCCCTCCACCCCCATTTTACACTAATTCTGGAAACTTGAACTGGTCTGTCCTTTACTTTTTTCACTTAACAACATTCCTTTGAGATTCTTTCCGTGTCATTATATAAAGTGCTAGTGTATGCTTGCTCTGGCAACAGCCACAGTGTCCATCTCTACTTACGTGCTGGGATTTAACGAGCCCATTGGAGGGAAGTGAGATTGCTTCTAGTTTTTTACTTTTACAAAAATGCCTCATTGGCACCTTGTACGTGTATCATTTATTGTCAGATATTGTCATTTGTGCACATGTAGGTATGTCTGCAGGATAAATTCCTGAAAGTGGAATTGGTGGGTTACAGAATTTAGCAGATACACTGTTGATACATATTGTCAAATTGTCCTTCATAGAGGTTGTAAAAGCAATGTATATATGAGAATATTTGTCTTCCCATACCTTTCCAACACAGTGTATAATCACGCTTTCTGGAGTTTTGCCAACACAATAGATACAGAATGGTCTCATGGTGTAGCTTTAATTTACATTTCTGTTATGAGTGAAACTGAGTATCTTTTCAACTGTTTAAGAGCTATTTCTGTCTATTTATTTCTGTGAACTGCCCGATCTTAATCTCTATCCATGTTCCTGTCCGTTTGGGGATTCTGAAATTCCTGTTCAGTCTGTGTGCCATTGGGTGGTTTGCTCAAAGTGAGCATGACTCGCTGGTTCCGCAGTTGCCTTCTGACGGGTCTGTGCTTCCAGCTGCACTGCCTGCTGGGCTCGCTCCCTGCTGCTCACAGAGTGGTGGTTCTAAGTGCTCATTTTAACGTGCCATTTCCTGGCTCACACAGCTGTCCAGTGGTGCTTCCCTGCTCATAATCCGGACACCGTGGCCTCAGCGTGGTACCTACCCTACCTACATTTTCCTTCCTCCTAGGGTCTCTGCACTTTGAAAACACGCGCCTGCTCCTAGCTCCCTGTTGGGTGAGACCCTTCGTCTCCGTGTCTTTGCACATGTCACCCCTCTTCCGTAATGGTCCGCATGTCCAGAGTCCCGCTTTTCATCCTGCACCTCACTGAATGGCTGTTCTGAAACCTGACTCTTCTGTCAGGCGCGGGGTGCTCTCTGTTCCTCGTGGGACCTGTGCTGTCTCTGCAAGGGAGACCTTCCCCTCGTGGGGTGTCGTTACTCGAGGGGTGTGTTTCCTGGTTAGCTTTGTGAGGGCACGAGCTTTTAGTCATTTTAGAGCCCCAGTGTAGTACTGGGCGCATAGTAGGTACAGATATGCACGTCTGGATACACCAAGGGCGCTTACGTTGTGAGACGATTGCCGCAGCAAGGTGGTCAGCACGTGTATCGCCTCCCACAGTTGTCGCCAGTGTGTGTGTGTGTGTGTGTGTGTGTGTCGGAGACTTAGAACACGGCTCTCAGCGACGTTCAGGCATGCAGTACCGGGCTGCTGGCTGTGGTCGCCGTGCTGTGCGCCAGGGGCCCGGCATTGTTCATGGAGCTGCAGGTTGCACTCTGCCAGAATCTCCCCGTTTCTCCTGCCCCGCACAGCCCTGGCAACGCCTGCCTTCCTCAGTGTTTATGGGAGTTGGACTTTTTTAGATTCCACAGTGTGAGATCACAGTGTTTGTCTTTCATTTTACTGCACTTGGCATCATGCCCTCGAGGTTACTTCGTGTTGTCACAAATGGCTGAGTGACATTTCATTGTAGGTGTACGTCGCATCTTCTCTGCCCATTCGTAGCCAGCGGGCATCTCGAGTGTCTCCATGTCTTGGTTCTCGGGACTAATGCTACAGTGAACGGGGGCGGGGGCAGATATAGCTAATCCCATTTTCAAGTAATGCGCCCTTCAGTTCCAGCATTTTATTTAGCTGTTTTTTAAAAAAAATTTTTATCCTCACCTGAAGACATGCTTATACTGATTTTAGAGAGATGGGAAAGGAGGGAGAGAAACATCGATGTGAGAGAGAAACATCACTCGGTCCCAAGCAGGGATGGAACTTGTAACCTAGACATGTGCCCTGAATGGAGGTAGAACCCTCAGCCTTTGAGTTTCCGGGACCATGCTCCAATCAAGTGAGCCGCACCTGCCAGGGCTTAACAAACTGATTCCATTGATTTGTTGAGATTCCCCGTTGTGACCATGTTTTCATAAGGTCTGTGACCAGATTTATAGTATTTGCTTTTAAAGTTCCTGTTGTGTTAATTCCCTCATGTGAATTACTTCGTGGTTTTTTTCTGTTGACTGCTTTTCTTACCCTTGACCATAGGTCATTTTTCTGGTTCTTTTCATGTCTAGAAAGTCCTTATTGTAGAGTGGACATTGTGGATGATATGTCACCTTCAAATTTTCTTTATTCTTGTCATATGAGTATAGTTAAGTCACTCACTGGCTGGTCCCCTTGAACTTGGGAAGGCTCATTCCTACACGCCAAGGTGGGTCTGCAGAAAGCCTGGGCTGCTTTCTGAGTCTTTGCAAGTTGGTCAGACTCGGACTCCAGGCTCAAGGCCGCTTTGCAGCGGGCAGCAGCCAAGATTGCGGCCGAGTTATTTCAGCCTCCCCGTGGTTTTCTGCAGGGCAGCCTGGAGCCTTCCCTGGGCACGTGCACCCAGGGGCCAGTGCAGTGTCCTGGGCTGTTGTGTAAGCTTTGGAGCCCTCCCGCCCTGTGGCCTGCCCCTCCCCTGAATTCCCCCTCTGACTCTCGGGCCCTCCGTGGACGGGACCTTCGGTAAACGGGGGCTCCCGCCCGGGTTCTCCGCCGGAGTCGTTTTGGGCCAGGGGCTGCGATCGTCCTCCGGTGTCCGCCTTGGGTGCAGCGCCGCCGCCTCCCGCGGTCTGACCCCCAGGGGCGGCCTGCTCCTGCGTGGTTGCTTGCTGTTTTGTCTTCAGGTCATTTTTAAAAGTGTTCTCTCCAGAGTTCATCGCTGTTACCTGGGGGAGGTCGGGCGCACGAGGGCACGGGAGGTGGTGCTCCTCCACCCCTCGCTAGAGCTCTGCGCAGGCTCATTTTCATACCTGGCGAACGGGGCCATTAAGCGTGGTCGCTGGCTTACACACCTTGTTTCAGGGCTGCACGTTTTTAGAGTGAGATGGACATTCACTGTGGCTTCGGTCACTTCCACCTGCTGCACGCAGTCGGCAGCTAGTGCAGAGCCAGGCGCTGAAGAAGCTTCGCGAGGCCTGGCGAGAGGGATGCGCACGATCCCACTGCTGGGCTTCCCTCTCCGGGCAGCGGTGGGGCGCCAGCGCCAGCTCCCGGACGGCACAGGAGGACGCCAGTGCTCAGCCGGCTCTGGCCTGCGCTGCTCTGGGTGTCTCTGCTCCGTGGGAAAAGTGCTAGCAGGTGAGTGTTCGTCTCAGCTGCTCCTGCCTCCGAGGTCACGTTCGTGGTGGGGCTGTGGGACATTTATTTAACTTTAAATGGTAGCTGGACTAGCCCAGGTCCAGAGGACCCCTTAGGATCCTTCTACAAAAACTGGAGTCTATGGCTGTGACTTGAGCTGGACGAAATTTTTCCTTGAAGTGTGTCCCTGAGGGGACGGCGAGCTGGTGGTAGAGGCGGCGCCCACATCTTCCAGTTTACTGCTTGTCGCGCGGGTCTGAGGCTCACGGCACGGTGGTCCGAGTACATTGAGAGGGCGTGCTGGTTCTAACTTGCTTCTTGAATTTGGGCAGTGCCTGTTGTGTTGTAAAACTTTGTGAGAAGGTGGGTTTTAAAGTTTGAACTTGCTACTTAAGAAGTAAGTATAAATGCTTTCAAACTTAATGTTCTTCAGGCAAACCCTGAAGTACCTGCCGATGGAAGGAAGGTGAGGTACACGGTGACCCCGCTGATGATGTTTGACCTTCTTCTCTGTACGTAAGAGACAGGTGGCCACAGTCAGCCCTTTCTGCTGCAGTCTCACCCTAAATAACATCTCATCTCTGCCAGTCAGGGTTTGAAGACAAGTGAGGTTGTCACAGTGGTTGGTTCACCAGTTGTGAGACTGGCTGCACACTCCCGAGTCTGGTGCTTGGAGTCGGCGGGCGGCAGTGGGGAGGGAAGACGGACGGGAGGTGGGGGGGTGAGGTGGGACCCGAGCCCGCAGAGGG
This sequence comes from Trachops cirrhosus, assembly GCA_028533065.1. NCBI lineage: Eukaryota > Metazoa > Chordata > Mammalia > Chiroptera > Phyllostomidae > Trachops > Trachops cirrhosus. Next base: position 3,144,575 of record CM052548.1, on the reverse strand, counting down.
TGGCGCTGGCTCGCCGCTTCCCAGGCTGCGCTCGGGTGCGGCTTGCGGCAGTAGCAGCGGCACACCGCGCCCGGGGCCGCGCGAGGCCTGCCCCGGTGTTGGGACGGGCGGAGGAGGGGATCCGACAGCAGGTGGAGGCGCCGCGGGCCGCGCTGTTGCCCCGTGCCAGCGGAAGGGAGCCCAGAAGTCCCTGCTGACGTGTGGGAACTGCAGCGTGCCCGGCCTTCTCTTGGCATCTTGGACATTTCTGCTGCTTCACTTGCGTCTTCTAAATCTCGTGGGAATTTCTTTTTAGGCCACCCCTAACCCACAACCACGCAGGCAGCGGAATTTGGAGAAATGTGCTTGTAACTTTGATGAGATGACAATAAAAAGCCATCACAATTCATCCCGTGTCACCATGGCACCTGTACACACTACTTTTAATCATATTTAACTTATAAATAAAGACATGCAAGATCATACTTTTTAAAATAATCCTCTTTTTATTATTTTTTATTTTTTTATTTGAGAGACAGAAAGAAAGAGAAATGTGGAGTTGGTGTTGCAGTTACTGACGCACTCAGTGCGTGATTTTGTGTGCGCCCTGGCTGGGGATCAGACCCACAGTCTTGGTGTATCGTGCGGCACTGCAACCAACTTAGCTACGCGCCCAAGGCCACAACGTTAACTGCTGTTTAAAAATCCTCACTGGAAGATATTTGTTGGTTTTAGAGAGGGAGAGAAACATCCATGTGAGAGAGACACATCGATCGGTTGCTTCCCATATGCGACTGGGGAACAAACTTGTATCCAAGGTGTGTGCCCTGACTGGGGGTTGAACCCACAACCTTTTGGTGCATGGGTGATGCTCCAACCAACTGAGCTACCTGGCCAGGGCACAGAATTATACTTTTGATGAACAACAGTATCCTTTGTTTAAACATGCAAACCTTCTCCTTAACAGAGGATACAGAATTGCTTTATCCATAGTTGAGTTCATTTTTCTTCTACCCGTTTCACATTTTCTAGTTAATATTTTATAACTTAAATACTTTGAGGTTTGATATGAGATTATTATTAGATGACTATAGAAAGGGAGATAAAAGTATGTTGGTTAAGATACATGTAAAATTTTTATATTAAAATAAGGAAGATATACTCATTAGAATTTCCATGTCTGCAACTAACCATGTGGTCGTAGTTGTTACCTGCAAGTGCCTTCTCCTGCTGTCATTCCACAGGCCCCTGTTCTTGCAGCTGCTCGTGGGCACAGGCCTGGGGGGTGAGCCTCATCTTCATCCCCGAAGGGCCTGGACCCACAGCATCCTGCCCGCCTTGTTGCCACCGACTTTGACCTCAGTGCCACACAGGGAAGCCCTAAGTGGCATCCCGATGAGCTCCTGCATTTCAGATGTACTGCTCCTCATCCTCGCCTGCAGGGTAGTGACCTCGCCTCCCCTGGGAGGAAGCTCACCCCCTACCACACCCCCAGTTCTGGGGCCCTCACTGTGTAGACGCCTGGGCATGAAAAGACTGAGGTGGCCAGTTTAGGGGAGCCATTGCCGCATCCCCTGGGGAAAACCCGAGACCACACCCCCACCCCAGCCCCACCCTCGCCAAGGAACTGTCAGCACAGTTGCACACGGATGGGAAGATGATGGGCTGGGCTCTGCGTTGGTGAGTGGGGAAGCCAAGCACATTGATTACGAGCGAGAATGAGTTAGTGCAAATTAATAGATACATTTCACAGTACTTGGGGAGTTTATCAGGATACTCTGGACACAGGTATTTATTTACATTGAAAGTACTGTAACTATATCCAGAGAAGTGTGTATAGTGTTTTATACAGTACTTAATAAAGTAATGGACCAATGATTTGTTCATAATTGAGTTCTAATTCTAGGTCTGCTGTGTTTTTTGGATTTTTTTTGTTTAAAGAAGGAAACAAATTATATTTACTATTTGAACGTTTTTATAAATTGTTTTAAAGTCATAAAATAGTATAAATGCCTTCTTTCTTTTTCTCTAAGGAAAGGACTCAGTAGCACTGCATGGGGAGTCTCCTCTGAAACTGGAAGTTACGTAATGTAAATGATTCGGGGGGTGAGCTCGGGGTCGGGCTGCCTGGCTTTAAATCCCAGCTCTGCTGCCTCATCGTGAACTGCATGTGGCTCTTGCTCTGGCACCCGAACCCCCAATTCAGTGGCTTAAAACCAGTGTGTATTATTACTTATTAATCGGTGGGTCACACGATGCTTCTGATCTTCTGGGCTAGATCAGCCCCTTTCAAACGAGGTGCTTTCATCTAGGATCACTCCTTTCTCTGTGGTCACTCGGCAGGCGGGCTGGGGGCCAGCTGGTCCAGAGTGGCTTCCTCGTTCTGGTGGTTGGCCGTCTGTCCCCCGGGTGGTGCAGGGCGACTGAGGCACGCGTCTCTCACCACGGGTCTCTCACCACGCGTCAGGCAGGCCCATGCTTGTTCGCGTGGTGGTGGCTGTGTTCTAAGAGAGGCAGCGGGAGCGTGCAGCGTCTTTTGAGGTCTACTCTTGGAACTGACGCAGTGTCCCTTCTGCCTCGTTCCCTTGACCAAGGCAAGCGGTGAGGCCAGCAGGGTTCAGGGTGTGGGGACGCGAACTCTGCCCCTTGCTGGAAGTGAGCTTGCAGGAGTATGGGTACCAGGGGCTGGAGAGTTGGGGTCGGTCTGTAATCATTCCGATCTTGCTCCAGCTTCTCCATCTCTCTGAATCTGTTTCCTGTCCTGTACACACGGTTAGGAGAGCAGTGGTACTTTCCGAGACAGTCCAGAGGGTCGGGTGAAATGAACCTGTGTGAAGTGCTCGGGGTAGGCGGCGTCCGGGGCGCGTCAGTGTGCGCCCAGCAGAAGGAGACGATTGTTGGTGCAGTGCTCACGCAGACGCGCTGTGCTCCTGACCACCGCTCAGTAGCGCCCTGACACTGTCGTTACTGCCTCCGATCGCTGAGGGACAGACCCAGCTGCTTACCTTACCGAGATGCCAGAGGTTGGTAGGTCTGACATGTGAACCAAGGTTTAGTTGTTTGTTTTTTGTCTTTGAAAATCTAGTACTTCCCTTTGAGAGCATGTGGGCTAAACGTGTGGGCTCTGGAACCGCCGGAGTCCCTGCGGCTAGACGGCCTCGGGTGAGCGGTGCAGTCCACGTCTGCTGTTCTCTGGGAGGAGACATGGCTGGCCTGCGGGCGCGTGCGGGAGGGTCAGACGAGCTGACCCGTGTTGCGTGCCTGGGACTGTGAGCCCTGAGTTCACGAGGGCGTGAGTCCCATGTGGATGGTTTGTTCCTCATGTGCTTGGTGCTCTTTGAGGAAGGCTCATATTTTGTTGTGCTTAATATGTGGAAAATTTGGGGGCCTAAATTGAGATTTTTGAAAATTCCACAGAGGATTTGCTGTAGCACTCACTAAGAATTGGATTTGTTACATACTGGAGACTTTCTAGGGTCTCTGCTGGGAGGGGACCGAGGTCCGGCTGTCCTCATAGCGGGCACAGGGCCGACAGGGACGTGTGACCTCCCGAGTCCCCGTGTGCACGCTGCCTGCTGCTCCAGCCCGGCCCGCCCTGCTCCCGTGGGCAGGGTGCGGGGGCGAGGGTGCAGTGTGGAAGTGTGCCTGCAGACTTCCTCCCTCCTGAGCACAGCGGTGTGGTAACTGCTCTCTGCGGGGTCTGTGGGCCCTCGGCGTGTGCTGTTGGAGAGGGGTGTTCACTTGGTCGGCTGAGATTTAAAGCCCGGCGGCCTGACGTCACCGCCGCTGTCACTGTTTCATTGCCCTCCCCACACATAGCCCTGGCAGCTCGGACTGCCGTGCTCACGGGTCCCCAGAATTCTCTTGTTTTATGATTGCTACTCTTCGCTTACAGATATCTCTATATTTCATTGAGCTTACTAATTAAAATTAAGAAATTCTTTTGTGTCTTTCTGTGTTAACATTGTGTTTTATTTGGCCTGTTTTGTACACCTTTTTTGGACTCTGTCTCCTAATGTGCTTTTTCATTTATCCTTATGCAGTTATATTTATAAAGGGAATTCTAAATTAGTCATTTTTGGTAGCGGGTGTGGGCTTCTTTAGCAGTTTATACCAATTAGTATTATTTTCTTTAGATGAATTCTCCTAAGGGAATGGGTAAGTCTAGTTTTGTCTCTTGTGTGGGTTATCCCTGGTATGGTAAATGAATTGACAGAGAAGATTTAAAAAGTTGGAGTATTTTTAGGGTAATGTGGGCTGGGAGCATACTGCCAGAGCGTGCGTCTCCCATGAACAAGACAGATGGCTGAGAGAACGTTTGGGTCACAAAATCCCAGCTTGATTTATCTCGCTGGGTCTGTGCCGAGCCAAGAAAGCAAAATCTTTGCCTATCTTAATTTCGTTTTGGTTTCTGGTGGACTTTCAAAGTCTTGTCTGCCTTGTTCTCTCAGCTGAGACTGTTACCAGGGGTTGGGAGAGGAGCGGCTGTAGAGAGAGGTCAGGCTTGCTGCTGGGAGATGCGGGTGTGCGTTCTTGGTGGTGGCCTGGGGCGGGGGACGGGCCGCCTCCCAGCGAGTCCTGAGTCTGCGTGTCTTGACTGTCCGCGTTGTGAGTGGTCTTCTGGTTTCTAACTGTTCTATTTCTTTGGTCATTTTAATGGGTTTGGGGAAGAAGAGAGATAAAGCTATAATGCAGTTGTCTACCATAAAATCAGAAGTTCTATTGAAAAAGAGGTTAAGATTTGCCTCTTGTTTTCAGGTTGAAAAGTTTTTTAACTAGAGATAAGGTTTTGATGGTTTTTTTTTTATATTTAGCTCTAATTCATGCACACTCCTTCTCCCACCCCCCCCGTTTTGTAGTTTTTGTTTGGTTTTTGGTATGCATGATGAAATGGAAATCTTACCTTTTTTTTGTTTGTATTTGTTCTTTCCTGTCTTCTCTCTCCACTCACATTAATTTTTATTTCCTTGGTTGAGAAGTTACTGAGGTAGTTTTTAGGCCAGAGTTTTGTGAACAGGGTTTCAGTTAGAGTAGAAAACCTCAGAATGAATGACACACAAAAAGAATATTCTGTAATCAGAGGTGTTTTCTTTCTTTTTTTTTTTCAAGTGTGCTTATGTACTGGGTTGTATTGCAATTTAAAAAAAGTTTGAAAGTCATTGCCCTGCCTTTAGCCTATGGCTTGTAACTTGTGCTTTTCAAATGAACCATTATTCAAACGAGATCCTTCGTGAAGCTGAGCTGCTCTAATCGAAGGCTGGCCCCCTTCCCTGTGACAACCTTAACCCAGCTTGTTGAAGCCCAGAGGGTCCAGTGAACGCTGGTACAGGTGTGGAGGAGGAAGGCCAGACTGGTCCCGGGCTCTCCGCCCCTCCGCTACAGAGGTCTTTGCTTAATATTTTGTAACTTAGAGGTTGGTGGGAGATTTTGTTTCAAAGTAGGGCTCAGCTGCTGAAGATAGCGAAGGCTTTGAGACTGAATTAGCCTTGTCTTTTAAACAGACCAACATAATATGGGGCTGGCCAAAACCTATGTTTAGTTTCTTCCATAAAAGAAAAGACACATTTTTCATTTTCACCAATAGCAGGATTGATTCGGATATATTGAGTATGCCGGCTGTCTCCTGTGAGGTAGAGCACCGACCGTTCTCAGTGAGTGTCTCGATGTGATCGCTGTGCACTCAGCTGCTCTGCCCAGCTGCGGGGCATCGTGCGGCGAGAAGTCTCCGCAAAACTCCGCAGACCACTTCTGACGCGTTCGGTCCGTCACAGCACCGTCTCCACACACTGCACGAATCTGTTTCTGCATTTCAGTTGTGTTTTTACCTTTCTTGAAATAATAAAGCATAATATTTCAAAAACGTTGCTTATTTTCTTCCATCTTCAATATTAAAATGGCTCCACAAAAATTCACCAATTTCGATGTTATTTTTTTGAATGCACAGCTGATGTGACAGCTGTCATAATACAGTGCAACATAATTATTTCAAATAGAGTTAAAGACAACTAAGTGCAACTAGAGCTGTTTTACGGAAAAAACCAAACAGCCCTTTTGGCCAACCCAATATAGGCAACATTCAGGTATTTTTTCTTCTTTAATTATTGTATTCAGCCTTTAGTTTTGTCCACTGCTTTTCTAGAATGAAATGTGTTGGAGAGCAGCCTGCTACCCTAACTCATTTTTGGTATGTTTTCTTTCAGTCGTCTTGGTTTGTATAAAAAATTGTCTCTACCCGGTCACCAGCTCGCAGAGGGTGCAGATGACACGCCACTGAGCTGCTCGCAGGGCCCGTGAGGCCCTCCGGCTTGCTGCGGTGACAGCGGCCCCCCGGGTCTGGTTCCCGGACAGCACCCCATGCCCTCGGCGTCTCACCGTTTTTTATGAGGCGCGGAGAAGTGGTACCTAGCAGTTCTGTTTTAGTTGGGTACACACAGCTTAGTAAGTATTAGGTCTAGGAATTGCGCATACATGGAGACAAAAAATGCTTCTTTTTATTCTTAAATAGCAACAGCTACTTACTGATGGGATGGGATATGTCTGCCTGTTGGGCGTGGATGATATCTCGCGTCTCAGAATCAGGGTAGACACCGCCACCTCGTATTCTGTTTCACACTGACTTTCATACGGTATTTTTTGTCTCATCAGTTGCCCCAAACCCAGTTTGTCAAAGATGCAGTACCGTTAGAAGGAATATAGAATGTCGATACGGAAGTACCTTGCGCTAGTAGCTCACCTGGAATCCGCCAGACCTCGGGACCGCTGTGTTTCTCTGCCCAGTCGGAAATACCCCGCAGCGCCTATGAGTTTGCTGCGGGACCCAGGGTGTTCCGAGAGGCCTCGGCGGGCGCGCTGGGAACTGCAGGCGCAGTGCGTCACAGGCCGCGCAGCAGGGAAGCACACAGTCCCTGCCTGCGTCTCATGGAGCCGAAAACGGAGCTGTCTTTGTGGGGCGCAGGCCCAGGTGTTTGTGCAGAGCTGGTCCCCAGAGCCGTCTGTTCGCACCTCGGGAGGCAGTGATGTTTCAAAGTCCATTTCTGAGTGGGATTTTTGCAATGCAGTTCATTTTCTGAGTTTTACCTTTTTAGTGGAGGAAAATTTGTTTGCCAGGGGATTGAAAAGACGTATCTTCTTTCAACGTGAAAGATAGCACAACCATTTTTATATTGACGTTCTTTATGCTGCTAGTTTGTTTTCCTGAGAAAATGTAGGAAAGAGGTCAAAGTTAATTTTCAGTTGGGTAACTGCATTTATTAACGTGCATCCGTGGATGAATGATTAAAGGCAACGTGTGTGGTTTTCAGCCATTATAGAAGGTGGAAATCTATTTGTGGCTACATGGACGGACATTGAGGGCATTCTGCTGCATGGAGTAAGTCGAAGAAAGAGTCTTTAAAACAAAAGCCAAAAGTGCCAACACGCACATACAAAGAACTGGTGGCGGTTGCCAGAGTTGAAGGGGTGGGGAAAGAGGCAGAGGTGCAGACTCTCAGAGCCCGGCAGGGGAGCCGTGGGTGTGCTGTGCAGCGGCCCGTGGTGCTGCGGCTCCAGTCACTGGTGCTGCGTTCCTCGCTCAGGGTTGCCGAGAGGGCGGCGCTCGGAAGGGCTCTTCCCAGGACAGCTTGGAACTGGCGATGGCTGTTAGCCCAGTATCTACGTACATTGAATACTTAGAAATTGAATCATTGCATCATATGCCTGCGACTAACATGTCAGTTATATCTCAATAAAAATTAAAAAATCATAAAACGTGGGAGCATATGTTGTATTTTAAGTTCTGTTGGGCCCAGGCACTTGACAGAAAAATTGTTTCGTGTGATTGTGCTGTGAAGGAGAACTCGCCCGGTGAGTGCTCCGTAGATGCGGTGCGAAAGCCCTAAAGGTCCCTGTGTGAGATCGCCTCTGTTTACTACACACAGGAGATTTAATAGTTTGGAGAATCCCTAATCTTTTTATTTTTTTAACGTTAATTTATTGATTGATTTGAGAGAGAGACGTTGGTTTGTTGTTCCACTTATTGATGCACTCATTGGTTGATTCTCGTACATGCCCTCACTGGGATCGAACCCGCAACCTTGGCATCTCAGGACAGTGCTTTGGCCAACTGAGCCGCCCAGCCAGGGCCGTAATGTTTCTATGCGAAGCTGTCTGGTACAGCTTAAAGTGCATGTGAAGTATCTGTGAGGTTATTTCCCCCACATTTAACAAAAATTTGAATGCTGTCACTGGATTAAAATTTTAATTTTGCTAAAATTTTTCTTATTAGAGATAAGTATCTTCAAGGACCTATCTTTAAGGAGGAAGCCCGACTTCAAGATTTAGGGCTGAAAAATTTTATTGTGATGTTGGGAACAAGTGCCAGTGGAGACTGACTATGCTAGCATTTTATTACGTTTGTTGTTGTTTTGCTGTGTTCTGTCCATTATTTCGAAAGTGGGATTCTGAAGAATGTCAGGTTTTCCTGGAAACACGCATGCGCTGTAACAGACAGCCGTGCTTGTTTCGTTCTTTGCATCAGGCATATCTTTGTACTCTCGTGTGACTCAGCGTCTCCTCCGCCGGGGCCCTCACCCAGCCGCCTGGCTGGGTCCCGCGGTGCAGCCTGCACCCCTGCCCTCTGTGACGGGCAGCTGGGGCTTTCTCTTCGTCTTCCACGGGACGGTTGTCCCTTCTTCTGTGTTTCCTTTAACACGCTCATCTTCTGTGGCCAAGTGCGTGACTTTCAGTGGACTTAGTGTGCGGCCGTTGTCCTTCAGAGATGACTCGTTCATTGGTAGTCGCCTCCCCCGCCAGCCCCCGTGGTGACGGACCTGTCTTCTGTTTCTCCAGATTTGCCTTTTCCAGATGTGTCGTGTGAACGTAATCATACGATATGTAGTCTTTTGCGTCTGGTTTCTTTTCTTCGTCTGCATATAACAAATCTTGTTTATACATTCACTGGGTAATAGATATTTGGACTGTTCACACTTTTGGTCGTGATGCATTGTTAGTCAACTTTGCATGTAAAAACACTCATGGGAATTTTTTCATGTCCAGGTTCAGCCTGAGTGTTTGGGGTGCAGGTGTGCTCCGTAGACAGAACCATTAAGGTCAGGGGAGAGGCCTTGGGAATCATACAGGTTAGTTCCAGCTCAGTTGCTGGGTGACTGTGACATAATTAATCTCTCTAATCCTCAGTTTCCTCACTTGTTAAATGGGCATAATTTTATGGTTCACTATTGAGGATATTTGTTGAGCTCTTGCTTTTTGATTATCATTGTATTAGGTGAACAAAACAGGATTCTTGGTCTCACACAGTTTACATAAGATGGGGAGCCAGATATTAGAGGGTAAATCTTTACGATTATGGTGAGTTCTTCAGAAAAGGACAGGCAGTGTGACAGCCTGTGGTAGGGACTTAATTTAGCTTGGGTGATTGGGGGCTGTGTCCCAGGGAAACAGACACGGGAGTCTCAAAAAGTCCGCGGCAGCCAGGCAGGGGCCGAGTGACAGTGAGCAGGCGAGAGTTGGGAGTGGGAGGAGCACGCTCGAGCCAGGCCCGGAGGACAGGGCTCGTCCCTGGGAGGAATAGCGGTCGGAGTGGAGTGCGGTGGGAAGGTGGTCCGAAGGTGTGGGCGGCGGGACCGTCTCAGCATTCTGTGTGAGGCAGTGCAGGGAGCGATGAGCCTGTTGAGACTGATGTGGCTGCTCCGTGGAGGATGAAGTGGAGGGGGCTGAGACTCGGCCGTGGTGCAGTGACGGCCACGCGAGGGTGGGCGCCCTTTGTGTTTTGCAGTTAACGTTTACGGGACTCAGTGGTTGCTTTTCAGTGTTGAAAGAGGACCGTTAAGGGTCACTCCCAGTCTTCTGGGAAGAACAAGTCAGGGTGCACCAGGGCCCAATTACGGGGAAAAGATTGAAAAAGGAGGGTGTGTGTGTGTGTGTGTGTGTGTGCGCGCGCGCGCGCTAAGAGGGAAGGCGTTAGGAGAAAGGATGTTGTTTGGTTTTGGATATTTTGTGTGGGAGGTGCCTTTGAGGGAACCCAGGTGGAGGTGTTAGGTGCACAGTGGCACCTGCGCACTGGGGTTGCAGGAGGGCTGCTGGTGCGCTGCGTGTGACTGCTTTGAAGTCTCTGGAGTAGCGCTGAGAAGACTTAAGGCAGACGCCGCGGAAGAAGAGACGTGTGTAGGTTAAACAGTGAATGACGTTTCTGGAACTGAACTCCTGCAGGAGGAGGAGACAGAGGACACAGGTGTGAGCAGTAGGCGAGGAGAAAAATGAGCACCGTGGTGGAGAGAGAAAGAGTGTTCAAGGAGGAGGCTGCAGCCGGCTGTCTTCACACTGCTGGCATCAGTACAGTAAGGATTACAGAAGTGTTTCTTTGGTTTGGCAACATGGAAGTCAGTGACTTTTAAAAGGTTATCTGTTCAGCATTTATTGCATAAGCCCCAAAACGTCAGGGCTTAGAACAACCACCATTTGTGTCGCTCCCGCTCTGCAGGCCGGCGGTTCGAGTTGGGGCGGTTCTGCGGGCCTCGGTCACCGAAGCCGATGCCGCTCCATGCATCTCTGGGTCAGTGCTGGGGCTGGCCTGCTCGTGATGACCGTGGTGGGAGTGTGGGGGCCTCGCTCCAGGCTGTCTCCTCGCCTAGCGGAGTAACTTCGGGGCTGTGCACGAGTTAGGAGCAGAGCTCCGAGAGCTCGTCAGTAAACCCAGTGGCATAAGCAGTCGTTAAGTTGCCCAGTGTCCCGTTGGTGAAAATAAGTTACAAGAACGTGTCACATTCAACTGCTGGGAAGCACTCTTGCTCCCCTGCCCTCCCCAAATGTCCATCACTAATAATCTTTTTAACTCTTACCTCTTGATGGGAGGAGCAGCACAGTCACCTTGCAAGGGTGTGGATGCAGGGAAGGGACAATCTGTTGTCCGTTTTGACGTCTGCCACAGTGATTATGGCAGAAGCATTTCTGTAGGCGGCATTGGTGGGTGTTGGACACAAGATTAGGTTGGTGTGGAAAGTGGGTGGAGCTGAAGGTGCAAGGGAGAAAGTGCGGCTGTGCTTTGAGAGGCTTGGCTGGGAAGGTCAGTTGAGAGAGGAGACAGTAGCTGGGTGGGCTTTTGGAGTTTCAGCAGGTGTGCTGTATTTTCTTTTCCTTCCTGTCTTTCTCCTCCTCAAGAACAGAGTATTACTGCACTGAGAGAAAGGATCTAGTAGAACTGGAGGAAATGGGAAGCAAGCAATGAAGTGAAGGTCCAAGAGACCTGCAGTGGGTGCGCTTCTGTGCGCCCGTTAAGGCCTTGGGTTTTGACGCAGTGGTGGTGATGGGGCGGGGCGGCGGTGGCTGCATACTTTCTGCTAACTGGAAGGAGCATGGAGTGGGCACCAACGGAGCAGGTGAGCAAGGAGGTTTAGTGCCAGGGTCCTGGGAGGGTCCTGTGTTCAGCTCTGTTTTCTCAGTGGAGTGGAGGCGGCCTGAGAGTGAGGGGTTGTGCAAAAACGTGTGCTTGAGGTTCCATGTGAACAGCGGAGTGCGTGATTCTGTCCCCCCACTGAGTGGGACATCGAGCTGACTACCGACTAGAGAAATAGCAGCCGCTCAGTAAATGAGAGGCAGTGGCATTATTAGTGTGAGAAGTGTTGCCGTAAAGGGGGTCAACAGAACATTTTCAGTCGCTAAGTTAGAGTCTGGTGTTAGTTGAGGTGTCCCAGGGCCTGGGGTTCTTTCTGTTTGAACTGGTTACTGTAACTCTGCTCCCTTCTAGAACACTGATTTCCTTAAAAAGAGTGTAGACAAGAGAGTAAAACCATGTTTAACCTTTTATAAACAAACATTAACAAAAATATGAAAAGAATGGGTCAGTTTTCTAAAAGGTCTTCCTTAAACATTTGAAATTACTTTGTTTTTACCAGAACACATAGGAAAAACAGGGAAAACTTCAATATAATTAATTTGAATTAATAAGGATTAGTTCAAGTTGAGTGGTGGGTTAGTGGTAACATTGCATATAGGGAAAAAATCAGTTTTTTAGTTGGAATAGTTGGGAAATATGTAAACATGGCCTGACAGTTTTATCCTTAGGGGATAACAAGATAATTTATTTTGTCTTTTTTCCTCTTAGAAAATACTCCCATTAGCTTTTTAGTTGTCACTGGCCCAGAATGCCTAACTCCTCCTGTGTAGTGACTGTGTAGTGAGGAGTTGTCCTTATGGAGGGCGCCATCTGCTGGTCATGGAAGGTACCGGTTGTGGGAAAACTGCTTTCTGCAGTTGACCAGACGCTTCACAAAACCTTGTGTCCTTTCCTCCTAATTAAACCTCAGACCTGGAGTCCAGTCCCAGGAGGGAAAACAGCTTTCAATGAACGTGGTCAGGTTGGGATTCCAGTAGTGGTAGGCTTCGACTTCTGTGACTGAACTTCTTGGCACATACTGGAATTTAAAGGAAAATCATCACGAAAATGACGGATTCCTGCCTTCATTTCTTCCCAGATCAATTAAAAAACGTGATTATTGCTACTGCTCTTGCCCTTGCCCTTTTACCTAGTCGGTGTTCTGTTCTCTTCTGTTCCTTGAAAGGGCCTTCAATATTGTATTGCTGTCTCTCGTTTAGGGTCTGATGCTCTTTTGTTTTTTCTTCCTAGAGCCATTAATGTGATTTAAAACAGAATCGGTGGTTTCTTTAATGACCGTTTTATTTGAACTGATTCAAAGGTTGTAGAAGTTATTTAGTATTGGGATATTCTTTTGTGTTTTCCTTACTGTTCATGTGGACTTAAAAATATAAGTATTTATGACTGTATATATTACTTCCTAAACTTAATGGCTTTCTGAAAGTATTTGTTTCAGTTTACCCTTTAAAAGTAGGGAAATTCTACATTATTTTAGTTTTACTGTAAATTGGTGGTAAATTTTAAATGGAAAAAGAACTTAATTGGCATGCTGTTCTATAGTATGTGCACTCTATAAAATGGATTCTGACAGGTCAGTTTCACGTAGATTGTTTCATAAGTACAATTTATACTTTCTCATCTTCATGGTATCTGCCGTACCCTACATGTGAATAATTGAGATTCCACAAAGATGCAAGGAATTAGGTTAGATCATTTCTGTGACACTCGTTTAAGTTCAGAGGGGCAGCTGTGTATCAATACCTTTTCCCCATTGATTTCCAGTGGCTGTAAAAGATCCCACTTCTTTGGTCTCCTCCTCCTCCCTTCGTCTGCATTGCTCTCTCTCCTCCCCTTGTTTCCTGTCCACCTTTTTTCTCTTACCTGGTAATTTGGTGTTCATTCTTTTTCTTCTCCGGACACTCTTTAAGATCACCTTACCAAGTCCAAGAGAGTATTTGCTGAGGTCCTTTTGTGTGTTTTAGCATTGTGTATCATCCTGCCATCTTCGAACTTTAAAAAAAACCCACCTTGTTCTTATTTTCCACCTTTCTTGACTCCTGTCTTCCCTTCTGATTTCCCCCTACTCCCATAGCAATATAGATATTTCCTCAAGGTTCCTTCTCAGTATCTCAGCTCACTCCACACATTTTCTTTATTGATCTTGTAAACCCACAAAGCTTAAAGCTGACATCATCCTAAAATATTTCCTGGCCTTAACTTTTTCCTAGAACTTTACATCTGCATCTCCACTTGCCTTCTAGACCAAACATAATTTTTCCCAAGCTTTGATCTCTGATTTTTCCCTATTTTTATTACAGTGAGGATAGAGATTTTGTTTTATTATTGCATTCCTGATGCCTGGCATAGTACGTTGCACCAAGTAAATTCTCAATAAATGTTTAATTGACTTTCTAGGAACAAGAGCTTTGAATCTCATAATAATCTTCTCCTTCCCTTATAATCATTCATAAGTCTCTGAATCACTTTTCTTGTTTTCTAGTCACCACTTGCCGGCAGCCAGTCATTACTTCCTACCGGGGGTTGGGCAGCCGCTCCCCGGCTGGTTTTCCTGGGCTGAGTTCTCCTCCGTCTAGCCTGCCTGCCTGCCTGTGGTGGCCACCGTTTCCCAGCGTAGTCTGGCCGCCCACTCAGCAAGTGTTTTCTGAGCACCTACTTTGTGCTGCGGTCTGTAACAGATGCCAGCATAAAATAATATACTGTTCTTGTCTTAAGGAGCTTATAGTGTAGTAGAAGGAACAGACACAAATAAAAAGTTCATTAAGTACGATGTGATGAAGGCTAGTGGTGTTATGTTCACCGAGCTGTGTGGGAAGGAGCCTAATTCTGCTTGGAGAGGTCAGGGAACGTTTAAACCTCGACTCGAGACTTGAAGGTGCAGCACAGAGAGTCTGCTGACTGGACGAGGGCAGTGCGTGCGTCTTACTGGGAGGAGCAGCCCGCGTGTTTTCGCAGAGGTGCTCCAGACCTCTGCCCGCCGTGGCGTTGCCGTGGGGCCCGAGGGCCGCTGTGCAGCCTGCTCCTTTGTTGGCTCTCATCTCCCCCGCCCCCGGCTCCTTCCACTTCCTTCCACCGTTTCCTCCAAGTCTCGCTTCTGCACTGGCACCGCTGCGCGCTTTCTTCGCTGAGATTTAGTCACTTCTTCTCTGTCCTTTTTACCCTTTCTCCCCCACTTGTTTACAGAGTGGGCTTTCTGTCAGCCTTACCTTTCCAGGCTTGTTTGAAATGTTAGAGTTTATTGTGATTGAATTATTTAGGGGATGTCTGCTCCCTTTAATAGATTTTGAGACCCATCCCACTCACTGCTGAGGAGTGCTGAAGGTGAGAGACACTTGATGAATTTGGACCGCATGGGGGAACACACTGTACAGAGGCGCATGGCCTGCGTTGTTGGGACAGTCTGTGCTCACAGCTGGGTGTCTGTTGTTACCTGTGGGCGATGTGCGGCTTTGGTTTTGGGGAGGCGAGGTAAGGAAAGTTTCCGCCACTGCTGGTTCTGGGGAAAACGGAGTCCTGACCCGTTTACTCACCTGCCCCTGGGATGATTTGTCTGGCTTTTGCTCAGCACCGTGTTCTCCGGCTGGAGGAACGCAGCCGTGAGGTTGGCTCTTGCTAGGCAGTCCGTGCTCTTGCTGGCCTGAGGTCCTGACATTGCCCTCCTACGTCACGTTCTAGAAGCTTTCACATCTTGCGTCCATGTTTAAGTTACCAATCTACCCGGCGTTCATTTTGTGTATGACGTGAGGGATGGCTGCAGTGCCTTTCCCCACATAAATATGGAAGTGTCTCAGGATTTACAAGAGCTTAAATAAAAGCTTAAATAATAAAAAGGCCGCTTTATTGAGGTATAACTTACATGCCATAAAATTAATAAAATTCACTCATTTCAAATGTACAATTCCATAATTTTTAGCAAATTTAATGAAATGTGCAACCGTCGTGCCAATTACAGCCAATCCCTTAATGGAGTCTTCGTGGGTTTTCGTCCTGAGCTCCCTGCAGCATCCAGGACTGGGGGCCGGTCCCTGTCTGGAAACTTGGTGTAACCTTGCTGTCTGACCCAGCTTTGTCCGGGTCCTCTGCCCGCCTCTTCAGTAACTCCAATGCCTTTGCAAGCTCTTTTGTCTCTGCCCATGTCTTAAAGCTAGGTCTTCTCGTCTCTTTCCGGGCCGGCCACTGGTCTCACTCGACAGGTCTTCTGAGTGCCGTGACCGGTGCCCAGGTTTTCCCCGTCACTGCGTGCTCCTCAGCCTTTCTCTGGCTCAGACACTGCAGGTGTAACTGCCTACCGGTCATTTCTTTTTTCTTTCTTTCCCTCTTCCTCTTGTTTTCCCCAGCAAATGGGGGGAGACACTTACTTCCCAAAGGGTGCCTGAAAATTTTATTTATTTTTACAGCTTTATTGAAGTACAGCTGACACACAGAAAAGCTGCACATATTTAACGTGTAATTAGATGAGTTGGGACAGATGCACACACAAATGATACCATCAGCACAGCCGTCACTCCGAAGCTTCCTGGTGCCCTCTGCTTTGTATTTTGTAAGAGCCCTTAACACGAGGTCTGCCTTCCTGACAAGGTTTTGAACGCCACACCGCAGCGTGCGGAGGCCCGATGTGGTCCAGCCGGTCTCCGGGGTGCAGGCACTCCGTGTAGCTGTGATTTCACACAGCGGACCGACTCCCCGTTTCTCCTCCCCCCGCCCCTTGGCAACCACTCGTCCGCCGCTGCCTCTGTGAGCGCAACGAGTTTACATGCCTCGTGTGAGCAGGGCCGTGCGACGCTCGTGACTGGTTTGTTCACTCAGCAGCGTGCCTCCCGGTTCATGCACATGGCTGCGAATGGCAGGACTTTTCCTTCCTTTTGTGGGAGTGATGCTGCAGTGCGTGTGGATGTGCAGACAGTCTCTTCTTGATTTCCGTTCTTCTGGATAAAATAGCCAGGACTGGGATTGCTGGATCATGTGGTGGATGTGTCTTAAATTTTTTTAAGGGAACTGTCACGCTGTTTTCCCTAGCTGACATTGTCGTTTTACATCCCTACCAACAGTGAACAAGAGTTCTTGCTTCTCCACCCCTCAACAGTACTCGATTTTTTTTTCTGGTTTTTTTTTTTTTTTGGTTATGACCATTCTAACAGGTAGGAAGTGATACCTCCTTGTGGTTTTGATTTGCATTTCTCAGTGATGAAAAATGGAAAGCTTTCCTCTAAGACCAGGATTCCCACTTCTGCCTTTCCTATTCATTGGTCCTAGCCAGAGCAATTAGGCAAGAGAAATAAATAAAAAACATTCAGATTGGAAAGGAAGAAGTAAAATTACTGGTTTGCAGATGGCATGATGTTATATGTAGAAAGCCCTAAAACCCTGGGAAAAAGCTCTTAGAACTAATAAACAAATTTAGTAAAGTTGCAGAATATAAAATCAACGTGTAAAAATCAGTTATGTTGCTATATACTAACAATGAACTATCTGAAAAAATTAACAAAACGATACTTTTATAATAGCATCAAAAAGAAAACATAACTTGGGAATAAACTTTACCAAGGATGTTAAAGACTTGTGTACTGAAAACTAACAATACAGTGATGAAAGAAATAAAAAAAATGAAAGGAAAGACATCTTGGGTTCATGGTTGGAAGACTTACTGTTAAAATATTAAATGGTAGTCACAACTTTTTATTTTGTCCCCCCTGCCCTTTTCTACTGAGGCACCCGCCTCTGTTTCTATATGTAAAGTTGCGTGTTGTGTGGGTCTGTGCGTAGGATGTCTGGTATTTCCCATTGCTCCTTCCTTCTCTGTACCAGCGCCACACCATCTAAATCACTTGGGTTTGTAATGGGTTTTAATACCTGGTAGAATGCACTAATCTGCTGTGTTTTTCTTCCAGTATCTTGGCATTCTTGGCCTTGTGCATTTATTTGCCTTTAAGTTTATTTCAAAAATGTAAACCTGTCAATGGAACTTTTCAACATCTTTTGTTCGATTTATTCCTGGGTAGTTTATGCTTTTCAATGTAAACTATTTTTAAAGTTTTGGTTGCTATTCCTATGAATATAATAGGTTGGCTTTGGCTTTTGGCTTTTAAAACCTTTTTTTGTGGAATAATTATAGACCAAGTTGCAAAAAAAATAGTACATAGAGCCCTGTGAACTCTTCACCGGTGTTCCACCAGTGGTGACGTGTTATTATGTAACTACAGCACAGTATTAAATTCGGAAATTGACTTTGGTGTGACAGTGTTAGATTACAGACCTTACTCAGTTTTTTTCATTTTTGCGTGGCCTTTTCTGTGTGTGTGTGTGTGTGTGTGTGTGTGTGTGTGAAGTCCTGTGGGGGTGTCCGTGTGTGGGTTCACGCCCCCACCACTACCACATCAAGATGCAGAATTGTCAAGGAATTCCTTCACGCTGCTTCTCTCTCACCCACGCCTGCTGGCAGCCGCTCGCCCGCTCTTGGTCCGTGTCTGTAGCTGTGTTGCTTCGAGAAGGCTTCAGCAAGTGGGACCACGCAGCATGTAACCTTTGGGGCCTGGCTGTTTCGGGAAGCGTAATGGCCATCCGTCAAGGCTTCTGTCCGTCGGCTCTTTCACAGCAGCGACACCGTGGGTGCAGAGGGACTGTCGTCGTATTGCTTCCTCGGTTACTTGGTAGAACTCACTCGTAAAGCTGTCTAGACTTGGACATTTTATCTTTGTGGAAAGATTGATTAATTATTTAGTTTCTTAATAGTGTTTTTCTTCTTGATTATTTTTGGCAAGGTGTAGATTTTCTCCATTTCACTGAATTTTCAAATGTTATATCAAAAATTTGCAAGATCAGCCTGTGATTTTTGACTGTGTTAATCCTGTGCTTGTTTTCTTTTAATTCATCCATCAATAGGAAGTACTTTAAATTTTTTAAGTGTTTGGCGTTTTTGTTGTTGTTGGAATATAACGTAGTTCAGAAAAACGTTACAGTTACACGTGGCTGTAACTTCGCACAAGGTGAAGACAGCAGTGTGACCCACGCACTGCTCTTCAGAGACGGTCTCTGAGAAACCCCTCCTGTCTCTCTTCCAGCTGTGATTCCCGCCAAAGGGTTTTGCTCTCCGGACCTTTAGCTCCGTAGATGAGGTTTCCTTGGTTTTGAACTTCTGTACGTCGTGTTCACACTGTGTCGTGTTTTTTGTCTGGCTTCTTTCGCACGACTCCTTTGGTGTTAACCCATATTGTGCGAGGCAGCAGTTTATTTTACTGTGTACCTGCGCTGTGTTCCCGGCAGGATTATACTGCAGTTTGCCTGGTGTCCTGCTGCCGATCGGCATTTGTGTTTTGACGAATATAAATGGTATTGCTATGAACATTTTTATGTCTTGTGGACACGTGTGTGGGTGTTTGTGTGTGTGTGTGAACTAGAAGTACCTTTATTTCTGTTTCTTGTTTTACAATTGTATTTTCCCATTGTAATTGACATACATTATTATTACTAATTTCAGGTGTGCACCCAACCCCGCTGGTGAGACACTGCGTGACTAGGTGGTCACCCCATAAGTCTTGCCCTCACCTCACAGCACAGAGTCAGTTGTTGACTGCGTTCCCTCCGCTGTGTTTTACATACATCCCGGTGCCCGTCCTCCTAACTGCCAGTCCGTACTCCTGATCCCTTCATCCTCATACCTGAACTCCCCACGCCTCCCATCTGGCAGCTGTCAAGATGTTCTCTGTATCTGTGAAGCTGTTGCTGTTCCGCTTGTTTGATTTTTTTTTAGATTGGGTTATTGATATGTGTTTATTGCCATTTTGTTCATATTTTTCATCTTTTTATTTTTCTTAAAGAACACCCTTTAACATATCATATAATACTGGTTTGGTAGTGATGAATCCTTTAACTTTTTCTTGTCTGGGAAGCTTTATCTGTGCTTCCATTTTAAATAATAGCTTTGCTGGGTAGGGTAATCTTGGTTGCAGGTCCTTGCTTTTCATCGCTTTGAGTATTTCTTGCCACCCCCTTCTGGCATGAAAAGTTTGTGTTGAGAAATCAGCCAACAGTCCTATGGGAACTCCTGTGTGGGTAACTAACTGCTTTTCTCTTACTGCTTTGAAGATTCTTTCTTTTTGTCTTTAACCTTTGGCATTTTAATGACAATGTGTCTTGGCGTAGGCTTCTTTCCGTTCATCTTGTTTGGGACTCTCTGTGCTTCCTGGACTTGTATGTCTATTTCCGTCAACAAAATAGGGATGTTTTAGGTCATTATTGTTCAGACAGATTTTTAGGTTCTTGCTCTCCTCTCCTCCCAGCACCCCCGTGATGCGAATGGTGGTGTGCTTGAAGCTGTCCCAGAGGCTCCTTACACTGTTCTCATGTTTTGGGTTGTTTTTTCTTTTCTCTGTTCTAGTTGGGTGTTTTCTGCTTCCCTATGTCCCCAATTTCTGATTTGATTTCTCCGCTTCATCTACACCACTGTTGATTCCCTGTAATGTAGTCATTTCAGTTACTATAGTCTTCATTTCTGACTGGTTCCTTTTAGTGTTCTAGTTCTGCTTTTATATTTCCTATATCTTTGTTTACATTCATCTACTCTTCCCATAAGTTCATTGAACATCCTTATATCCAGTGTTTTGAACTCTGTGTCTAGTACAGTAGCTTGCGTGTTTAGTTTTTTTGGGCCATGTTTCTTTGTCTCCTCGTTTTGGCAGCCTTCCTGGGTTTGTTTTTATGTGTTAGGTAGAGCTGCTATGTCTCCCTGGCTTGGTGAGTGGCCTTGTGTAATAGGTGTTCTGTGGGGTCCAGTGGCGCAGCCTCCCTCCCTGTACTTGACTGTCGGTGAGTGATCAACCAGCCCTCCAGGTGACTCACCCTTGTGTGGGCTGTGTACACACTCCTGTTGTAGGTGAGCCTTGATTGCTGTTGGCACCTCAATGGGGAAGGTGTATCCCCCAGGCTGATTGGCTACAAGGGTGGCCTTCACCGCCGACCACCAGCCTCCAATCACTGGAGAACCAGCTGTGCAGGGGCCCACCCCGCAGAGCAGGGCTTACCTCCGCGGGGGCTCCGGTGCCCCCTGAGTCTGCTCCTGAACTGTTTTGCTTCTGGGGGTGGTTGGGGGGTGGTGCTTCCATGTGGTCCGAACCTGTCCACTGGGTGCACTGGCTCTGGGGCCTCCTGGGAAGTGCATCCATGGTCAGCCACTGCCTGTGTTCTGTCCAGGGCCGCCCAGCATGAGCCACAACACGATCTGCATCTGGCTGCTGCTTTTGCTGGGCTTGTGCCCAAGTGAGGCCAAGCTGCAAACCAAGGCCCTCTGCTGCTAGTGCCGGGCCTGGGGCCACTTAGCGAGAGCTGTGGGTGCTCCTTGAGGCCAGATGCTGCTTGTTTGAGAAATTTTGGGAAAATCTGAAGCATGAACCAAAACAGGCCATTCATAAGGAAAAGCCACTGGAAACAGCTTGGGTGGGCCAGCAAGTTAGGTGGGGCAGGACCTCAGAGAGTCGCCGGGGCAGGGCCAGCAAGGTGAGCCAGGTTGGTGGGGACTCAGATGTGGCGCCCGCCTGCTGGCTCTGAGGTGGGGGCTCGACAAAGGAACGGCCTCCGCCCGCACTTCTGTCTGGGAGAAAGCCGCCCCCCAGCTCTCGCCCTGATACCGAACTCATGAGTTTGGCCTCATGAGTCTCTCGTGGCTTTAGGGCTGCTGGCCCAGCGCTGAGGCTCAGAGGGAGTGGGTCCACGTGAGTCCCGGCTTTGGACTTTTTAAAGAGGAACTGCCCGGGACTCCAGCAGCCTCTCCACTCAGCCACCGCCCTGCTGGTCTCACAGGCAGACGTTATGGGGGCTTCTCCTCCTGGCGCTGGAACCCTGGTATGGGGCTGGGTCCCCTCGCTCCTCAGGGGGCACCTCCACAGCCAAGATAGCCCTCCTGGTTTTTATCCACCACACGTGCGTGGGACCAGCCTGGTCTGCGCCCGGGTCCCTCCTGCCGGTCGCACTGTGGCCTCTCTAATCTAGAGCTAGGACTCCGGTGCAGCCCGGGGTCAGGGGTCAGGCGGCCCCGAGCGGTGGCGGTTTTGTAGTTTTCAGCCCACGCGGTGGTGAGTGGAGCACCGCACTTCCTGCGCTGCCGTCCCGACCGGAGCCTGTGTGTTTCTGCTGAGTGGATACCGACCGTGGGTTCCGGCGCCTGCTTCTTAGTTTTTACTTTGAAATGTCTGTGTGGCTTAGGTGCTCTCCTTTGTTTGGTCCCTGCGTGGTGGGTTTTCCCATTTGTTCACTTTCAGCGTCTTGGACCTATAGGTTTTACTGTGTTTTGGTAAGAATTCTATATTGAAATTTTAAACTCTTGGTCTTTTAACCTGATCGTGTATATCATACTCACTGTGTTAAGCAGTGTTTTATGTGATTTATATATAAATTTATTATAGCTTTTAATTTTTGTTTGGCTAATTTGTTTTTATTTCACTATATTCTTGAAAATTATGGTCCCTGAATGTGAACTTGAGCTTTGCAGGCACGTGCTTTTCCCACGTTGAAGATCATGTTTTGTTGTCTTTTGGATCATATTGTTATTCTGGAGAAGTCACTTGGGACTTTAACTCACACACTCGTCCAGTGAAGGGGACACGCCTGCCTTAAGGTTTCGTTTGCTCTCTGGAATTACCATCAACAATATTTCTAATTCAGTTGTGTTGCTTCTGGGATTTGTGGATTGGTGTTCTCTAATGTTCTCAGATGCGGCCTCTGCCGCATTGCTTCTCGTACTTCATGAGTCACAAGTTAAACCCTTCTGTCCTTTATTTTTCTGTTCATTCTATTTTTCTGTTTCTCTTCTGTATTTCTGGATAATTTTCTCTGAACTTTCTTCCAGTTCACAAATTTTAATAGCTTTTTATAATCTGCTAATAAACTCCTCCATTGAGTTTTTAATCTCAGTTCATTTTTCAATTTTTAGAAGTTCTGCTTTTTTGTTCAAATCTTTGTTTGCTCTTTATAATTTTTATTCCTTATACATTTTAGAGTTGTCTTTTATTTCTTTGACACCGTAATCATTTGTAATCCGGTCACTGTGACATCCGCAGTCACTGTGGTGTCCGGTTCTCTGAGGTCTGGCCCTTGCCCCCCGGGTGCCTTGTTCCCCTGGGTGCTTGGTTATTTTTGACTTGGTAATGCTCTTTGTCCTAGAAACACCATCGTGGGGGTTCTTGGAGGCACAGAATGGAAATGCTCTCTAGGCAGGACTGAGGCAGGACTGGGCATTGTGGGTATTAGGTGCTCGGGACACCACCAGCCGGCAGTCAGTGAGTTCGTGTGTTGAGATTTCTCTGGCCCAGTAATGTGGACCTCAGTAAACACGCACGCCCATGGCCAGCACTCGTTAGCTGCTGTCCCTTGTACCAGTTATTACTTTACTTACTATCGAGATGGCTTTTTCTGCTGTCCCCTGGGCTGTGGGGGGGTGGTTATAGGGACATGGGCACATTTTGATTTCTGGTTTACTCTCTCCTTTGTGGGTGCTTATCTTTCGGGGGTCGGCATACCGTTCACTTTAGTGTCAGGAAGGTCTGTCACTTCCCGTTCTGCTTTGACAGGTCTTGGCTTTCTGTGCCTGCTCTCTGTGCCTTGCAAGAACACCGCGACTGACCCCTGGGTCTTTCTGGGGCGCCGGTGCCCCGCGGGCATGGATGGTGTGCTGTAATGCTCCCGAGTCCCATTTACTTCTGCGGGCTTCTGCACACCGTTAGGCTTCGATCCATGCCATGTGTGGTGCTTTAAAAATATGTGTATTTTGGACACTTTTCTCTTGCACATATAGTTTTTGTAGTTGGAGGGTTAGTGCAGATAAAGTAGTCTACTACTTTAGACTACTTTGATGAAAATGAGAAAGATGAAAATGAAAATGAAAAAGATTAAAATTAAAAATTTGGGAAATGTTCAGTAAAATGCTTTTCATTAATTAGGTAAGTGAATTGCTATAGTAGATAGTTACAAATTATTGGGTGGGCAGGTTGCTCTTCTTGTTTATTATGAATGTTGTTTATACTTATTTTTTGGTTTGCATCTAACAGCTTCCTTGTTTCAGGGGTAAATATATTTCCATCATGGCTCATTCAAAGACGAGAACCAATGATGGAAAAATCACCTACCCTCCTGGTGTCAAGGAAATCTCCGATAAAATATCCAAAGAGGAGATGGTGAGACGGCTAAAGGTGAGTAAAGTTGGGTTGTGGTTTTTGGACATCCCTTTGGGCTGTGGGGCTCACGATGCGCTGTGTCTCGTTAAGGCTCCACGAGAAGGCAAATCCAGGCAGACAGTGGCTGGGAAAGGGTCTCAGGGAGGGGGGCGGCAGAGCACTGTCGGGCTTCCTTGGCTGCAGTTGGTGGAGAGAGCAGCCAGGGAGGCGAGGCTCAGAGGCCCTTGGGCCCCCGGACTTGGGCATGAAGAACAAGCCACAGTCCTCGCAGTCACTTTTGTGTGTAGACAGTTGTCCCCTCCTTCTGTCGTTTAGTTGATGAAAACAGCCATTTTGAGAAAGGATGTTTTAAGTTTTCGTACTTACTCAGGCTGTCCTTTACTTTTTCGTAAGTTATTTGAGAGGAGGTTACAGAGCTTTAATGTAAGCTTTTTCCTCTGCTTCTAACATGCAGCAGTGAATCAGGATTGCTGGGGAATGCCTGTAGATGATGAAGATTGTTCAGAATGGGCCTCCTTTTTTGTGGCCATGATGGTCTCTGTGATTGTTAAAATGGTAACGGAACCAAGTAGCCAAGGAGAATGTTAGTCTGATTTATCAGTCAGTTCAGATGGGTTTTGTTTTGTTTTGGTTTCATAAATTACTTTATTGTTGTTCAATTACAGTTGTCTGCATTTTCTCCTCACCACTCCCCCATCCCCCTCCAAACCCACCTCCCTCCCTTGCTTCCACCCTCCCCCTTGGTTTTGTCCATGTGTCCTTTATAGTAGTTCCTGAAAACCCTCCTCCCCACATTCGTTTTTTATTTGAGTATTTTTTTTCCTTTCCAGGTTGTATCTGCTTAGTCCCTTATTTTGCCTGGTATATTATTATTTACTTATATTTCAAGACTGGAAGGAAGACTTGCCTTAATTAGTTATTGAAGGCCCAGGAACTTGAAAGCAAAGTTATTAAAAGCAATATTAGAAGTTATTTAAAGCAGTAGTTATTTTGTAGTTATTGCTGCATGGTTTATTTTCATCAGAAGTAAAGAACCCTAATACTACTATAAATTTCATGTAAAGTCTTAGTATTATATATCTTTATGTATAAAATATTAGGGTGTCAATTATCAGATGTTTATTATTAAAAGGGATAGATTTTTTTTAGCAGATTTAATTTACCATTATGTGAGTATTTTCTCTAGTTAGGAACTTCTATATGTTTTATTTAAAATAGTGCAGCTACAAGCCCTTTCTGTGTGTGACATTTCTCATTTTCTGTGTACCCACATTCTCTTGACCTGATAGAATTTGCAGGGAGCAGATCCAGTCCTCCCCTCGGGTTTGCCCGTGTCCCAGCAGTGACTGGCGCACAGCCGGTGCCCTGCCGAGAGCCTGACAGTGCGCCCAGAGACCAGGCGCAGACACCGGCTGGCGCCCGGTGACTCTCAGGGACGTTGTTTCCCAGACACCGTGTTTCATTTCGGGGACCCACGTGGGTTACTGACGCGCCCCTAGCACCACTCCAGCCGTAGGCAGTGGTGAGGGCGTCCCGTTACCTGGCGCTCGCGTGAACCTGTTGGTGGGTCTCGGACCGGGCGGCACAGGCCCGCATCCGGCGTTCGCAGTACACTTCCGTTGTTTTGTGGATGCTTTTGCCCAGCAGTAATTTGGTTAATATAATTTGTCTCCTTTAAGTTTTCTAATTTGTACTTCCCGCTCTAGGTTGTACTTCTGGCAACCTTCTTAGAGAAATACCAACAGGATTTAGTGTGGGATGATGATAATTTTTGACCTGTACAAGTACAGCTGTGAGTTGTATAAATTACAGTTTGTTAACATGTCCGGTGTCCTTGTTTATATAATTTCTAGAGTTTCCTGTAACATTTTATTCACAGTGTACTTAACCTCTCACTCTTCTGTGGCGAGGTTGCAGAGAAAGGAACAGTCCTTCGCATGGAGGTCTTTTCCCCTTCGCCTCTTTTCACAATACATTAGGCCCTCGAAGCATGTATCTGAACAGTAATTAAGTTGGAAAGTTAGGAGAGTGGCCCCGGACGGGGGAGCCTGGAACTAACCACAGTGCTAGGCTGGAAGGACAGTCGTCTGCTTGTCCTGGCACCGGACCCAACGGGACCAAGGCTGTCCCCAGAACCCACGCTCCGGGGCTGCTCCGAGGATCCGCCGACACAGTGCACGCGTGCCTCTCCCAAGTCTAGCTCGGCGGCACAGTGGCCTCTTTGCAGCTCGTCCCCAGGACAAGTCCTAGACACTGATACCTGGCGGCCAGCCCTGCTGGCTGATCAGTGTTTGCAGCACCACCTAGTGGATGCCAGACGGCCCCTTCTCCTGCCCCTGCCCAGTCAGGCGATCTTGTTAAGTCTCCTGTGAAGTGGGAATAGTACAGCCCAGGTTCGTTGTAACTACTAAGGCTGAAATTAGAGGAAATGCTTCAAGGATTCACACTGTACTGTTCCTCCCCATCCTTGTTTTCACCCCACTTTTATGTAAATGTTTTTGAAAAAGGAACCACTTCCTGTAGGTTCCCTAGGCCCACTCTGTCCATGCCACCGAGTCCTGGTATGAGCTCTCCGTGTCTTGTTCTCTGCTACCGTGGCGGTCCCTAGGCCCGCTCTGTCCATGCCACCGAGTCCTGGTATGAGCTCTCCGTGTCTTGTTCTCTGCTACCTGGCGGAAGAAATCTTGTGTTGGACGCCGTGGTAGTCTCGCGTGGTAGCCTTTTTACATTCAAGGCTACATCTTCGTCATACTTTCTGTTTCTGAATTCTTCCTTAGCTGAATATATCAATCCATGTACCTGGAGTGGTTTATGGCTCAAATGGAAAAATAAATTGTCAGTCTAGGTTTCTGGTGAAAGGTACACTTTTTCTCCTAATAAAAGGATTAGCTGCGTTTTAGAAGGATGCTGTTAAGGAGGACGTACTCCGTTTAGTTCAGTTGTAACACTGAGATCAAAAGCACTACGTAAGGGTAGTTTTAAACTTTTACAATCTGGTTAACATGGATGATGGGTAAGTTAAAAGTATTTTATTTACTCCTTTAGAAAAAGTTATTTGCCCTATAGGTTTAAAGGATCTTGTTCTCTCAGATCCTTTAGGGAGGAAAGTAAGCCATTTATTGGAAGCTTAACCTTTGTAACTAATGTGGCTTTGATTTCAGATGGCTTTATTTTTTTACATGAAGGATTGCATTAGTTGATTATTGTATTTTTGTACAGATGGTTGTGAAAACATTCATGGATATGGACCAGGACTCTGAAGAAGAAAAGGAACTTTACTTAAACCTGGCGTTACACCTCGCCTCAGACTTCTTCCTCAAGCACCCCGATAAAGACGTGCGCCTGCTGGTGGCCTGCTGCCTGGCCGACATCTTCAGGATCTACGCCCCCGAGGCCCCGTACACATCCCCCGACAAGCTGAAGGCGAGCACTGACCGCCGGGCCTGGCCGGGCCTTCCCTTGTGGTTCGGGCCGAGGCGGGGGTGACCGTGCTCAGGCAGTGTCTTCGGGTTCCTTGGCGCTAGCCGCAGCGGTCTCTCCTTAGACGCTTCTGTGTCCTTCAGCCCTCCCCCCGCCACAAGCCCGTTCCCGTTTAGGGCTCGCTGTATAGAACCGTTTCTGATCTTCGGGCTCTTCTCTGCTTTTTATGTTACCATTAGCTCTGTTTCGGGGTCACTTGGGGGGTGCTTCCTTCTCCCTTTTGAAAATCTATGTTAAAGACTATATTTATTATTTAAAAGAAAGTATCTAGTATAAATCTGAATTTATATGAGTCCTAACTTACTTAGTGGAAGGTATGATGTAAATTGGGTTGAAGAAAATCAAATAAAATTGCAGTGAAAAGGTAGAAAAGATATTTCGTATTTGGTTACAGTAGTTGTAAGTAAAGCCATATGCATGGAAAATCTTTAAAAGATGAGAAAGGAAGTAGAATCCTGTGCTTAATCTATCTGGTAGAAGGCATGCCATGAGTATATTGGACAAAGTAAGTTAAGAAAGTCAGAAAAATAACAGTAAAAGATAATTGTGGAAACGGAGGATTAGAGAATGAGTCCACAGGAAGATGATTCATCCTGAATGTGAAGAGATGGCAGACGACTCGGGTCTGTTTTATTTAACAGACACTGATGTATGTTATGTGTCAGGAACTGGGCTTACAGTGGTGAACACAGGATCTCAGGCTGGAGGTGGTAGGAAGCAATATTTGTTACTGAAAAGCGGAATTGAATTGTAAGGGTTGAGAGTGTCCCCAGGCTTAACATAGGTGGGGTGAGCCAGTCTTGGGGTTGTGTGCCCAGGCGTCTGTCCTGATTTCTGGTTGTGAGCATCTCATTTTGACGCACTGAACTGGTTTAAGGAGCGACTGTATTTGATGGTGGGCGGTGGCTTTCCCTCACCAGGAGTCTTTCTGGCACTCCGTGCAGAGGGAAGTGTGGCCCTCAGAGTGCTGCCCGCGATTCCTCCGCCTCTTGGGTGGGTTTCCCGGTTTGTGTCTCCGGCGACCTGTGTCAAGGCTCTGGGTGATGGAGAGCCCTCCCAGAAGGACAGCCACAGACCTGCTGTGTTTAGAACGGGACACTGAGTGGAACGTGGAGGAGCTGGGACTCGGGTAGGGCCTTTGCGTTATTTCGTAGCTGAGAAGTTTAAGGTTACCTTACTTTTTCTGGTCAATTTTGGGTCTTCATTTAAATACCTCTCTTTTATTGAAGTAGTAATGATAGATTATTCATTTTGAGGCAGTTTTCTAAGTATTTATGAGATAGTTTTAACTGTCTCTGCTTTGGAGTCGTAGTTTTCTTGTCTGCAGTAGTGGTAAGAGAAAAGTGCCACGCCTGGATTCACACTTGCCACTGTCAGGTTGTCGTCAGAAAGCCTTTCACACACTGCACGTCACGTGTAGGTCAGTGACTGTCAGAGGGCCGTCAGTCAGGGTCTGGTCTCTCCATCGTGGGGCTGGGTCGGCACGACAGCCAGTGCGCGCGGTCAGACCAGCGCACCGCTCACGGGGGACGCGTTTTGCGCAGCACCGTGGACGTGACCGTTCTCGAGGGTGCGCTCTGAGTAGCGCGTTTCTCGCACATGTGTTCGGTCATCTGCACGTTACAGTTCTTCCCTTTTAAAAACAGGCTGTTTATCATTTTACTTCTAATTTCAACCTTTCTCAAACTTTTCCGGAACATTATTTTCATAAAAATTTGACCCAAAGTGACGTTGAACCTATTTCTGTCCAGGTACAAAGGAAGTTGTAGCAGAAAGCAAAACCAAGAGATAGGGATAGATTGAAAGATGGTGGGGAAAAACAGTTATATTAATTAGGTAGGAAGCTTGACAAATGAACTTTGAAGGTGTTTTTAAAATTTCTGAGCTGCTGTGATCCCCCGTCCTTGGACTCGGTGACTTGACTTTGGACGCTAAGGCTCCCGGACGATGTTCTCGCTGCACAGTCCCCACACCGAGTGCTGTGCCGGCAGCCCTGGTCGGCGCCCGGTCGTTGCCGCCTGCTCATTCCGGTGAAGTCGGCCCGAGTCGGCCCGAATTCCAGTCCGCTCCGTTTTTAGGTCTGTTTTTTTAACTTGCTGAAAGGTGAAGTTTTCCTCGACAGTACAGTGACGGTGAATGAGTCACTGTTTTCCTATGAAAGGCATGAAAATAATTGGTGTTTTCATATAGTGATGTCCTTCCGAAAACTTACAGCCAATGCAGCTTTTCTGTTGGTTCTTCCCAGTGTATCACGGTAGCTACCCATGCGTGCGGAACGTGCTGTAGGAGGGCAGTGGGTGTTCGATGTTGCGTTCAGAGTCTGATCGGCCCTCTGTGTTTCAGGACATATTCATGTTCATCACGCGGCAGTTGAAGGGGCTCGAGGACACGAAGAGCCCGCAGTTCAATAGGTACTTCTACTTACTTGAGGTAAGCGGTGCAGCGTGTCTCGAGACGGTGTTTTAAACTGTTGTTGTGCTTTTTGTGATTGTATGTGTTTACTGATTAAAATGTATTTCTTTCCTCTCTTTTACCTCTTATTTTTAGAACATTGCCTGGGTCAAGTCATATAACATATGCTTTGAATTGGAAGATAGCAATGAAATTTTTACACAGTTGTATAGAACATTATTTTCAGTTATAAAGTAAGTTTATTTTATTAGGAATGTAACTTTTTAAATACAAAGAATTTGTGATTTACAGGGTAATCTGGTTAACTCTGTTATGCATATTGAAAGGCTAAGAGTTATAATTTAAGACTTAATCAACTTTTTTTATAGATGCTTTAAAAACCTTATAGAACTTAAATAGAACTTAATCACTTTGGTGGTATAAATAATAATATAAGGGTGGCATTAAGGCTATCTGTTCTATACCCACTGTAAAATATATTGTGGATTATATTTCAGTCTTTTATTTAAATTACATATTGCTGAGCCCTTAATTCATGTGAATATTTGAATTATTTGTGCTCTTTAATATTACTAAAATTACCTTTAATAAAGCAATTTGATTTTCTGAATTTAAAATAAAACAGAAGTTGCATTTTGATTTAATTACTTTTGATTGTGAGACTGGTTAAAATAAAGGAAAAGTAATCCTGGAACTGTAGCATAAAAATAGATTTTGGGTATTATAAGGTTTGGGGGAGAGAAGCTTTAAGTGAGTATAAAGAATTTGATTTCATTAATATTTTAGTATCATTTTAAGATAAAGTGTAATACTTGTTAGTATCTTGTTATAAGTAAATAATGAATCCTTTAGTTACACCCTAAATACCTTGTTTTGAATTGCAGCAATGGCCACAATCAGAAAGTTCATATGCACATGGTAGACCTTATGAGTTCTATTATCTGTGAGGGTGATACAGTGTCTCAGGAGCTTTTGGATACAGTTTTGGTAAATCTGGTACCTGCCCATAAGGTATGTAGCAATTTATACTGAAATATGTGTAAAGCCTGTTAACGTTAAGCTCCAGAATTTGTGCTTCTGTTCTAAATACAATTTACCCATTAACTTTAGTTTTGGAGAATCTGTTTCACTGATTAATATTAATAAATATTGTGTTTAATGTTGAAGAGACATACTTATTAATCACAAATGAAAAGTGATAAAATATCTGTAATTGTAATAACTCAGTTTTGAATAATAAGATATGTTTCAAGAAGTGAGTTTACTAGCTACTTAAATGCCGTTGCATTAGGTGTTGGGAGATGTACAACCAAATAAGACCTAGTGTAGATGAAGAGGGAGGGGTAGAGTTAGTTTGGAGACAGGATAAGATGACCACAGTGTTTCTTCCTTCGGTGATGTTAATCAAGGAGAAGGGGTGTGTTTTGTGTGTTCTTTGAAAATAACTTTAAGCAGTTGGACATATTGTTCTATGATTCACAAGGGTCAAGGTTAAAGAGAGGGACATGGGAAATACTGTATAAAAATCTGTGCAAACTTAAAACCTTTCTGGGAAGATATAATCTAAGTTTACAGGAACATAGCATTCACATAAATAATGTTTCAATAAGAATGATCTGCTAATGCAAAATTTCCAAACATTTAAAATAATCTGTCAGTGCCAGAACTCAGACACTGAAAAAAAGCAAGATTAGGTCTAAAAATTCAGATAATATAATTATTAGGTAAAAATAATAAAGTACCCTCAAAAGGATTAAAGATATAAAAATAGGAATTAGCAAAACATGATAGCTAGACATGTGAAAGGAGAAGGTTAAGAAAAGTAGAAGTGAAAAATTGGTCATTAAAATTCAAATCTTTATTGGATTATAAAAAGATAGAGAAATGAGAGGTAGGTCTGCGGAAATCATGTATTCGGCCGCCCAAAAAGTTTGTTTGGGTTTTTTCTGTATGATGGCTCTAGTGGTGTTTAACTGTCTTTAACATCATTCGAGACAGTTTTGTTAGACTGTATTATGATAGCTGTTATATCAATGTGCATTAATTTAAAAAACTCACCAAAATTGGTGAATTTTTGTGTAGCCATTTAAAAACATTGAAGATGGAAGAAAACATGCAACATTTTCGGCATATTATGCATTATTTCAAAAAAAATTGAAAATGCAGCCGAAACTCAAATAAAAGATCTGTGCAGTGTGGGGAGAAGGTGCTGTGACTGACTGAGTGTGGCGAAAGTGGTTTGTGAAGTTCTGTGCTGGAGAGTTTTCGCTGGACGATGCCCCATGGTCAGGTGGAGCAGTTGAAGTTGACAGCGATCAAATCGAGACATTATTGGAGAACCACCAACATTCTGCCAAGCAGGAGATAGCCGACACCTCGAAATAGCCAAATCACGCCATGAAAATCATTTGCACCAGCTTGCTTATGTTAATCGCTTTGATGTTTGGGTTCCACATAGATTAAGCAAGATAAAAAAATACTTGTAGACCTTATTTCCACATGCAGTTCTCTACGTAAATGTACCAAAAGCGTTCTGTTTTTAAAACAAATTGTGATGGGTGATGAAAAGTGGATACTTTACAGTAATGCTGAACCGGAAAGATAGTGGGGCAAGTGAAGTGAACCACCACCAACCACATCAAAGGCCAGTCTTTACTCAGAGAAGGTGATGTTGTGTGTATGCTGGGACTGGAAGGGAGTCCTCTATTCTGAGCTCCTTGTGGAAAAACAAATGATTAATTCCAACTGAAAGCAGCACTCGATGAAAAGCATCCAGAATTAGTCAACAGAAAATGCGTAATCTTCCGTCAGGATACCGCAAGCCTGCGTGTTTCTGTGGTGACCAGGCACACACTGTTGAAGCCTGGCTGGAAGGTTACGACCCATCCACCACATTCACCAGACACTGCACCTTCAGATTTCCATTTATTTCGGCCTTTACAAAATTCTCTTAATGGAAGAAATTGCAGTTCCCTGGAGGACTGCAGACGCACCTGGAACAGTTTGTTGCTCTAAGAGGTGAAGAGTTGTGGGAAGATGGGAGTATGAGGTTGCCTGAAAGATGGCAAAACGTAGTGGAACACCATGGCAAATACGTTGTTCAGTGAAGTTATTGGTGGGGTGTGAAAACTGAACAAACTTTTTGGCCAACCCAATGGATACAGTGAGATAAAGAAAACATTAAAGATACTAAGACATGAAAAATACATGGAAAGGTCCAATATGTTTAATAGTAATTTCAGAATACCAAGTAGAGAGTGGAGAAGAGATATTAAAATAGAAATATGCTTAATATGTTCCAGAATTGATGAAAATAATGAATTTATGGATTAGGAAGCAAAAGTGTCATGAGCAGAATAAATAAAAAATCCCAGTCCAGGCACATCGTGGGGATGGTGCAGAATGCTAAAGCAGTGTGTAGAGCACCTCGAGGGCAAAGGCGTGATCTCTTAACCACGGAATGAAGGTTAAACTGCCAACTTTTTGGTAACAAGGACAGACGCCAGAACATAATGGAACTATATTTTCACAGTGATAAGGTAAAATCAGTTGTAGGGGTGTATGCATATCCAATTTGAGCGAAATTGAGATGCTAAATACTCATTTGTCAATAGATGTTTCCTCAAAGAACTGCTTTGTGAGTACTTGATAATGATGGAAATTGAATTTAAAAGGAGTGAGGATACAAGCAATAGTGGCAAACAAAGACATCCTCTAAATATGACAAAAACAGCAATCATGATTATAATGATTAATTAAAGAAGTATTAAGATGATCTTAAAACACTGGATACAAATCACATAAAATTGAAGGGAGTTAACGAGTGATGGGATCCTTGTGATGTCAGGAGTGTAGATCTGTTGATTAACTCAAAGAGGTATTTAAGTTAAAAAATTAAGGATTACAATAAAAGGAAGAACTACAATAAATGTAAATGGCCCAAATTTAGTAGTTAAAGGTGGATGATCAGATCAGATTGAAAATAATCTAACTGGTCATTGTTAACAAGAGATCACAGCAAAAATACTGTCACAGAAATGCTGGAAATAAAAGGATAGAAACAAGACTGCCAGGCACACACTAACTGAAAGGAAACTGAGGTAGCTTGTATTAATATTAGGTGTAACAGTTTTTACTGGGTAAGGAAGGGATTTATGCAATGGATTAGTTTGCAGGAAGACATCTAACTTTTTATGTACATAGACTCAAAATATGTGGATCGTAAATTGAAAGAAGAGAGAAAGAAACTCAGTTTCGTGGGTGATTTTAACACGTGTCTTAGTGGTTATAAATCAAGCTGGCCAACAGTTTGTAGGAATATTGAGGATGTGAAACATAAGACTAAGAAGTCTGGAGCAATCGTACAGATTTTGTCAAAAAATAAATCATAATGGCAATTATAGAATATTTAGAAATGATTAAAATGATCCATATTAAAACTTGCGGCAACTTAAAATGGTTTTTTAAATTTAGCTTTATAGCTAAGCATCCATTCAGGAAGTTATAAAAACATCATCAGAATCTACAAAGGGAAAAAACAGTGCAGAAAACACATGAGTGAATAGGAACACAGTGGCGCGCTGCAGCGAACCAGAGTTGGCAGTTTGAAAAGTGTGCCAGACAGACCCCTGACGGGGCGAATCAGGAGAGGGGAGACGGTCGCAGGGCGGGCCAGAGGGGCTCACAGTGGTGAGTGCCTCACGCAGTTCGCTCTCGTGTCGTTTCACGGGAACAGCTGCAGACCCGCCTTTGCCCCGCCCTGCGTGCAGTGTCAGAATGCAGCGGGGGACAGCCGACGCCGAAAAGATCAGAAGACACCTTCACGCACAGCACTTTTTGCTAACATATTTGGAAGTAAACCAATTCCTAGAAAGTATAACGTGCCCAGTTTGTTTCAAGAGAGAAAATCCTAACCTTTATGCAATAAAATATTGTAATTTATTTTAAAAACTCCATAGAACAAAACCTTTCTTTCCTAACAACTGTAGTAGTAGCAGCCTCAGCAGTAGCGCTTAAACCAACCACAGAAGCCCTCAACCCAGCACCGGGAGACCCCTGCTAGTCATCTGGAGGGCGTGTTCTATTGCAGCAGACTTCTCCAGGTTATGTAGAAAGAAGGATATTCCACAACTCACTCTGAGTTTATAATCTTCATAGGGAAGCAGACGAAGCCAGGCAGCAAAGGAGAATCGTAATTCCTTAAATAACAAAGGAGAATGTTATTTAAAATGATAACATAAGTTCAATTTAAAATAATAGTAGTATCCAGAATAGTATAAAGTAACATTGATAAGTAGCAAAATGGCTTTGTTTTAGTGTTAAAAGATGGAGTAACCTTAGAAAATGTTAGCAATAAGCTCAGATATTTATGTAAATTAGTAGATCAAAGAGGAAATGCCAGTGGATGTAGAGAAGAACATTTGGTAAAATTTAGTATGAGAATATGAACATTCTTAGCAGATTGGAAGTAGAAAGGATCTCCCTTAAATATATATGGACAATGCTGCACTTAACGGTGAAGTTAGGAACATTGTAAAGATGTTGCTTCCACTTAGAAAAAAGGCAAGAATGCGATTGCTAAGCACCAGTAACTCAAAGTCTTAAGTGGAATAAGACAAGAGAAACGAATAAAAGATAAGAGGATTGGAAAGATGAAACAAAACTGAAATTACTTCCAGATGATAAGACTGCCTGTGCTGAAAGTGGGGTGCAGAGTTTACAGTAGGAGAAGATTCCCCAAGGTTGCCAGGTATAAGATCAATATATAAGAATCCCTTAGTATCATTTCAAGAAATTTTCATTTGTTGCCTTAAATGAAGACTTGAACTGCTTAGAAATTTCACAAAAATGCGCATGCGCTTTATGCGGAGGGTCATTGTAGTTGACTGGAAAGGGCAGGAGACTCAACCATGTTGCGTGATGTGTTACTGTTTATGGTGTGGGAGACTCAGCATCGTACTGCTGTCAGCTCTCTGCATACGAGTAGATGACCCAATCAAAATTGAAATGGAGAATGTCTGTGTGCGTGTGTCTGGAGTGTGACACGCTGATTTAAAACTCGCATGGCAGAGCCAATGGCCAGTAATACCCAAACGGTTTTGAGCAGGAATGAGAAAGGAGGGACTCGCCCACCTGGGGTTAAGACAGTATTTCCTTCGGACAGTGGTGGACAGAGACGCGTGGTGGACATGGAGAATTCACAAGTGGAGGCGTGGCTGTAGGGAAACTGGAGTGTTTGGGTGTTACGTGTCACTGGGGGGAATAATGGGCTAGTTAATGAATGGTTTTAGGGTATTGTATATTCGTATGGAAAATAATATTAGATTCTTATTTTATACCATACCTAAAAATAAATTACAGGTAAAATGAAGATTTAAATCTAAAAAAGCAAGCCTTTAAAATTTTATTTGAACTTGACAGGGGTGGTGGACACAATACAGTACACAGATGATATGTTACAGATTTGCACACCTGAAACCTATATAATTTTGTTAACCAATGTCATCCTATTAAATCGAATTACAAATTTATTTGAAAGCATAAAACATCTGAACCACGGTGTAGAAAAGAACTTCTTAAGAGAGAGAGAAAGCACCAGAACAACAAGCGAAGACCCCATTTAGCTCAGGAACCTCTGTGTGCTCCGTGATGCTCCGACCCCTGTTGGGAAGACAGCTGCCGACCAGGGCATGTTGTGGGCGTAACGGGGCAAGGTTCAGTGCACAGGGTTTACAGACAAACTCTAAAACAAAGGAGGAGGGAAAAAACAGAATTTTGAAAAACAGCAAAGATAGAATTTACAGAAAATAATACCGTATATGTACGAGGACTCATGTGCAAGACATGTAATTCAGTGTCTGAATAGGGAATGAATAATTAAGCTGTAGCATGTAGTAAAATACTAAATACCCGTTAGAAATGAATGCAATGATGCAAAACAGGCATCAGTACAAATCTAAAGATATGCTGAATGTGAGCTTCAGCTTTTTAATTCATTTATCTATCTATATCTATCTCTCTTTCTACTTTATTTCCTGGCCTCTGCCATATGTTTAAACCAGAAGACGTACCAACTCCATTTTAGATCTTTGGTTTTGAATCCTATTATTATCAAAATCTATTCAGAAATACATATTCTTCATACACTTTTTATCGCACCCTTTTTTCATTCTTTGTTGTGTTTGTTTGTACTTGAACTTAACCGTGCTCTGAGATGTGCTGGAGTAGGTCTGCTCCCCACAGCTGCTCTGAACCGTTGTCTTTCCCCTCCTGTGGACATCCCTGTGCAACCACACCGCTACCCCCCACCCCAGTTCCTGCCCCCACGAGACCCCAGTTCATCCTCTTAGGCTGTTTCAGGTCTTCGGGACCTGAAGTGAAACAGCCTGTATTTATACTTTGCTGAGCTGATTTGACTTTGGGACTCAATTTAGAATGACTGTCTCCTCTTGAATCTACAAAACATT
The DNA here is from genome assembly GCA_028533065.1 of Trachops cirrhosus. Classification (NCBI taxonomy): domain Eukaryota; kingdom Metazoa; phylum Chordata; class Mammalia; order Chiroptera; family Phyllostomidae; genus Trachops; species Trachops cirrhosus. The sequence goes on along the minus strand of CM052548.1, from coordinate 3,107,691 downwards.
TATTGACCTTTTTATATGGTTTACATTATGTTATGAATAAAATAAGAACATATAATTACCCTTGCTTGGGAGGGATATCAGGCTTTAGTAGACCAGTTAGTCTTAAGAGAAAAAAAGTGGTTTTGTTTTCTCTTTTTTGAGTCTTACACAGTTTCTCATTCATTTGCTTGAGTGACTTTTTGTTTCTGTTTTTTCAGTGGCTTTTGAATACAGGTAATATTTTGTTTTTCATAGAGAGATACAATACAGATAATGTTTTTATTTTTCAGAACTTAAACAAGCAAGCATATGACTTGGCAAAGGCTTTACTGAAGAGGACAGCGCAAGCTATTGAGCCCTATATCACCAATGTAAGTCCTGCTTATTGAGTAGCTGTCCGGAGAGTGGGCCGGCACTGTAAAGGCTTCCGGAGCAAATTTTGGGAAGTAGTGTGTACTTTTGGTTTTGTGTTGTGTTCAATCGTTAAGGAATGTATTTTCTTTCTCCTTATTTAAAATTTTTCTTGGTTAATATTTTCTAGAAGGTTAATTCTCATCTTGCTTAGTCATTCATTTGCTACTTTCAGATTGCCTAGGAACTAAACCAGCTTTTATTTTGGTTAGCAAGATACACTGTTTTCTACTCTTAGAAATGTAATTAGGTAAAACGTGGCACTTCTTATTAGTCGGAGAAATTGTTTACAGCTTTTTGGAGATGAAGCAGATTTGTACGAGGGGAAGGTACCAAGACCTAACAGTCGAAGGCAGGTACGGATGGCACGGGCTGGGCAGCAGCGGGCTGTCGTGCTCTGCCTGGGGCAGATCGTTTAGAGCTACCTTTTCTTAGAAAAGGGAAGAACTACAGTGAAGTGAGCCCTTCAGAATTGTCCCAGATCCACTTGATTTACAGTTGACATCTCGTGTTTGTTTTAGAACACGTGTATTTCAGCCGACGAGCTTGTGTGTGGAAGCTGACTGTGCGCTAACTCTCGCACGGAGCCGGGAGCCGCGCTGCTCTAGACGGCACCGTTCCACTCCGCCCGCCCAGGGGTCCCCGCGGGGGCCAGGCTAGGACAGGACCTCAGCCTCCGTGGGCAGCGGTCCTGCCCCTCCGCCTGCTCTCCGCTTCCACCCACCTTCACACACCTGCCGGGTGGCCCTTTCTGAAAGTTCCTGTTTTTTCCATTCGATGGCTCTGGTAGCGCTTAGTTGTCTTTAACTTCATTCGAAACAATTCTGTTCTGTTGTATTGTGACAGCTGTCATGTCAGCATGCATTTAAAAAGGTATCAAAATTGGTGAATTTTTTGTGTAGCCATTCTGCTATTGAAGGTGGAAGACGATACCCAACATTTTTGGCATACTATGCTTTATTATTTCAAGAAAGGTAAAAATGCAATTGAAACACAAATATTTGTGCAGTGTGTGGAGAAGGTGCTGTGACTGATCGAACGTGTCAGAAGTGGTTTGTGAGATTTGGTGAGGGAGATCTCTCGCTGGACGCTGCTCCCCGGTTGGGCAGACCAGGTCAAGTTGACAGCGATCAGGTGGGGACATTAGTCGAATGTTATACCATATGAGAGGTAGCCAACATATTAAAAATACCCAAATCAATACGGTTATTGGTGAAAATGAATAATGGGTGTTTTAAGGTTGGTAATTATAAAAACCTTACTTTATGGCCACCCCAATACATCATTTAAATCTGTTTTGGAAAAAGTGAGAAAGAAAGCTTTTTATAATTACATATGTACTTAATTTTCCTGAAGTTTATTGATGGAAAATTTTTGAAATAATAAATAAAAATTAACTCACTGTGTAAAATACATCATGAAAAGCTGTGCTTTGAAAAGTAACGTGCTCCTTGGTAAATCTCGATTTCTGTTTTTGGCTATGGCCCTAAATGATTCCAAGCACATGATGATTTGGGTGAACATACTTGATTTATACATTGTTTTAGAGGGTGAACTTTCAGAAACTGGGGAATCAAATTACATAACCTATCTTAATAGCTCAAAGATTGGCAGGGAATTCTGAGTGTTGATTTCTGTAAGTTTTATGAGTCTTTGGTATTGGTTGGAGTAAATTGGTTAGATTGAATGGATTGAGTTTGTTCCTTTATTGATTTACCGGCACTTGAAGTGATTAAGCCTGCTGTCTCCATGGCCCATTAGATACACTAGATGAGCGCCTCCTGGTGGTTATTTGTGTAATTGGTATTGCCAGGCCCATGCTTTGTGGGAGAGCACAGCTTCCTTTGCTGCCTTCTTCTGGCCTACGGAGAAGAGAGTAATACTGTACCAGGCGAATGTTTTTTATGGGATTGGGAAATGAGAGGGGAAGAAGGCTCAAGGTACAATGGTGGTGTTTGTTGACGCTAGTTTCTTTACTGTTGTCACAACATTTGTGCATGTTTCAAAATACACTGAAAGTTAAAAGAAAGATGAAAGGGCCAAGGCAGGACTTCAGTGATCCCAGGTAAATCCAGGTAAAAGCATGTTCCCATCACTGACATCCTAGCTCCGGCCCCCCCCCCCCCGCCCCACGCTTGCTTTGGCAGCTTTTCCAGAAGCTGAGCAGGAGGCCAGACTCAGTGGACTGGCCCAGCACGCGTGCAGTTAAGCGCTTGTTCCCGTGCTCTGCTGTTTCCCTCTTTCTCCTGCTCTCCTGTCCCTCGCCTCACCTGAGGCTTAGCTGAGAAGTGACTGAGAGTTGCTGTTTTTCTCCTCCTTTACTCCTTTATGAGCCTCATTTTTGTGCCTCACACCTGTACATGTGAAATTACTTTCTAATGAACTTCGGTGTCTTGTAAAGTAAAATTTAGCACCGATACAAGGTATTCTCGGCCTTTTGAACTTGTACACATAATAGCCATTATTCATTTATCTTCCTAGTAGAAAATTAGCAAAAACAGAGGTAGGATACTGAGGTAATAGTAACCCTGCTTTATTCCTTTTTTAAAAAATTTGTGTCTTTTTCACTCTTATGCATAGACACATTCAAGTTTGTTCTTTATTTTATATTTTTAGATTTTATTTATTTATTTTAAGATAGAGGGGAAGGGAGGGAGGAAGAGCGGGAGAGAAACATCACTGTGTGGTTGCCTCACACAATGAGTGTAGTTACCCCAGCCAGGGACCTGGCCACAACCCAGGCACGTGCCCCAACTTTATAAATAGTGATTCCTACATATAAAAGACTTAAGAAATCATTGTGGTGTTACAGGTTGCTTTTTAAGATAGAATTGTTTTAATTTGACAGTTCAGAAAACTAAAAACTGTATATATATTTTTAAAAGTTAAAACAGTATCAAACAAAAAGTACATACTGACAGTTCATAAAATCTCCTGCGTGGATCACTTCTTGGTAGTACTATGTTCCACCAGATCATTTTAATCAGAAGTTTCAGAAGACGGCACAAAATTCTTTCGTTGTATTGAAAAAATTTTTTCAACTCCATCTTGATATAGGTAAAGTTTGATTAAATTGCTTAATCTTCCTTAGCCTCAGTTTTTGCATCTGGGGTTAATAGTGCTTGGGGTAATGCTAGAGAATATGAAAACGCTTCTGTAATTAAAATTGAATGCTCAAATCTAAGGTGGAATTTATTACTGACCTTTAACTCATGCATACTCCTTTTACTCGGAGGCAATTGTTATAAAATAATTTAATTTCTAGTATGAGTATTAGTTACCCATTTGTAAATGAAAAGTTAACTTTCTTTGGATGGAACCACTTAGCCCAACCCGCTTTCCCTTTCTCCCTGAGCCGCGGGCCCTCATGTAGGCCTCGATGTTTGTGTTTGCGTCACAGCACCTGTCACGTACTCCTTCCTCGTCACTGGAGATGTGTCGGTCACGCACTTCGCAGGCGTGGTGCTAGGCTCTTGTACAGCGGAGGGGGCTGACTTGGTCCTTGCCTTTCTGGAGATGATATGATATAAGTGTTACTGTTTTTGATGGAATTTGTAAGAAGTTAAACCTGGGAATGATCTTTTTTTAAATTTGCAAGTGAGTTTTCCCCAGACTGATAGAAGAGGATGGTTTGATCACCAAGGTGGTCATATTGGAAAAGACTATTGTTTTTTGTTAAGGAAAAGTAGATTTATCATTTTTAAACAGGAGAAAATTTGTGAACTTAAACAACAAAGCCACTTTATTTTCAACGTAAATGAGAATTTAATGTCTGGTGTCATGAAATCCTTTGCCACAAAATTGATAAACAAGAAGGGAAAACAAGTTATTTTTAAAACCAATAAAGAAAGAATAGTACAATAGAATCTGAACAACCCAAGAACTGAAAGGAAGCCGAAGAGACACAGAACCGTGAAGTCCTTGACCTGCACTTGGCACGTGGAAGGCCTCTTCAGACCACCCGTGCAGCTGTGCCCACCGGGGGTGCAGGGCAGCCGGCGTGGCGCAGAGTCCTCGCCGCCTCCTTCGGGCAGACGAGCCGCCATTGAGACTACGTGGTGAACGCCCCGGGTTAATCTTTACATATTTGGAAGACTTTAAATGCAAAGGAACTTGACCCTTATGCCACGTGTCTTTGCTGGTCACAGTAGTGCTGTGATCTGAATGTGGGAATTAGAGGTGGCTGCTTATGGAAAATAAGTTGTTGAAATTTGAATTTTCTCTGTGTTTGTGTGTGCTTTTAATTGGATTTTAATTAGTGCTCTAAACCTTGTATATTATTTATTTCACTTTGTTTATGAGAATATAAAAGAAGATAAAAGGGATTGTAAAGAAGTTTTGCATTATAAATGTAACATTGCATATTGTAAAAATGGAATTGGCTCTTACTGTAAAGGTGTAAGGCTTTGTCTTTGCTGTTCTCTCATACATGATAACCTTATCATGTTAGCAAGCAGTGATTCCTTATCCTTAAGCAATTTATCTAGTAGAAGAATTAACACAACTAATACAGGGTACTGTATAGCAAGTATTGTAAGGAAGAATGAAGTGTGTTTGGCAGTAAGGTGCTTATCGGTATGCTAATTGATAGATCAATATAAGTTACCTATTTTTAATTGTGTACAAGCTAAATTCTGTGTTTTATCTTTTCATATAACTCACACTGGTTTCCCACCTCCTGTTAGAAATATCTTGATATGTGTAGTTTGACTTTGTGTAAAATAATAATGAATTTAAATGCATAATAGTTAAGATTTTAGAAAATTTGTTTTGCCTGTGGAGTTTCTATTAATGGTACCATTTCTGTTTCAAAAGTTTTTTAACCAGGTTCTGATGCTGGGGAAGACATCCATCAGCGACTTGTCGGAGCACGTCTTCGACTTGATCTTGGAGCTCTATAACATTGACAGTCACCTGCTGCTCTCCGTGTTACCCCAGCTGGAGTTCAAACTGAAGGTAACTGTCGAAAAACGACGCGCTTCTGTGAACCGAATTGGCAGAGAGTTCGTTCTTATCAGGCTTCGTCCGAGTGTGACAGATGTGGTGGTGTATTTCCACTGTTCATTCACCCATCTGTGCCTGTTTGTGGGTCTCCAGTGCCCGCTGTGGCTCCTGACAGATAGTAGCTGCTTAATTAATGATTGAGAAGGATGGTGTTTTCCAAATAAACCCTCACTTCTGCGGTCACAGCCATCCATTGAGCTGAATGTTTCCCAGGCCCAGTGCACAGAGGCTCCCCTGACCTCTTGTTCAGGCCCTGACAGCGGTGTCGGGTCGCCCTCCCGGGATGGGGGGGCGGCTCCCGGTGTGCGCTTGGTGCGGCTTCTTGTGCACTTGCCTGGGGCGGGGGGGGGGGCACTGCTTTTCACTTACGGCCACAGACTTTAGTTTCCCTCGCATATTGGGGGTGTGCTTTTTTCTTTCATGTTATTGTAGGAGGATTAAACAAAGCCGTTCATAATTGAGTCTTTGATGAACGCCAGTGTATCACCCAGAAAAGTTCTTAAATCATTTGTGTTATATTGGTTGTTTCTAAAACTTCTGATTTGTTTTTTTTTTTTCAAAATGACAAAATAAGCAGTCCATGTTGGCAGTGTAATGGTCCTTGTGTTATTCTTAGGCATCTTTTCCATCTGTTTCTTGGGTGGGCTGTTGGCTCACCTGCCTCCCTGTCCTCCTTTTCTCGTGTGGTTAGTGATTTTGATGGGGCAGAGTCGGGCACACCTTTCATTATTTGTCGGTCTGATGTTCTCTAATAAAAATATCGAGTACTCTAAGAAATATAAAAATAAGGATTGTCATCCCTGCTTTCAGCAAACTTAACATCTAGTATGAAAGGAAGGGGGAAAAAGATCCAGATCTAATAAGAGGCCAGATACTGTAAATGTCACAAAAGGTGCCAACAGCACACAGTTGCCGCGGGGGAAACTCCGGGCAAGAGCACGCGGAGGGAGGCGGAGCTGGGGACTTGGGGAGCACAGGGCAGTGTATGGTTGGTGGCGGCGTGGAGTAAGTCGAGATGGGCCTGGCTGCACGTTGGAGTCGTCAGCTGTGGAGCCTTAACAGCCAAGTACATGTCCAGGCATTGACCAGACCAGTTGTTCAGGATACCTGGCATAGGGTTTAGGTGTCGGTTGCTTTTCTGTTTTGTTTCGGAGTTTTTTGTGTGCATGCTTTTTTTAAAAAAAAAATAACTTTAAAGGTCATTCTAGTGTTTAGCTGGGGTTGACAAGTATCTCTGTGGAAGGAAAATGACAGAGGTAATAGAAATAAATGAGTTAGGTCATATTATGGGAGCTCCTAAGGCATGGCCAAGGCATTGGTTTAAATTTTTTTTTAAATTGTACAATGCTGTCCATCACACCTTGAATATCGGTGCTTTTTAATGTTCCCAATGGTCACATTTTATGTTCAGTTTTAGAGTTGCGCTGGCTTAGTCATTTAATCTCCGTCGTCTGTTGGAGGAACCAACACCGTAGTAAAGCGGAGTTCTTGTCCCCAGGGCGCCCGCGACTCAGTGTAGAAAGCAAAGCAGGAATTGTGGTTGTTGCACGTGCACGGCACTTCATAGGTCAGACTCCGTCCCACATCCGGTGCGGGGACGTGAGCGCTGTGCTCTGCTAGCAGACTTCGGCACACACTCATTTCTGCACGCAGCTAACCAGGACAGTCGCTGGAATGCTTTCTGTGCTGAGGGCTTGTCCTCTGTCGGACTCTGTTCTTAAAAACCCCAGCCCGTCTGTCAAGGGTCCCAAATAGCTTTTAGGAGAGTTAGTTTTTGAACTTGACTCTGAATGAAAATAAGCCTCGACTGTAAGGGAGGCGGGGGGCCTCTAACATTTGCTCAAACTTTAGAATGCGTTTTCTCGGAGGGAGTGCTGCCGTCACGTAACCTGAGATGAGGGCGCGTTGGAGACCGATTTATAAAGCCTGGGGGCGTGTGGATGTGTGGTGTTCCACCTGGAGCTCGGGGAAGGCTTTCTGCGCAGTGGGAGGGCGAGGGGCCGCGAGAACACCGCTCTGCCGTGCCTCCCTCGCGGTTTTCAAGCTGCGGCTCCCGTTTCAGAGCAACGACAACGAGGAGCGGCTGCAGGTCGTCAGGCTGCTGGCGAAGATGTTCGGGGCGAAGGATTCGGAGCTGGCTTCCCAGAACAAGCCCCTCTGGCAGTGTTACTTGGGCAGGTATATGATTCTGGTGTCCTGTTTAAAAGTAATGTATGTTTATCCCTGCGTATACGACTGTATTGAAAACACCACGTCCACAGTTAAGATTGTTCTCTGAAGTCATAAAAATGAAGTATTCTGTTTGGAATTTTTGAATGCTCGTAGTGATTGGTGATATTTATAATTTTCCTTTTCATCTTGTCTTTGGTAATTTTTATTTTTTTAAATATATTTTATTGAGTATGCTATTACAGTTGTCCCATTTTTTACTCCCCTTTATTCGCCTCTGCCCTGCACACCCCCTCCCACTAGCATTTTCCTACCTTAGTTCATGTCCATGGGTCATGCATTTAAGTTCTTTGGCTTCCCCATTTCCCATACTATTCTTAATCTTCCCCTGTCTGTTTTCTCCCTACCATCTATGCTACTTATTCCCTGTACCTCTTCTCCCATTCTCCCCCCTCCCCTCCCCACTGATAACCCTCCATGTGACCTCCATTTCTGTGATTCTGTTCCTGTTTAGTCATTTGCTTAGTTTGTTTTTGTTTTTCTTAGGTTCATTTGTTGATAGTTGTGAGTTTGTTGTCATTTTACTGTTTGTATTTTTGATCTTCTTTTTCTTAGATAAGTTCCTTTAACATTTCATATAATAAGGGCTTTTTGATGATGAACTCCTTTAACTTGACCTTATCTGGGAAGCACTTTATCTGCCCTTCCATTCCAAATGATAGCTTTGCTGGATAGAGTCATCTTGAATGTAGGTCCTTGCCTTTTATGACTTGGAATACTTCTTCCAGCCCCTTTTAGCCTCCAAGGTTTCTTTTGAGAAATGAGCTAGTAGTCTTATGGGAATTCCTTTGTAGGTAACTCATTTTATAAGTGTAATTACATTATGACACTCAATTTAAAATGTTTTATATAATGTAACAAAATTACAGTTTTTACACAAAGATACTCAGTATCTTTACACAAAGATATACTCAGTATATCTTTAAATCAGGACTTGGATTACCCAACTTTATTTTATAGGTTTTTTGGAAGAAAATGCCTAATTTAAATTTGTCACCTTTCTGTTACTTTGTATTTTTTTTTCTTTTAATATCAGTGACATAAAACTGTGCAAAGTCTTGTAAACATTGGCTTGATTTTAGTGGGCGTGTCGTGACTGGTGGCTAGATGGGTAGGACTGATGTGGGCATGGCCTCATAGTCACTACAGGAATGTGGGGTTTGCATGTTTGTGAGTGCGCGTGTTCGAGGACGGGCACTTCGAGGAGAGGCTTTTTTTCCCACACTCGGTGTGGGGTTCATGTGGTACATGTGGGCACTGTGTGCACACGTTGTACTTTCATTAAAAATATATTGGAAAGTATAAAATTTCAGAAAAAATTTTGTCACTTTAATTCTTGTATTTAAGCCAAATGTGTATTTTTCCTTAAAAATACACAGTTCTCATGGACATTATCCTAGTTTGGTAAGGAGGTTTCAGAGCATTTGTACAGAAACAGTATATCACAAACTTGGATAAATTGACTCCACTGAGAATTATCCTACATAGAATTTTCTTTTAATCAGAGGAATAGGTATAAGTGCAAATGAAACACATTTGTTTCTCTGATTTTAAAGATGACTCTGCCTTTATATTTTATCAGGTTTAATGACATTCACGTACCAATACGCCTGGAATGTGTGAAATTTGCTAGCCACTGTCTCATGAACCATCCTGATTTAGCAAAGGACTTAACAGGTACTGTGTACCCATAACAACAGATACTTCTGGATGCTCACTGGTGAAAAACATTGGTTTTGTTTATTGGGGAGAAAAAACAACCTTTTTTGTTATTTTTATAGGTAACATCTTGTTTCAGTTCGTCATCATTAGAGTTTCTCTCTGAAGCTGGAATTTTTTACCTCCTAGTGCCGACTTAGGCTGGAAGCACCTATAAAATGTTGGTTGTATCAGAGATAAGATTAATTTCGTAGTTTAAGGACATTTCTAAAAGAATTCCAGGCATTTCAATTTGAACACATCTTAACTTTGAGTAAATTATAAGACTTCAGCATTTTCTAATATTTTGAGAACTTGGGTGAGAGTCATTAATGTGTAAGTTAATTTAACCATCCTAAATGAAATGAAGTTTTTTGAAATACGTATGAAGCAGTTCAGAATTTTATATTTATGCAGTAATGAGAATATCACGTATTTGACTATTACTGTTCTGTTAAATTTTTTAAAATTATTGAATAGTTCAGAAAATACAGGTGAATATAACAGCTACTCTGTATTTCTCAGAAATGTTAGCATTTTGATGTGTTTGCTTAAAGATTTAAAGAAGGAAAATAAATTTTAGATTTTTTTTTTTAAATGCCCCTCCCAAACTACCCTCTGTCTTACTTCTACAGAGGGTAACCACTGGACTGAATTTGGTTTGCATCCTGTTAATGTTTTTCTATCAATGCCACAGGTGTACCTCTCCATAAATTATATATAGTATTGTCATGTGCTTTAAAAACTTTATTTAAATATCATTTGAATTTAATATAGTTAATCTTATTCCTAATATCTTATTTTTGTTCTATTTTTCATGTTTTTCTATTTTTCTCTCTTCCGCTTAATGAATTTTCTTTGACTCATTTTTTTTTCCTGCATATACTTGGAGGCTATGTTAATGAAGTCTATAAAGTTAGTTAGAATTCTCCAGCTTCTTTCTGATCAATGAAGGGCCTTTGAAAGCTTTAATTCTTAACTAACGCTTGTCTCATATGTCACACTGTTGCTTGTTATTTATTTACTCTTTTTTAAACTTTATCAGCTTGTAGTATACTCGTAACTGCTTTTCTGTACAGTATTTGCTCACAGTTGCTTCTTAAATCTTCCTTCTGATAAAAATCAAAGTGTAGCTTTTGGTAATATTTTTAACAATGATTGTCATAGTAACGCTTTCAGGTTTTGTTAAATTCCTATCAGCTTTCAACAGTAGGTATTTATGAGTTTCATCTTTTGACGGGTCGGGGTGGGTACCCTGCTTGGAACCCTCTGCCCACCTGCTCCCCTCTGAACGAGGACCGCTTGCGCCCTGAGCTGCTTCGCGGCACCAGGCAGGGGACGGTCTGTTCCTCCTCTTCCACCAGCCCCTCTCCTTCCTTCCCCTGCTTTCTGTCCCCCACAGTGTGCGCGCAGGCGCATCAGGACCTCTGTGCCTCTGTCTCCTTCCCTTTGTCTTCCTCCTCCTCGTTCCCCAGTGGCTGCCTTCCACTGAGGCCTCCTCCTCTGGTGTCTCTGAGAAAATCTGTGGCCATGCCTTGCACAGGTTTTCTTCTTCCTACGAAGTGTTTCAGCTAACTTGTTTTTCCCACTTTATATTTGCTTTTCTGTTTCCCACATCAGAGGCTTTTTTTAAATGCTTGACAGTCTGGCAGTCTGGCTGTTTGCTCATAATGAGGAGTCGCGGGCTAAGTAGAGAGCGGGTCAGAAAGCGCCGAAGGGGTGGGTGGGGTCCTGGACTCTGGCCTCTACTCTGGGACAGCTAGCGTGGGCTGTCCTTGGGGAGCCTGGCGATGATTCCTCTTGAACTGCTCAGATTCCCCAGAGGAGGGCGTCCTATCAGGAGTTTAAAAGTCTAGTTGCTAGTGTCTGAGATTCTTATATTCTGAGTTGGTTTATTTTTTATCAGTGTGTAGTATTCTATTGTTACAGATGCACCATAATTTGTTGATTCATTTTCCCCTCTTCGTGGATGTCTGGGTTGTTTTGGTTTGGGGTCATGGTGAGTAAGATGACTGTGAGTCTTCTTGTACAGGTGTTTCTGCGGACTTACGTTTTTATTTCTCTTTGGAACCATTTAGGAGTGAAATTGCTGGTCATAGGATGAATACATGTTTACCTTCATAAGAAATGACTAAGTTTTCCATTTGCTTGCACTGTTTTCCACTTAACATCAGAAATGTTTGGGAGCTTCAGTTGTAAAGTGTCTTTCACCAGCGTTCTGTCTTGTCGGTCTTTTCATCTCAGCCTTCCTCGTAGGTCTCGCTCTCTGGTGGTTTTAATGGGCCTTTTCCTAACGACTAACGAGATGGAGCATCGTTCTGTGTGCATGTTGATACATGATGTTTTGTGTGAAGGGTCGTTTCAGTTTTGAACCCATCTTTTTTTTGACTTGTTTATTATTTTTGTTTTTGAATTAGTTATTTTATATATACTCTGGATTTCTTTTTAAAGTATAAAAAATTTTAAGCACTTTTCCATAGTCAGAACTTCAAAGCAGAGTTACTATTGGCTAAGTAGTAGGTGTTTCAGTTTTTTACAGGTAGCTAAAAAATACTTTAGATATGAGTTATTTCACCATTTACCTTATTAGTCTTTACAGTTACTTTGAATGTTTTTGTCGCTATGAGAAACATCTAAACCGGTAGTGAATTTGCATGAGAGTGTGCGTGAGCCAAACGGGCACCTGTGGGGCACACGGTCTCACACGCTCCTGAGAGTAGCAGTTCTGCAGCTTCTGTTCCACGTTGGAGGTTAGGGAAAGTGAGGAAGACTATGAAGGTGTGAGGGAGCAGTTTGGAAATTGGATTGCAGGATAGTTAACAAATTATGTGCTCTCTTGACAAAGGGTATTTACTGCTTTACAAGGGTATTACTGTTTTTAATTTTTTTAAGATTTTATTTTTATTCAGTCTTTTTATTTTTCTTATTTTTTTATTTTAATTGTTGTTCAAGTAGTTTTCTGCCCTTTACCCCCACCTTAGCCCACCCCCCCTTATTCAGTCTTTATTGTATTTTTCCCATTACCATTTAGTCCCCTTGTCACCTCCTCCCCCCAAACTCCACACTGTTGTCTGAGTCCCTGAGTCCTTTTTCCTTTTTGCTTGATCCCTCCACCCTCCAACCTGCCCCCCTCTTAGCTGTCATCTTGGTCTCTGAGTCTGTCCCCATTTTCCTTGTTAGTTTAGTTTGTTCATTAGACTCCGCATATGAATGAAATCATATGGTATTTGTCTTTCTCTGACTAGCTCATTTCCCTTAATATAATGTTCTCCAGGTTCGTCAGTACTGTTGCAAAGGGTGACATTTTCTTCTTTTTTATGGCCAAGTAGAATTCTGTCGTGTACATGTGTCACAGATGTTTTATCCACTCATGTACTGATGGGCACTGGGGCTGCTTCCATATCTTGGCCATTGTAAATAACACTGCAGTGAACACAGGGGTGCTGATGTGCTTTCAAATGAGTGTTTTGGGATCCTTCGGATATATTTCAAGAAGCGGGGTAGCTGGGTCCAAAGGGCATTTATTACTCCTGGTATTTCAAAGGTCTGGTAACCTAGATGCACAAGAACAGTAGACATGGCTGGCTTAAAACCTTTCCTGAAAGAAGCTATGTGCCTGGGCCTCATTGCCCACCACGACCTGCTTGCTGAGTTAGAAATCACGATCAGATCACCTTGGGGGGTTCCTTTGCATAGAACCTCCCGTTTGGTCTACCTTTTGCGTTAGCTGAAGACAGGACAGTTGCCCCTCAGTGTCCATGGGCGTAGGTTCCAGGACTCCCCTCACCGCCACCACGCAGATGCTGAAATCGCAGCACGGTTTAAGTCTCTCGTATGAAGTGCTTCAGTTCTGCATGTAGTTATATATGAAAGTACATACTATGTACACCTACCCTGTACTTTAAATCATCTCTAGATTATTCATAATACCTGATACAATGTAAATTCTATGTAAGTGTTAACTGCACTGTTTAGAGAATAATGACCAGGAAAAAACTACATATTTAGTACAGACACAGCCATTGTAGGCCTAGTGGCATAGTACACTTCATCAACTTAACTTACTTAAAAATTATTAGTTTTTAGAGAGAGAGAAACATCAGTTCATTGTTCCACTTATTTACACATTCATTGGTTTGATTCTTCTTTGTGTCCTGACCAGGGCATGAACCTGCAACCTTGGTGTATCTGGATGAGGTTCTAACCAACTGAGCTACCCGACCAGGGCTGTAACAGGGTGTTTTCACCCCTTCAGTTATTTTCTGTTGGTGGTTGGTTGAATCCACTGATGTCGAACAGATCCTATGCAGGACCGAATATACAGGATCTGGCACAAATAACACCCCCTGTTTTTCATTACAAAATCGTAAGCATGTAATTCTGTAACGTAACAATAGCACACTCAAGCATACAATGTGATGTTTTAGGTGAAATGTTCCAGATAAAACTATGAATTATCACACCCCTGTTGTGACCCTGCCAACCATACTCAAGCAGGCCTGACTTCTGCTGGACCCTGCATGTAGTTTCATTTTTTATGAAACATCTGTGTTACAGTGTATGATTTCCTAGTGTTCGGCCTCTGGGAACACTTTAATTTTTGTAGTGGCCTGAAAGCTCTGAAAAATCTAGGGGTCTGACTTGATGGAAGTTCCGAGCCCGGTGTTCAGCTGCAGCCTTCCCCGCACCTGGCTCCTGGCTCCTGGCGGCGCCTTGTTCCCAGGTGCTCGCGGGGCTCCTCTGCCCGCCCTGGAGGCAGCGTCTGCCTGTGCTCGTTTTCCCCTCGTTTGGATTTTATCCTTTCCCTTTTCCTCTGCGTTTACCAGGCACTCGTCTGCCACGGTGTTGTTGGAAACCTCTTGCTGTGATCTCTTCTCTTGTTACTTGTTCCATTTAAAAGACATTTTCTTAGAGTTTATGGAATGAGCTGAGAGAAGTATTTCTCTTACTTACACACATATTTCTCTTACTTCTCTACAGTGTGTTTGTGAGAGACATCCTTGTATCTTCAGCCGGGTTTCAGGGACATAGCCCATATTGTGAAGCATGTTAGATTCTTTTTCATGCTCAGTAGCTGTTGAGAAGTTTTGTCTCCTCTGTTTTCTTTTTCTCGGCCCAGTGAATATCTATACGTTCTGTTTCTTGTGTACACCTGCAGTATGAACAGTTGTTTTAGAGAAACGGGGATCCATCTTAAAATTCATGGTGCGTCATTGTTTTTTTCTTTTTTGAATGAATTTTTAGTTTTTAAAAGCTTTTTATTTTTTATTTTTTAAGAGAGGAGAGGAAGGAGAGAGGGAGAGAAACACCAGTGTGTGGTTGCCTCTCACATGCCCCCTACTGGGGACCTGGCCCGCAACCTGAGCATGTGACCTGACTGGGGATTGAACTGGCGACCCTTTGGTTTGCAGGCTGGCACTCAGTCCACTGAGCCACACCAGCCAGGGCAATTTTTTCTTTTTTTAATGAACCTAAAATAACATGTATTATATTCAAAACAAATATAGTGAAAAATAATTGGTGGGGAAATGAAATTGAGATATATTTATTATACTCCATCTGATACCAGTACTAAAAATAGCTTTTTTTACTAAGGTAAAATAACCTTTCCATTTTTTCAAAAGTGTTTTAGCAACATACGGTATTTTGCATTTTTCAGAATAGTTCCTATGTTCAGGGTAGACAGGCTTAACACCTGAACAGTGGTTTTATGAACGTTTATATTATAATTACCTGATCATCTGCTATTTTATAGAGAAGTAAATTGACTGACAATCGTAAGCGCTGTTCGTTGTGTATAGGCATGGCTATATTTATTATTCCAAATCCAAGTGAAATTTTATCTTGTCTTATTAAAAAAGCTGAGTATTTTATTTATTTTTAAACATCTTTATTTATTGATTTTAGAGAGCATGAAGAAGGGGAGAGATAGGGACGGACACATCAGTTTGTTGTTGCACTTGCTGAAGGACTCACTGGTTGAGTCCTGTGTGCGCCCCGACCGGGGAGCAGGCCCTCAGCCTTGGCATATCAGGACGATGCTCTGACCAACTGAGCTACCGGCCAGGGCCGAATATTTTATTTTTAAAATTCATATTCAGTTGTGTGATTTGTTTCTTAAGCCCAGCGCATGATTACTGAAGGTTGTTCGTTTTTCTTTCAGCGTTCCCAGGGCCAGGTCTGAAGTCCCTCCTTAATTGAGACCCTCTTGTAGGCACTCAGGTTTTTAACTGCTTCACCTCCTCTGTCTTCCCTTTGGCCTTTGGACTTGCCTATGGTCTTGCCTGTAACCCTGTTTCCTGACAGCTGGTATCTCAGTTTTGTTCTCTCAGTCACCTCGCTGCAGGCTTCCCTGATTAAAGAAGAGAAACTTGGACACTGTAGTCTTTCCTAGTAGAAACACTTGTCTTGAATATTTTAACATTTAAACAGAAAACAAAGGTGAAATGTGTGTTGACTTGCTGCCTGGTTCGTGTACATGGTTTGTTTCATCAGTGAGGTTAGGACCCCTTGAAGCAGCTACCCTGCAGCTGCAGCCGGGAGGGGACCTGCAGACGGGTTGGGAGCAGATGGTTTTGCTCGGGTGGAAGGGCTGGCCTTCCTTGTTTTGTTCCCCCACCCGCCCGCCCTCCGCTGCCCCAGCTTACTTCCAGCTTTCTTGGAACATTGAACGCTCTCCTTGGGTGTGCTTTTGTTGTGCTTTCCTTTCAAAGGTCTTAACTCAATTTTAAAAAACATTTTAATTTTTGAAGCTACATTTTAATCAGATAAAATTTTATTTTTCAGAGTATCTTAAAGTGAGATCACACGACCCTGAGGAAGCTATTAGACATGATGTCATTGTGTCTATAGTAACGGCTGCTAAAAAGGACATTCTTCTGGTCAACGATCACCTGCTTAATTTTGTGAGAGAGAGAACTTTAGACAAACGGGTGAGTAGGAGTAACAATTAGTAGAGGTTTTCATTGTGAACGTTGGAAGTTTAATAGTATTTTCTTTGAAAATACTGAGATTTAAATATAATTATCCCTTTGGGGGGTGATAGGCGTTTTCATATGAAAAGGTTTTACTTTTTGCCACGTTAAATTTTATTCTTCTTTATTGTTTGTTGCCATCCTGAAAGTCAGGTGTCTTTCAGCTGTAGTCAGATACTCAGCTTGTATGCTGGCTTTCACACTTGACTTTCCCAAAGGGCCTTGCACACACACGGCTTCTCTCTGGCTGTTGGCTCTCTTTCTCTTTCCTGTGGGTATGGGTTTGTAGCCCCTCACCTGGTTGTGTTACCACTTCCCTGGAAAGACGCCTTCAGTTGGGCAGAGCTAAACTGGATGATGTGCTTCTAGCCTAGGTTCCGGGACCCCAAACGTTCCTTCCTCAGGGGCCTCCGGGAGCTTGCTAGTGAGCTGGATCTGGAGAGCAGGCCTGGGGGCGCTTGAGCTCCCCGGGGGGCTTGGGCCGGCCGTGGGCCCCTCTCCTGCCCTTGCCTCGCCTGCCTTCCATGGTGTGGACCTGAGGGACTTACACTTCAGGGTAATTTTGGTGAACGATAAAAAAAATTGATGTTTTTAAGGGTTAATTAGCAAAGAAAGAGCTGTGAATAGCTCTGACTAAGTAACTTCAGTATTTCAATAGTTGCTTATAAGGCTTGATGACGCCGTCTCCACAGTGTACTTCTCTGATAGTGCTGGTGGTGGGTGCAGAATAGGTGGGCAGGGAGGTTATGGTTCCCCTCCAAATCTGTGGGTGTCAGAACAGCTTGCTTTAACCCGTAAATTTAGACTAGTCTTCACTGACTGTTTCATGGGGGTATTAAACAATGAAGAGGCCAAAGGGCAGAAAGAAGGAAAAGGAGATTTGTATCATGGTGGGAAAAGAGCCTGCAAAGTGATTTGGAATTGAGACAAGTGTGTGTTGTTGAGGTCATAGTTCACATATATCTTTTATTATCGTATCATGTTCATTTTAGGGCTGCTTGATTCATTCATATAAATATTAATTGAGTGCCAAAAATAATTGAATATATCTATGTTTTTGGTAGTATTAGAATATACTCTGTCTTTAATTTCTCCTAAAAACAGCAGTTTGGGGAATTAGAATTAGAGATAACACAGAGAATTAAGAGATGAAATTTTTACAAATGAATTTATTTTATGAGTAAGGCTTCTGAAGTCTTTTATTTCAATACCTATGTGGTGGGTGGATGAGACTATTTTCCATCGACTGCAATTTAAGGAAAACAAGGGAAGACTATTGCAATGAATGACATTCTGCAAAGGAAGAATGAATAACCTGTACAGATTCATGAAGTTCTCAGCATTACTAACACCCTGCTGACTATAGTGTTGTGTTTATGTAAAATGAAAGAATAAACTCATTCTAAAATAACTGAACAGTTTTAGACATACCATAGTATAGCCAATATGTATTTATTTATTGTTAAAGAGGGGGAGGGAGGGAGAAAGAGAAGGAGAGAAACATCAATGTGTGGTTGTCTATCATGCAACCCCCACTAGGGACCTGGCCCACAACCCTGGGATGTGCCCTAGACTGGGAATCCACCCGGCGACCCTTTGATTCCCAGGCCGGCACTAAATGCACTGGGCCACACCAGTCAGGGCCAATATGTATTTACATAGTTGAATATATTTCTCTTATACTTGAACCTGATTTCCAGCTGTATAAAATGAAACACTCAAGTATCTTTGTAGTCAGTGTTTGATAAAGCCAATATCACATATACTTTTAATGTAAGTATGCTTAATATACACCATAATTTGGAAAAAATTATAAGTGATAAGTCACAATTTATCCAGTCAACTCTTTCTTTGCCTTTAAAAATTGGCAGCATGCTTCCCCTACTAGTTCCAAGTGACTTCATGTAGATTGCAGTTGGCTTTTATTTCTAGGGTAGGTGATGGGTTTAAGATGCCAAAGCATCAAAGTTCTTTATGCATGTTGATATATTTGGACTTCACACAGCGGGTGTATTTAAATGATAGTTGTGTTTTTTATCTTCTCATTATTAATTGATATCCACTAACGTAGGTTTGATGAAAATAAATTGTGTAAAGCTTATTAAAAACTAGAAACCGCCCTGGCTGGCATAGCTCAGTGGATTGAGCGCGGGCTGCGAACCAAAGCATCGCAGGTTCGATTCCCAGTCAGGGCACATGCCTGGGTTGCAGGCCAGGTCCCCAGTGGGGACCACATGAGAGGCAACCACACATTGATGTTTCTCTCTCTCTCCTTCTCCCGCTCTTCCCCTCTCTAAAAATAAATAAATAAAATAT
>CM052548.1:2959486-3088580 GCA_028533065.1 Trachops cirrhosus | reverse complement strand
TAGCTCAGTGGATTGAGCGCGGGCTGCGAACCAAAGCATCGCAGGTTCGATTCCCAGTCAGGGCACATGCCTGGGTTGCAGGCCAGGTCCCCAGTGGGGACCACATGAGAGGCAACCACACATTGATGTTTCTCTCTCTCTCCTTCTCCCGCTCTTCCCCTCTCTAAAAATAAATAAATAAAATATTAAAAAAAAAAAACTAGAAACCTAGGCTTTCCTGAGTTAATGTAACGGAAGCATTTTTATGTAAGTCAACGCCTGTGTCTTTTTTCTAAGTGGCGAGTGCGCAAAGAAGCCATGATGGGGCTGGCCCAGATCTATAAGAAATACGCTTTGCAGTCCGCAGCTGGGAAAGACGCTGCAAAACAGATTTCATGGATCAAAGACAAACTGCTACATATATACTATCAAAACAGTATTGATGATCGGTAAGTTAAGGGTACTGTATGTGAAATTTTGGGTGGTATGTAACTGTTGTTGATCTGCCTTTTGGGCAAACTATTTTCTTTATAATTTTAAGCTCTTTCCTCCGTTTTAATGGCAAAGTAAAGGTGCAGAGTGACTAGTTTTCTTCCCTTCAAAGCCACACGTGAAGCAGCACGTGCATATAATTCTACGGATGGGTACAGCTCTCATGTTCATTTTTATATATTGTTTAGAACAGAATAGTAATTAAAGTAGGAGTGTATATAATTATAATTTACATTTTGTTTCATAGGTAATTGTGTTAGAAGGATCACAATTATTTTTTAAATAAAGTTTTTTCAAGTAAGGTTTAAATGAAAATAAACCCTTTGGATTATAGACATTTTAAATAAAAATGATGTCTACTCAGAGTTGAAAACAGTTTATAAATTTGTGTATGCACACATCTGAATATGGTCTATTTTTCTATTCCAGTGTAAGGCTGGACTTTGCATGTATCCTAACCATGGAATAATCAGGAGACCTGTAGATCCTGGAGACTGAGTGTCTGAGGTTAACGTTACGCTCTGAGCAATTTCATAGTTAGTATCTTATAAAAGTTGAGGTTTTTAGACTTTCTAGTGTGCAGCATCAACGCGTGGAGGTTTGCATTGTGATTTAATAGAGCATTTTGTACTTTTAGCAAGATATTTTTCATCATAGACACTGTGAAACTTCAACATACCTTAAAAATTCTGTTACAGTTTTAGCTTACAGATGTTTAGAATTTGGCATTTTGAAGGACCTGGTGTGGTTTTTCCTAACACTTTATTTTTTAGGTAAGAAAGTTGACTTCTTGATATGTAACTTGCCCAAAGTAATGCAGAAGTAGTTACCTTAGCTGGGTACAGTGCTATTTCTAGCTAAATTATTGTTTGCCCCTATTATTTTCTTTTTGAAATCACAGTTTGCATTCAACGTTATTTTGTAATAGTTTCAGGTGTACGGCACGGTGGTTCGACAATCATACTTTACAGAAGGGTGCCTCGGTATTTCAGGTACACACCTGGCGTGACACATAGTTACTACAATGTTGTTGACTGGCCCGTGTTTTCACAGGAAGAAGTCTTTGATTTGTAACTTTGGTCTCCACTCAGGAAGCAGAACTTTCTTTCATATGTTTTTCTGAAGTGTTTTGAGATTTTATATACAAATTTAATGCATACCCTAAAAAACCAAGGCAGCGCCTTCTCTGTGTCCTTTCGCAGGTTGCTCGTGGAGCGGATCTTCGCGCAGTACATGGTTCCCCATAACCTGGAGACCGCGGAGCGGATGAAGTGCTTGTACTACCTGTACGCCACGCTGGACTTAAACGCCGTGAAGTATGTCTCCCGTGCCAGCTCGTTCTTCCCGTCTGTTCAGTGTGATGAGTTTTGTGGGGGGAAAGAACTTCTTAAATGCTAACAATTTATGTAATGTAAACTTTGCTTAAATGGCCCGTCAGTAAAATATACAGCAGTTTTTTTTTCCCTGAAAGTACTGCTTTCAACATGATTAATGTGGATCTTTGTAAGCAATTAAAAACGGTAATTCCTTTTTAATTTAGGCCATAGTGATAATGGTTTATAATAAGGTGTAGAACTGCATGAGATTTCATCCTTAAACCTGTAAGAGAGTGTAATAGGTAAACTCATCTGTGCTCTCCGTGAAGGCGAGGTTCAGAACGCAGGCCCTTCCGAAGTTGTGGGTAACGGTAAGGTGTATAGAACGAGATAGAGTTCACTGACTTGGAAGCTCAGAAGTATTCACAGATGACTGCTTTTCCTTTGAAAATTAATATCTTAATTACATAACTCTTAGCTGTTAGAGTTTTCCAGTCCTCTGGTTGTGGTCATATGTCTTTTAAAGATTGCATTCTTGGAGCGTGCCAATTAAGCGTTTTATGGCACTGTAGTAACCTGAAAACGGTCAGGTACAGGTGTTCTGAATTTAACTTTAAAGGCGAAAAACGCTCCAGCACCGCGGCTCCGCCAGCACCATTTGGAAGTGACTTCCCTAAAGGAATTTAAGTGCCCGTATTCCAACGAGTTTATCTTTTAAAAAGTCCACAGGTCTTTTTATAAAATACAGTAAAGGAGGAGAATGAAAATAGGAAACAGTCGATAGTGGTCTTACCTGTCAAAAGGGAAGAGGCGGTTTTGCGTGCCTCCGTGTCACACTGCTGTCTGGTGGCGGTGCTCCGTGTGTGGGGCGGCGCAGGTCAGCGCCAGCGCAGACAGACAGTGACGGGAAGTGGCGTTTGGATTTGGGAACTTGCCTCTTCAAGTTTCAACATACCCGTGGTTCTGATGCTCCATAACTTAGTATTTCACTAACATTAGCTGCTGTCTGTGGCTTAGATGTATCTTCTTGAGCACCTGTATAATTTCTTACGAGTGTTAAATTTTTGCTTGAGGTCAATAAAAGCATTAAGAGGACATCAAAATTCTTACCATATTAGAAACATCCTTATATATAGGACTACCTAAACATGCAGGCGTAGACTGTAACATCATGGAAACACTACGTGCACACGTAACCCAGTGCACGCCACATTCCCGTCTGAGGAAGGGCGCTCCCGCTCTCAGCACTGGCTCCTCTCTGCCCTGCCCGCTCTGCAGGGCCTCCCTCCGTCCCCACCAGGCACACCTTTGCTGCTCACGCTTCCCGTCTCTGCGGCTCATTTCTGCACCCTGGCCTACAGACACATTTTAGTTAATGATTTTAAAAATGACATTTTTTAAATTTTTTTTTGTTTGTTTGAGAGAGAGACAGAAACATCGACTTGTTGTTCACTCGGCGTGCATTCATTGGGTGCTCCCTCGCTGCACCCCGACCAGGACGGAACCCACAGCCTCCGTCTGCAGGGGCGACGCGCCCGTCAGACGAGCTGTCCGGCCGGGGCCAGTGCCGCTGTCTCCTCCGTGTTCTGTTTTATTGGGTGCCTCTCTTTTCTTCACACGTCATCAGTTGCTGAGTCCTGTGACTTTTACTTATCTCTGTCATCTCCTTTTGTAATATGAACTTTAAAAAAAAGCAATATAGTTAGAATATTCTGGAAGGATTTTACCCTTTGTTATTTAAATTTACATGTTTGTATTTTTCAGAGCTTTGAATGAAATGTGGAAATGTCAAAATCTGCTCAGACATCAAGTAAAGGATTTGCTAGACTTAATTAAGCAGCCCAAAGTAAGTTAAATCCAATGCAAAGTTGTCCTTTGAGGTTAAGTTTTGTCTCCACCATTGCTGCTGCCTGTGATGCAGCTGTTTCTGAGTGGAACAGTGGTTGACTCTGAAAGCTGTGATTTCTAGCTTAGAACACTGAGCTGTTGAAGAAACTTAGTGCATGGGAAAATTGACACGTATTATATCTGCAAGAGGTGATACCTAACAGGAAGAGAGTGTGCATCCGTGCGCTCAGAATGGAGGGTTTGGCAGGTGGGTGGGCTGTAGCTTTAAATGGAAAAAAACAGCATTGGTGGTAGAGTACTCTGGCCGCGCCCACACGTTGCCACCGTCCTTGTAGGGCCTTGTCAGTTTAGACAGTTTTCATGTGCACAGTTAAGTACCTTGATATTTTTACTAATTAATATTATGGTACTTTTAATGCTCTTCTTGGTCTTCCTCATTATAATGTAATGGGGTAGTCATCCAGTTGACATGCCATATATTTTACTTTGTGGACATTTAGAATGATCCTAGGTTTTTGTTTTTTTTTTCCTAGAATGATGTAAGTATATGAAAAGCATAATCATCGGAAAAGCCGTGTGCCTGGTCATTTTAAACTGCACCCAGGAAACACTATATGGTGTTAGTTTTCATTTCTTCTTCAGTCCGTGGTTTGGAAAGTCCCTCCCGCCCCTCATAATGTGCACCTCTTGTTCAGAGGACAGATGTCGTAGAGTGGAGTCAACTCATCTGAGGGGGAAATTTCCAGTTCTCCTAGGTGAACATTTGGCCATTGGCCATAAAAGCCAATGCGTTAACACTGGCTGTTTGAGTGATTTATAGTAACCCGCTCACTATAAATACAGCAATTACTTAATATTCACTTTATACCAAGAACTATAGCAGACATCATAGAGTTAGAAAAAGTACGAAGCTGTGTTTACCTTTTGGGTGTTTACATTTCTTCCTATTTTGCTGGGAAGACTCAGTATACTTGATCATTAGTGTGTATTTTTTTCCTTCTTCACTATTCAGTCTGATTAAGATTTTATTCTTACTTAGCCCTGTAATTTCCAGGATTGTACTTTTGTTGGTGACGTTTCTTTTTCATGTGGATCAGCTTCCTTGAAAGCCCAGCACCACCTCTTTACTCCCGAATTCAGACACTTGAAGTTCCAGATTTTGGGAGTTAACTCCTACACCCCGTTGTGCTTTGTCTCCACGTGCTCTCAGCAAGCGCCTCCTGAATAGGGACGGTGTGTGTGTGTCTGTGCGCTCCGTTTCTTTCTTCACCTGGAGTTTTTCTAGCTCCGTATCTTACACTGTTGTCCAGTGATGTTTTTTGAAAATAACATTAACCTGCTGCAACAAATAAGTACCACTCTTTAAAATATCTTATGTGTAGGTGGCTTTGCGGGGTGTATGACGTGCAGCACAGTGTCGTGAACACTTCCTTCACTAGGATGATATTAGGAATAATTCTACCTGATGTACAAGATAACTAGCCTCTTGGGAAAATTGCACTTAATTCTCAACTTTTTTTTTAAGATCTGAGTAAAAATTCGAAAACCCAGTTTTCAGGTTATCTTGTTCCCTTTCTAAATTTAGTTGCCCTGTTTTTTTTTTAGTAAAGAAGAAAAACAAGGTATCTTTCTGTCTGTAAGTTGGTGCTGCAGTCTGTCCTTTCTTTTTTTGTTTTGGAGGTGACGTGTGTAGCAGGTGAGGGGAGAGGTGACAATGTGGGGTGTGCGTCACTTCCGCTTCTCGCTGCGTCAGTCCGCAGTCCAAGGGCAGCGGGAGGAGGGGCCGCAGAGGTGGGCCAGGTGCGGCCGGGGCGCCGCAGGCTGCGCTTGTGGAGTTCTCTGAAGCGTGTAATAACGGCTACCCTTACTTTACTACTGATTTTAATTTTGTGCTTTTTTCTGTGCTTCTCAGACGGATGCCAGTGTCAAGGCCATATTTTCAAAAGTGATGGTTATTACAAGTAAGTTATTTTACATATGCTATGTAAAATTTAAGGTTTAGTTGAAACATCTCTATCTGATAATTCAAAGCTTTTCATGGAGCTCTGTTTTAGGCTCTGATAATATAGAAAAAGACAAAATTGCTGTTGATTAATATTTTTGACAGCTCAGTCTCAGCTTTCCCTTTTTTCCCTGATTTTTATTTACTTTTCATATAATACAGAATTTTTATTTTTTTCTTGTATATTGATATGAGCAAGAGCTGGGTAAAGAATTTATATAAATTTATTTTTTAGAAATAATTTAATTTAGTACTGCCTTTTCCGGTGTGGCTTAGTTAGTTTGGGGTCATCCTACAAAGCAAAAGGTCACCAGTTTGATTCCTGGTCAGGGCACAGGCCTGAATTGCAGGTTGGTCCCTGGTCGGGACGTGTGCGCGAGGCAACAGATCGATGCTTCTCTCCCTCTCTTTCTCCCTCTCTCTCCTCTCTCTAAAAGTAAATAAATAAAATCTTCTCTTAAAAATGTATTACATTAGCTGACTATTAAAAGTGAATCTGTGCTTTGGTGTTGCTTGCTCTAATGAAAATCTATCTGAAGCGAATTCCATTTTGAGCCAAAATTTAGAATGAAAGATATACCTAATAATTACAAAAGGGCTTCTTTGAAAAAAATATTAATTTGCTTTTTTGCTTTCAGGGGTTTCAGATAAAGTAAGTGTTAGTTGCGTTGGCCGGTAAAGACGACAGGCGTGTGTAGCACATCTCCGTTGCGCAGTGGAGGGCGAGACCGGGTAGCTGTCTCTGCTGGGCCTTGGCTTTCCTCACCTCGGAGGCCCGCGGGGTGCGCTGCGGGGTGCGCTGCGGGGTGGGGGGAGGAGAACCACCAGGGGGGACGCTCCTGCGGACCGTCCACTGGGCGGTGACGGGGACAGGGTAGATGGTTTTCCGAGATGTCAGCAAGTGTTCCACCGAGTGCACGGAAGTATGGCTAAGATGCTGAAGAGCTAGTTCACTGGGTTTTAGACGGAGTGGTAAGAGTTTCAGCCTGAGTGGGGCTTTAAGACGAAAATAGAAAATACAGCTTAGTCCTGGGCAGTTAAATGTAAACTTGTCTTTGGTCGCTCTGGATAACTTCCAGCAGGTGACACTCTTCCTGCTTTTTTACAACCGTCTCCTCAGCAGTCGGTGCGATACTCCCCTAAAGGATGTCATCTCCTGTGTTGTTTCTGTTCCCTGCCCCGCATCCATCTTCTTCCAGCAGTTTCAGCATTTCCCAGAGTCCGTCCTGAGGACTGCCGGTGTCCTGCCGGAGTCAGTAGCATTGTTAGAAAAGAGGCTTCCGAAGCACCTTCTGCAAGGCTGGCGTAAAGGGCCGTCCTTGCCCTTGTTCATCCCTCCCTCCCTGACTCCTGGTCTCCGCCCCCCCATCCCCATCTCTCTCTTCGTTTCGTTTCTTAAATGCTGGGCCTTACCGTAGCCTTCAGTGCGATGCCTGTGCCGCATGGAGGAGCTGAGCTGTCAGGTGTTTCCGACGTTACTCGGAAACAATACCGTAGATACTTTCTGCTGTAGAACCACGAAAGATTATCAGTGAAGTATTTAGGGGGGGAATTTGTTCTTAATACAGTCAGGAATCTAGCCAAGAATTAAAATGGAAATTCAAAGTCGTATATGAATTTGAAGAATACATTTACCATAATTATATTTTAAGATTGATTTGAATTTCTACTACTTTTATTAAAGTCCATAGTCCTTGTGATAATTTTTGTTAGAATTATCTATCTGGTTGTCTGGAACAGTTGTTAAGTAGCCAGAAAAAGACTCTGGGAGCGACATTTTATTAGCTGTGACAAGTATTTTGACACACAGACGTATTAGGAGAGGAGTATCACGTTCATCGTTGATTCTGCGGGGACTCGCCCTTCTCGCGCAGTGAAGGCCCATCGGCGGTGCCTCCTGGGCCACACTGCCCAGCGTGCGCCCGTGCCAGGCAGCACGCCTGTGTGTGCCATTGTCTGGGTGCCTCAGTAACGAACAGCGGGGCGCGAGGAACTCCTCTCTGAAAGGTGAAACCGATGGTCTCTTGTTGGGAATTAGAAGAGAACTGTGTGTATGCAGCAGGCTCGGGGGATCAGGAAGTTGGTGCCGTTCAGGTGAACATTTAATGCCCTTAAGTATTGCAAGGAGTTATTTAGAAAGAGCCAGTTCAGTCTTTTCCCACGTAGGCTAAGTTAGGGTTATTAATCCGTAATAAAAATAGTGAAAAATGTTAATCTTTTATTTGAGAGATTTCTAAATTCTGTTTTAATTGAACTTTATTTTGATTAAAGGAAACTTGCCCGATCCTGGTAAGGCTCAGGATTTCATGAAGAAATTCACGCAGGTGCTGGAAGACGACGAGAAGATAAGGAAGCAGCTGGAAGTGCTCGTCAGCCCCACGTGCTCCTGCAAGCAGGCCGAGGGCTGCGTGGTGAGGAGGCGGCCGACGGCGGCCCCCGCGCCGTTTTTGTCTCCTTTCACGGAGGGCTTTGTACTCTTCATGTAAAATTCAGAAAAAGTCGCAAAAATAGCAGTGCAGACATACTCCAGTCCCCCATGAGACCGTTGCTGTTTTGTGCACACACACACAGAGCTCTTTGTGCGTTTTGCTTACGTTCATTAGTCTTTCACGCCCCGCACTGATAATAGCAATGCAGCGTGCCATTGAGTGTCTGTGCCGTGCTTTACTGAACATCTTTATGTTTAAATGTAATTTTACACAGTCTTGATTATTTCCTAAGGATAAATTTAGTATTGGCCAGTTTCACTGTTGGACACAAAACTCGAACAAAAACATAAGTTATTTTTATAGGATTTCTCTTTCTTGGTTGCTGTTCATTTGACGCTTTTTCTCCCTGGGTGTATTAGCCATTCATACTCCTTTCGTGCATATTTCTTTTCTGTTTTTACTGTGCCTGTTCACCTGGAATTGTCGTCTACAGCTTGCTGCTTTGTTGGTCTGTCATCACGGTGGATAGTAATTAAGCCACAAGTGATTTTCTGTCAGTTGTAGTTTGTCCTTTCATTTCATGATGTCCCTTATAGACTATAGTTTTTTTAATTTAAATTTTATCTTTAAATTACAGCTTGCATTCAGTTTTTTTTAGTTTCAAGTATATAGTGTAGCCATAATTTTTCTTTATTTTTATCTAGCTGAGTCTATCAGCGTTTTCTCCAAGGATTTTGTCTTTGGTATCCTGCTTACAAAATTCCATTCTGTATTACAGAGTCAGTTGAATGTCACTTTTTATTATTCTCTTACCCCTGTATCTTCCAAGGGGCTTTTAAAAAAAATTCTTGGCTCCCTCTCAAATTGACAAAATGGGAATCTTCACAGTGAGGTTCACAAATCTGGAGCTCAGCTAGTTCTCCTAATAATTAATTGTGTTTGCTAAATTTAGTTTGTATGTCCCCTGACTCTCGGTTTTATTCTTCAGTATTTATCTTTCTTAAATACTTGGTGTAAGGTTTTTACTCTGACTCTGTTTTCATTCTAAATGTCTGTTCAGTTATTTCAATATAATATACTGAATAATCTAGCTTTTCCCTACTTGGAATGTTAAATTCTCATATGCTAAATTCTTAACCTTGTCTGTTTTCTGGACTTGTTCTATTTCTGTTGCTTCATTTATTCTAGCACCAGTACTACATGGTATTGATTATGGTAGGTTCTTAACATTTTAATGTAATTATTTAAACGTACCTTTGTAATATTGTTTAAAAATCTACATTACAGCGTGAAATTACTAAGAAGTTGGGCAACCCCAAACAGCCTACAAATCCTTTCCTGGAAATGATCAAGTTCCTCTTGGAGAGGATAGCTCCTGTGCACATAGACACCGAATCGATCAGGTATTTGTATGTAAAGTGCGGGATTTTTATATCCGTGTGTCATTCATGCTGTCCCTGCTGAGCACCTCCTGTCCCAGGGCACTCACCTGTGCGGCCTGATGTGCGTGCACGGTGGCCTGAGGTGCACGTATGCACGAGTGTGTGTGTCTCTTAGTGTGTGTACACGCTCATCTGTGTACCTTTGGTGTTATTTATTTTAAGTTTGAATACTGCTTTATTTTGTTTGAGAAATTATCAGTCCGAGCCTCGTTTTTATCTCTGACGAGTGTACCAGGAATTCCTGCTTGCGTTAGCTTGTGTACGTTGGGTGATACAAGCAAACCGTAGTGTCCGCTCAGGAAGAAGAAACTGGGTGAACGTGCTGTAAAGAAACATGAGATGCGTTTTTGCAGATACTTGAGAACTGACAATGTTATTTTTAAAACCACCATCCTCGAAAGTTTCAGCTTCGATATTCCTGTGACATCTGGGAGAGCACTTTCTTTTTATTGTTCAACTATTTCCTAAAATGTCTCAACTGGCTAAAAAACGAACTAATTATTACATATGTGGCATACTGATTTATTAGTCATCAGTAATATCTTTCAGAAGTGCATTAGAATCTAAAATAAATGATACTAATGGTACCCCCTGTGCCCAGTGAAGCCCCTCAGGGGACTTCCGTTGGGCGTAAAGGGGATAGGGCGCAGCTCTTGGCCCACACTGCACTTGCCCACCCCTCCCCGACGTGGGACGTGGGGCGTGGGGAGGCCCAACTGTGGATATCTGTCCGTCACTTTTGACTCCTCTTGTATCAATTTTCATTTGAAGAAGGAGCTCTGTAGTTTGGGGAAAAGCTAAACAAAACAGAAAACTGTAACTCTCCTCATTAGACTGAGGAACAGTCTGAATCAGACTGAATTTCGTTAATTAATTACGTGCCTTCTCCCTTCAAGGCATTGCCTGTCAGGTATTGGCAGAGCATGTTCATACTTCCTGCTCGTTTCACCGCCCTTCTGTCTAGTAACTAGTGAAGAGTCTTAATCAGGGGGTTGTAGCATAGCTCCTCACAGTTGGTGCAGCGCGTCAGAGGGCTGGAAGGATGTCCCTTGGCAGCATCTGCCCCGGGAGGAAGGCCGGGCGAGGCTTGGTTTCTGCAGAGGTGATGGGAAGTGGGGTGTTCTAGGAAGGGGAGCGGTGCCGGCCGCCCCAGCTGCACTGAGAAGGACGAGGTGCAGACGTGCGTGCCGTCTGTGTAGACTGCCGTGCAGGGAGGCAGTCAGGTGTCCGGGGACGCCCCTAAGCCTACCTGGGGTCAGATGGTGGACAGCACTTAACACCTGCCCTCGGGGCTGTGACCTGACGCTTCCGTGTGTGGAGGACCGTGGGCGGCGGGGGCTGCACCGCGGGCGGGGGCCTCGTCATGCTGTCTGTGGATGGAGGTAGTGGGGGGAAGGAAAGAGGGTTTTGTTTTTTTTAAAACAAAGGGTTTTTATAGAACAACCTAGAAAAATTGGTGATCTCACTGAAGGCGGGGAGTGAAGATAAGGAAGAGCTGAGGTGCCGGAGTTCAGGCCGCAGTGGTGCAGAGAAGAGTGAAACCTGAACAGAGTGGGGGGGGCTGGCTTTCAGGGGGGCCGGCTCGGCTGTGCTGCTTCCTGGGGGCCGCGCCCAGGTTCCGGCACATCAGGGCAGGTCCAGTTCGGCGTGGGTGGCTGTGGGTTGCCGCTCGGGGCGGAGGGTGCGCAGAGAGAAGCAGGAGGACCCAGGGGTCGTGCGCGGGACCCTCCGTTAGGAAAACGTAAGAAGATCAGGTCATCGCAGCCGTTTTCAACCATTTTTCTCTCGTGGCGCACACAAACTAATTACAAAGTTCTGCACACCGGCAAAATATAGTTTTTGCCGATCTGACAAAAGGAACAGGTATAGCTTTGATTCATTCCCACTTGTTGGCTGTTGTCATTTTTTTATCCGACAGTCGGAGGGGAGAGAGGTCAGTGCCTCTGACTCCACAGTCCGTACTGCATGTTTTACAGATGCTTGCGGCATGCCGGTTGAAAATCACTGGGTTTTTGCTATGTTTTGAAAGTCAAGATGAAGAAAGTTTTCAGAAGTGATTTGCACTACGAACAGTGCGGGGGAGAGGCTGAGGAACGAAACGGGTCTTTGGCGTTAGCGTCATGGTTGGATCGCAGAGGTGGAGAAGGCGGGTGGAGGGTTCAGTAGCAACAGCAGGTAGAAGCCGTGAGTGTGTGCGACGCACCTGGCATGACTGAGTGTTCTACGTGTTTGAACTCCTTACTGGCTCACTTGATACGACAAGAGACACTATTACTCTCGTTGTACAGCTGCGGGACGGGGGCGTTAGACAGATGCTGAGTGACTGCTCCACTGCTGGGAAGTGGCGGGCGACACTTAGCCCCAGAAGTCCGGCTCCAGGGCCCCTGGTGAAGCTGCCCACTCTAAGTGGGCTTCCAGGAGGCTCCCGCTCCTAGTCTCCCCGACACTCGGAGTGTCCAGTCCACCTCGCTCTTTCCACTAGTGGCTGTTACTATTTTCAGTCTTTGCTGTTTTTTAGGTAAATAGGTAGCTACTCTTTTTTTATTATTATTTTAATTGTTCCAGTATAGCTTTCTGCCTTTTACCCCCATCCCAGCCCACCCCCCAGCCCTCTGGGTAGGTACTCTTTTAAAATAGCATATATTACTCATATTGTTGAACATCCCCCCCCCCCCATGTATTTCCTGGCTATTTGAAGTTTTTATTTTTCTGTGAGGGGCTTGGAAGAATGGTCTTTTTCTTATTACTTATAAGAATGCTTTATAAAATAAGGCTATTAATCCAGTTTGATTGACTTTAACATTAATAAATATTAAACTGTATAAATAAATCTATCACTTGTCTTTTTTATTTCTTTCTACTTTTGGTATTAAGTGGTTATGTTTTTGACATTAAATCTTCAGTTGCTCTAGAGTTTGTTTTGGTATAAGGTGGAGTTAGAGCTTCATCTTTTAAGCATGTGCTAGCTAGTTGTATTAACTCCGCTTACTGAAAAAATTGTGTTCCTTCCCATTTTATTTGAAATATTTCCTTATTACAGCATAAATTCTTATATGACTTGTACTCTTACTACGTTTTCACTTGGGTTCCTTTGTGTTTTCAGGTTCTTACTGTACATTTTTATCTCATTAACAAAGTTCTTTCATCCCTCCCCCTTAAAATTTAGAGGTTATTCCCAGATGTTAATTTATTTTTTCAGATGAGCCATAAAATGGGTTTATTGAATCTTATCCCACACCAAGTTGTATTCCCTTGAGATACTTAGAGATTTGGTGGAAAATGTCTCTTGTATAATACTGCATTTCCATCTTAGGAAGATCCTTGCCTTGATTTATTTGAATCTTTGTGCAGCTTTCATCTAATTTTAGAATTTATATACAGATTCTGTGCATTTAAAGCTTTTTCTACCTACTTACTTTATATATTTGACGTGTCATGTGTAAGTAGATTTTTATCCTGTATATTTTAGGTGACTTTGGCTGACATAGAAAAGCACTACTGATTATCTGAACTTAGTATTTTTTTCATAATTTTAGTTGATTTCTTTTGTCTTCTTGGTCGATGCTTTTACTGACAGACTTTTGTATGTGTAGCCCTTATTCTTAGGCTGTTAGCTCAGCTGTACCTTCTCTGAAGTGTCTTTTCTAACTACTCTTGGTAAAAGAACTTCACTTCCGGTTTTGGCCTTTTTTCTAGTCCGTATTGTTCCTTGATTATCATATTATTTATTAGTTTGTTTTCTTTTTGGCTTTTCTTCACTAGGCTGAGAGCTTCATGCTTTTAAATAATGCCTTTAATTTTGGATGTGTGATATTTTTCATTCCTATAGGATAACATCTAGGTAAGAAAACCTTGGGGCTGTTGAAAATAATGGGGATAGGATTCAAGCTGAAGGTTTTTATTTGAGATAGAGCTATGAGAATTGAGTCATTGGGGGAAATGGGTAGAAAAGGAGAGAAAATATCCTCAGAGACACCAACTGTTAAGGAGATGATAAATATAAAAAGTTCCTGCAAGGGAGACAATACATATGACTCCTAGCTTGACCTTAAAATTTGAGTATATAATACTTTTGTAGAAATACAGATCTAGTAAAGTTACTAGAGGGCATTGAATAATGAATTTTCCCATATTTTGATATATACTGTGTCTTTAACCTGGTGTTTGTGTTTTTTATAAAGAAAAAATACCAGTGTGAATAATTATTGTAGGTAATTGATGATGCACTTACAAATGTTTGTTTTAAAGCTAACATAAGCTTGTTTTTAGAAGAAAAGGGTAAAACATGCTTCTTTTTTGATCTGTGTTAATGTCCTAGTGAGACATTACTGTGTGTCTGTCACCTACACCTCCCAGCAGCAGCCTTGCCATGTCTGTCTCGCACCCGCACGTCTGCCGCACAGCAGTGCTTAGCGAACGGTTTGAAAGTGCTTGCTGTCATTTATCCTTTATGTCAGTACGTTTTTTCTCTTTACTGGAGCAGTCGTAAACTTTAGATGATCAGAAAACCTCTGTCATTCCTGTGTTTGGGCATAAGGCTTCCGTGGAAAATACAAGAATAAAAATATAGATGACATTAATAAACAGCAAGTGAAGTAATATCTTGACTCATTTGAATGGACAAAAGAAAATACTGGTTTTTAAAAGAAGCATCTCAAAATACAGTTTTTGTCTTGTAGTAATGTTTGGGAAATCAGATTTGTATATGGTTTGGATGTGGGCTATCTGGAAAATTCTTAGGATTTTTTTTAGACATTGCTAATAAGGTACAGTTAAAAATGACTCTTTTTTGAATCTTTCTTTAGTGCTCTCATTAAGCAAGTGAACAAATCAATCGACGGGACGGCGGACGATGAAGACGAGGGTGTGCCGACCGACCAGGCCATCAGGGCGGGCCTTGAACTGCTGAAGGTGAGCGCGCCCCTCGAGATTGTGGAACCTGGAGGGAATTTTCTCCATGTTTAGGGGTCGGGGTGGCCGAAAGGTTTGGTTGTTCCGTAAAATGGGTCTAGTAACACTTAGTTGTCTTGAACTTCATTCGAAACAATCTTGTTAGATGGTATTATGACAGCTGCCATATCCGTGTACATTTTCAAAAACATCTTACCAAAATTGAATTTTCATGTAGTCATTTTAAAATATTAAAGATGG
The DNA here is from genome assembly GCA_028533065.1 of Trachops cirrhosus. Lineage (NCBI taxonomy): Eukaryota > Metazoa > Chordata > Mammalia > Chiroptera > Phyllostomidae > Trachops > Trachops cirrhosus. The sequence goes on along the minus strand of CM052548.1, from coordinate 3,073,921 downwards.
ATGAAGATACGCAGCATTTTTGGCATATTATGCTTTATTATTTTAAGAAAAGTAAAAAACGCAACTGAAGCACACACACACAAAAGACCCGTACACTGCATGGAGCAGGTGCTGCGACTGGTGAAGCGTGTCGGGAGTGGTGTGCGAAGCTCTGTGCCGGAGATCCCTCGCTGGGCGATGCTCACAGTTGGGTGGACCAGTTGACGTCGATAGGGTCAAATTAAGACGTCAGTTAAGGGCAGTCAGCTTTATGCCACATGGGAGATAGCTGACATTCTCAAAATATATAAGTCAAAAACATTATTCACAAAAATGAAAAATGTGTCTTTTATTTTATGGAAAAAGCATATAGACTTATTGACCAACCCAATAATTTATTTGTAGGGTTGTGTGTTTTTTTTAAGTTCTCACCTGAGGATATGTTTATTGATTTGAGAGAGAAAGGAACGTAGACTGGTTGCCTCCCATTTGTGCCGACCGGGGATCAAACCCACAACCTTTCCGGTCTACAGGGACAGCATTCCAACTAACCTAGTCACCTGACCAGGGCTAAACATTTGTAGTTTTAAATGGTGTATTATAGCCTAGTGTTCATTATATTAAAATGGTGGGTTCTAATTTGAAGGTTTCATTACTAATGAGCAAGGAAGGTGCTTGCCTTATCCTGGAAGGAGACACATTTTTTTCAAATTCCATTTTATCTTTTGTTAGCTAATGTACTACTGCCTTGTACTGATTATAAAAATACTGACTAATTGTTGACAACTCAGTAAATATAAAATTGTAAAGAACAATATTCATAAATCATACATAAATATTAGTTTCTTTTATTCCTTTTAATCTTTAATTTTTACAGAGTTCAGATCAGACTAAATGTACAATTTTATATCTTGACTATTCTTTCTTATTAAAATACACACTTTTTTTTAGTGTTTTTTAAGACTGTTTTTAAGAATGTCAAAACACATCTGATTTTTGGCTGTCATTTAGTAGGTGGGTGCTTTTGGGCAAGTGAATTGCCTTCACGGCCTCATTGTAATGTGTGGTGATAATAATAATGGTACTTATTTTACTGACGACCAAATTAGATTGTGCACATGAATTTTTTAGTAGTGTCTGGCTCATAGTAAAAATAATAAATGTGTTTTGAAGTAATGATTCACTTTTGGAATGTCATAATGCTTCCATCTATTTCTCTGTTGCTGGATACTTAGATATTTTAAATTTTTACCTATTACCACTACTAAGGTAAGTATCCCTGACATCTCTTACTAAGGTTTATAAGAAATTTCCTAATCTTACAAGCAAAAGTAAGCTTTTAACTTGCATAGTTATTGCAGAGGTATACTAGGTACACCTTTCCTGTGTCAGCCCATTAGAGTTTTCCCTACGAGGGATTCATTATTTTTGTTCTCTGTTCATTTTCTGCTGACATCTCAGTCTTTTGTTTGTTTTTCACCTGATTTAAGTGAGCTTTTTAATTTCTTCTGCTGTTTTATAGGACATATTTGATACACAAATGTATCCTATTCGAGTGTGAAGTAAGTTGTGAAGTATGTTAATAAGATGAGTACCAGTGAAAGGAAAACCGGGTGCTGATGCAGCGCATCGGTGGTCCTGTTGGAGCTCCTCGCGTGCCGCCTCCTCCCACCCCACCCCCCGCGTGGGTGTCCTGCGGCCTGCCTTCTTCTCTGTAGTTCTGCCATCCCTGTCTGCCTGCACAGCTCCAAATAACTGCTTATTTTGACCATTATACATAATGTATTTTTCTCCTTCTTGCTTGTTTTTCCATTCCACATTTGAGTCCAGTTGAGCTTTAAAATAAGTCCCATGATTTTGTTTTTCTTTTCTTCTTTTTTTAAAGATTTTATTTATTTATTTTTAGAGAGGGGAAGGGAGGGAGAGAAACATCAATGTGTGGTTGCCTGTTATGCGCCCCCACTGGGGAGCTGGGGAGCTCAGGGGTGTGCCCTGACTGAGGGCTGAACCAGTGACCCTTCGGTTTCCAGGCCTGTGCTCAATCCACTGAGCCACAGCAGCCAGGGCTAAGTCCCATGATTTTCAAAGAATTTTATTTGTTTTTGTTTTTTAAATCCTGAAACATAACCTATCTGAAATTTATTTCGAAACTTATGTTTTGGGGGATGGTCCAATTTGATTTTCTCCAAATAACTACCCAGTTTTACCAAGACTGCTTATTAAAAGTCCCATTCATTTTCATTTATCTTCTCTTGTTTTCTCTATAACTTATTATACTCTATATAATCTAAGTGTCTATACGTACTAGGGTCTATTTATTAGTTTCCTCTTCTATTTTATCTTCCAATGTTAGTATCATGCTGACTTGATTGTTGTAACCTTGTAATGTCTTTTACTAGCTGGTGTTTTACTTTCCCCATTACTTTTTCCCCCAAAATGTTATTAGCTTGTTACTCTAATGACCTTTATTTAGAGGAATAGAGATATTTTGTTAAATTCTTTTTGTGTCCTTTTTTCTCCTACCCTCCTTTCCCTTAAAAAAAATTAACTAAAATCCAAATTATTTTAAGCAAAATTATATTCACAATTTAATTTTGAAAAAAATGAGTTATTTGGATTATACAGTCTTAAACAAGAATATTCCTGTTACATATTTGAGCATATTTTAAATTTTACAGTGCTCTCATTTACTTGTTAGCACAAGTACTTTTGTACTTGATTTGTATTTCTACTGCATAATAGTTTAGATTTATCTTGTAGAGATGAAAAGGGTTTACAGATCATTTTTGTGGCTGGTTTTTTAGGTACTGTCATTCACACATCCCATCTCGTTTCATTCTGCTGAAACATTTGAATCTCTCCTGGCGTGTCTGAAAATGGATGATGAAAAAGTAGCAGAAGCTGCACTCCAAATTTTCAAAAACACAGGCAGCAGAATCGAAGAGGATTTCCCGCACATCAGATCGTGAGTCAGGTTTACTCTGATAATGCTCTGGAAAGTAGAGAAGTGATTGACTGTTTCTTGACTTATGTAATAGGAATACTTTACACTTCGAGGAAGTAATGTCTAGGTTATCTTAAGTTGGTAGTGTTTACTTTAGATTCTCATTTTCTGGGAGGAAGCACTTCTTGGTATTTCAGAAGATTCATGAAAATGTGGGATGCACGTGTCGTTTCTTTCTGAAGCATTAACTTTACTGAAATATTTTAATGGAAGCGGTCTGATAATGAAGCAGTCCTTTCCTGCACTGTGGCACGGAATAAACATGTTACATGGCTTTGAAGCCCAGGGGAAGCTGCAGAGGGACTTCAGTAGGACCGAGCATTGCACTCTCCTCTCCTTGGTGATTCGGAGGGCTGGGTCACCAGGGTTCCGGAACGAAACGGTGCTTTACTTGACGCAGGGAGGCCGGGGACTTAGCTGTGTGTGTGATGGGTGTGCGTGTGTGTTCCAGTGTTTCTAAGAACTGGAACTTGTATTTACTCTGGGAATCTCCAGTAGTGGTTGGTTGTTGGTCAGGGTTCTGTAATAGCTCAAAGTAATAAGTCTTCCTTCCTATGGATCCCTGCTTGCTGTGCTCTGCACACATCTCCCCCGTCCCTGGGGAGCGGCTGACATCTGAGGGTTGGTCCTGATGCTGTCGTCAGGCACTGATGCTGGTTTGGCCTCGGCCTCGTGACTTCTGGCTCATTAGCCATGGCTGGTTAGTTGTGGTAGCATGCTTCCCAGTGCGGACAATCTCTTAGTGTCTCGGGCACCTTTTTTAAATTATTCCTTTCTGTTCATGGGGGCTTAATTTCAGAAAGCATTGGTAAATAAGACAAAGGCATTAATTAAGTGATGGGTGAAACGTACCACAATTTTGTGATAGTAGTCTCCTTGGCCAGAATAAGAAACTATGGTTTAGGACTGACTGCTTAATTTTTAAGGGAGCTTGAGGTGTGAACTTGCACTTGGCGTGGTGCTGTCAGTCTTGTGTGCAGATCGGTGACCGGAGCACAGACCCCCCCCCACACTGTGTGTGTAAACTCCGTGCATAACTCTGTACCACTTACAGAATGCGCAGTATCGCACTCCCTCATTTAGACCTTGTGACACTCACGAAAGTGTAGGACTTAGCGTCTTAATCTTCCGTAGGAGGAATCTGATGCTCTCCAGGTGAATGTTTCTAGGTCATTTAGTCAGCGAGCAGCAGAGCGAAGGTTGGAATTGGGCCTGTTTGTCTGTACTGCCTGCCTGTGGTCACATATGTATCATGGCACACTTCTGCCTTGATTAGAGCTTTGAACACATTTTAGTGAGACTCACGTGCCGGAGAGTTTTGTGTCCATTCTATACTGTCTTTCCTGGTACCTTTTATATTAAAAAATCGTTTGATTTTTCTGTAGGAGAACTGCAAGAGGAAAGTAGACAGGTCGGCATTGTGTAAAAGGTGTTGGTTTGTAGGTGGGGTATGTTTCACGTGTCTCCGGGGGAGCCCGCTGAGGCTGGGCCCCTGCTGTCCCGCACCCCGCCCTCAGGGAGGTGCCTCGCAGTGCGCGTCTCCGGGAGCGCACGTGTGTAGGCCAAGTCTGTGTGTTAAATCATTAAATTGCTTTTGAAAAAAAGTGATAAAGTAAATGTTTTATTACGTTATTTTCCGAACTTACCACAATAATTTAGAAGAACCAGCGGAAATGGGAGTCTCAGCAGGCGCTACAACAGAAACACGCTGACACTAGGTGCACCTGGGGTCAGGTGTGCGTGCACAGGGGTGTCTGGTGCGCGCTCTGTCTGTGCCAGCGCAGGCAGGAGCCCGAGACACGGGCTGTTGGGCAGAGATGAGGGGAGCCTCGGTTCAGCCTCGGTTCAGCTGGAACGAAGGCAGGCGTTTGTGGTCATGCTAGTTTGCTTTGGGCTGACCTATTTTCCTTAAAAAGGAGGAACAAATCTTCTATTAGAATCATGAAGCAGGGTTATTACCAACTTGCAGGAACAGAAAAAATTACGTGCTGACCCCGTAAACAAAAATGATGGCGAGTTTGGTTTTCATTCTGACTCGGCCTATCTTGGAGTCCCACCGACTCCAGAGTAAGCTTATGTGCGGATACAGAGAGTCCCCTGGCAGCGTGGAATAGAGCCGTCGCTGGAGCGGGGCTGGCTCTCGCCCCTGGAGGAGTCTCGGCAGCCTTGGAGAGAGGTGACACAGGGACGGGGCTCACGCCGGCCAGGCCCCCCTCCAGCCCCTGAGCCTGCTGATGGTGCAAGTGCAGCCTGAGTTGGGAGCGCTGGTGTGAATTTTTAGGAGAACTGCCCAGTGTTCAGTCATCTGGGTGACACTATCTGCATTTCTGTTTAAGAGGCTGGGCCAGAATTTCAGTCACTCAGATGAGAATTAACAGAATACAAATTAACAAACATGAAACTTATGTAAATATTTCAGCATTGAAAAGCTGATAAGCACTACTTGGAAGATTTTCATTTTTTTAAGAAAATTTAAACAGTTCTAAACTGCCAAGAAAGTTAACCTGCAAATGACATCTGGGTGGGGGGAGGGGGAGAACAAAAGTAAGGTAATACAGTAAAAAGGAAAGTGGCCGAGCTAAGGGTGAAGAAAAGCAGAACATTCGGCTTATAGAACACAATTTATTATAAGCAGCAAGGAGTAAACAGTATAGAAAATGCAACCAGGAAGCTGGAGATGGAGCTTGAGGAAATTGCATGGAATGTGGAGGTAGTGGGCCAAGAAATAAAGGCAGTGGAGGAGGAGTAACAGATCGTGGAAAGCTGTAACTGGTTTTTGCAGAGAAGACAACAGTTATGCAAAGGGCAGACTATTTTAAAAAGTAATAGTAAACTTGTTTAGAATGAATAAAACATGAAGCTGGAGATGAAAAAAGCTCATGGTTTAGGAAAATTTCCTGATAGAATTTGCTGCATTTTTAGGGATTTCAGGAGTGATTTCACGAACATCAAAGGAAGAAGGAAAAAAGGAGGAGTGAGGCTGACGAGTTTCTTCTGGACCGCGGGAGATTTCCAAAGTTAATGATTCAACAGCTAGGGAGTTTTGGTGGACAAAAAAATGAAACTAAAGAATGTGCTAACCAGCCAAGCAGTGTTTCAGAGCCCGTGAAGGGTACTCTTCAGGCTGCGGGGACTCGGAGAATGTGCTGCCCTTCCTGTTGTGAGGCCACTCTGTTTACCAGGCTGTGTTCCTTTTCCCTTTGCGTTCGGTTTGGCTTATGCTGCCAAATCCAACTTCTGCGTTCTTGTTTCCATATCTCTCATACGCCTTTTTTCAACATTTTACTCAGTATTTAAGTCTTAAATGTGGCTATATCTATTTGGAAACTTGGAGTTTTTTTAAAGGATGATATAAAATTGACCCAAGAAGAGGGGAGAAAAACAATAGGCTATAATTATTTTTTAAAATTTAGGAAAATTACTCTCTAATAAAAGTGCCAGTAAAGTTGTGTGTTGAAAAGGTTTTCTACAGGCAACCTGAAATCCTAATTCTCTTTTAATTATTCAGATAATGGCGGTGGGGGGAGCATTCAGATTGCTTCTACAGCCAAGATAACTAGCAGTAATGCTAAATTCCCCCCAAAGGAAACTAAGGCAAACTTAACACATATTGAAGCCGAAATTATAAATAAAATACTAGTGAAAAGAGAGTTTGCTGCTGTAACATGAGAATATATGAGGGGGGGACCCAAAAACCCAAAATTTATTTAGAAATAACTGTGTATTCTCACATGTTGAAACATCAGTCACCTTCAAAGTACTCTCAGTTTGATGCAGTACACCAATTGAAGTGTTTTTCCCACTGCTTAAAACAGTTACTGAACTCGTCAGTTTGGATGCCTTTTAGTGCTTCTGCTGGGGTTTTCTTTGTTTGTTAGTTTCACCTCTTCCACACCAGCAAAACACTTTCCTTTGAGGACATATTTCATCTGGGAAACAAAAAAATGTCACTGCAGTGGGGATCCGATGACTAGGGAGGGTGGGGCATAGAGGTCATTCTGTTTTGGGCCAAAAATTGAACATGCAGCTCCCTGTGGACAGATGTGCTCGTAAATCTCCCATCACGAAGTGGGCAAGGAGTTTAAAGAGTCTTCCAAAAAAAAGTTCATTGAAGCTGAATGCAGCCTCTCACAACAACGCCAGCTGGTCCCCAGCTGGTCCACTGATGGAGATGGGTTCCTAGAACACTCACCTAGTGGGGGAAGCCTGTACCACAAGGCTTCCAGGAAGATAATTTCAGTTTTTTTTGGTCCCCCCTTGTACTGTGACCAAATGTGGTTCGTTCCAGGAATACAAGAGTGTTGCTATCAGTAAGACTAATATTCATGTTACAATTCATTATATAAGTGGGTAAAGGGAAAAGGCACACAATAGATCATTTTGATAGATGATGAAAGGGCTCTGGTTTTTAAAGAAATCAGTCTATTTACAGTTAAACCCAATAAAATAGGACCAAGTGCCTCCATAGCAAAAGAGGCAAGTAGGCACATCGGACCGTGAAACGTTAGACACGTCCCGGGTGGAGTCGGGAACCGGGGGAGGAGACGCTGTAGCTGCCACAGTCTCACGCTGGCCGGGAGCACCAGCCGGTGTAATTCCGTAAGGAGATAAAGGTGGGGTGGCTGCAGAGCCTGTGCCGTGGGCGGCCATGGCTGTGGCCCTGGCCGTGGCACGGCAGCTCTCCCAGAAGCAGGGCGCCACCCTGCGCAGAAGCACCCAGATTCTGGCCCAGTGTTCTCCTGTGGCATCAGCGGCCCTGATCCCACCGAAACCCCGGCTCGGGTGCGAAATCGGGACTCACCTCAGCACCTTCATCATTTTCCCGTTGCATGATTTCTGATGGAGTGTTCTGTTCGTTCATTCTCTGTTCCTGTGTATCTTGTGTGACTGTCTGCTGTTTTGAAGAATTTTCTTTTCATTGATGTTTTTAGAAATTTGATAATCATATGTCTGATAATAGTTCACTTTCTGTTTCTCCTGCTTGAGGTTTGTAGTGAGTCTTGGGACTGTGAGTTTACTTGCATCGGGTTTGGAAAATTATTTCTTCAGACATTGATTCCCTCTCCTCACTTTCTGTTTTCTGGGACTCCAGTTACACGCATTTTATTTCTGACTGCTCGGTACTGTCTTACAGGCCACTGATGCTCGGTGCTTTTCTGTTTCTGTCTTCTCATTTTAGTTTGCGTATTACTGCTATGCCATCACGTTCACTGATCTTTTTCTTCTGTAATGTACAGGAGTGGGCAAAAGCAGGTAGAGTTGTGAGTACATAAAACTCCATTTATTCTCTAAATTAAAAAAAATATTATTTATTTTTCCATACAGACGACTGCAAACCTACTTGTGCTCACTCCTGGATAATCTGCTTTAACTCCTCTCAGTATATTTAATAGCTCCATTTAGGTCTTATTTATGTATTTTATTTCTGTGCTCATCGTGTTTATGTTTTCGTCTTACCTTCTTGAGCATATGGAGCCTATTTATAATAGCTGTGTTAATGCCTCTGCTAATTCCGTCGCCTGTGCCGTTTCTGCGCCCGTTTCTGCTGATTGACTTGGTCCATCCCCGGAACTCAAGCTCTTGCTGTGCAGCGCCCTCCCCTGGTGGCCGCCCGGAACTCCCAGCTCCGCTCCCCTGCGCTCCCTGGGACCGCAGGCTGTGCCGGGCACCAGGCGGACGCCCCCTCCCTGCGGCAGGCAGGGGTGGGTCTGTGGCCCCCGTAGCTCCCCGTGCCGCCCGCTGCCCGGTGTGCGGGACCTGGTGCGTGTTTTCTCGGGCGCGCTGCGTGTTTGCGGGAGGAGAGTGAGTCTCTCGCAGGTGATCGGTCTTCATCTGAGGCGGAAGTCCTCTCCGTGGACCGTGAGTTGTTTTTCTAAAAATAAGGGAAGGTGAAAATCTTACAGTACTTCGCAGCGTAATTTGTGTATGTGTTTTGAAGACCTTTCTGTTCTTTATGTTCAGCCCGTTTGCCATGATATTGTTGGTCTTCCCGCTCTTCGTTTGTGGGGGGACTTTGAAGGGTAGGGTAGCAGTCCTTTCTCTCCAATGTGAGATGCACAGTGTCCCCTCGGGTTGTCACGTGTCTTTTTAACTCGTCCTCGACGTCTTGTGTGAGACTGTGTTATCACTGTGGCGTGTTGTCGGATCTCTGAGCCCTTAGCACTGGAGCGCCGGGCGGTGCTGGCGAGGAGGGGCGCGGACGTCGCCTTGGCTGTGATCAGTGAACGGTAGTCGAGCTAAGAGGCTCTGTTTCACTCAGTGTCTGTTGTGACTGTCTGTGTCGCGCGATGATGAGATAAATGGATGCTCTTCCAGGCACCTCCGTGACTCACGCCGCAGCTCCCTCAGAACTCGCTGCACTGTCGACTCCATCGGAGAGGTCTTCTCTGATGACCCTGTTTCAACCCGTGGCACCCACAGACCCTCCCCACTCCCGTCCCTGCCCTCTTTTTCTTTATTTCCCCTACGGCCGTTAGTCACCGTCTGACATAGCCCATATTCTGCTAATTTGTGTGTTATCATTAGCCCTGTCCCCCGTATGTTGGTAGCGTGAAGGCGAGGATTGGGACTTCTAATACTGTCTGGCACACAGAGAGCACTCCATTTGTGTTGGTTAAATAATGAGATCCCCCTTTCCCTAGGTGGCTCTGGAGCCAAGTGACAGAGGAGTCGGAGAGGAGAAGCATCTTCGGGAAGAGGGACGCTAGGTCCCCCCCGCGGTGGTCGTGTGTGGGAGGCGGCAGGGTGGCTGGGGCCCGCAGGGAGGGTCCGAGAGGCGGGGGTTGGAGTGAGGAGAAGAGACGGCTCGTCCTCTGTGTGTGTTCGTCCTTGTGAGAGGAAAATGCGTTTGGAGTATGTTCTAATACACACTTACAAATCAAAATGGTGACGACTGAAAATGAGTCTGAGTAGATAATGTAAGTACCTAGTGGGAGTCATGTTGATTTTTCTGATTTTTTGTTTTTCTCTCTTTCTTAGAGCTTTGCTTCCTGTTTTACATCACAAATCTAAAAAAGGACCCCCCCGTCAAGCCAAATATGCTATTCATTGTATCCATGCGATATTTTCTAGTAAGGAGACCCAGTTTGCACAGATATTTGAGGTAAAGGGAAAAAGATTTTTTGTTTTGTATATTATGGTTACCAAAAAGGTACTAATAATTTTACAGAATGTTCTCATTTGGATGTACATCATTTTATAGTGTACTTAGTAAGTCCTCACAACTTCATTGATAGGTTCTGAGAGTTGGAGTGAAGTGACATCTAACAGAAACAGGTTTCCCAGAAACAAGAGTTGGGTTCCTATGGCATCTCAACAACATGACATTGTTTGAGAACTTACTGTATTTTCAGATTTGAATTGTATAACTAATGCTGACTCGTGGTTAAAATATGGAAATATCTGACTATTCAGATGTTTATGCTAACTCAGATTAAGATATCAAACAATTGTATAATTTTTAATACGTATGTATTTTATACACTGTATCCTGGTGTATTTGGTATCAGGAAACATTATTAAGTAATCACATATAAAATTATACCTATTGATAGGTAATAGATGATTGTTTTGTCATTTTTCCGGTTTGAAAATTAGATTTCTACTTATGAGATACTAATGAAACAAGGAGTTTTGTAAATCAATACTGATTGGTAATATAATGACGGACCTAATTTTATGTCATTAAAGTGAATCTTTTCAGTATATAATTTATATTATTTATTCTAGCTTATAATTTTGGTTCACAAGCCTTGAGTGAAATCAAAACAGTTTGGGAATATGTTGAAGCTATCTACATAAATACTTTGACTTGTGATCTTTGTTTTATAAACATTGACTCTAATGTCATATTTTTATGTATTATGTTAAAGAACTGAAGGAGGAAGAGAAGTTATATTCTTTAACAACATTATCTGTAATATGTTTTTGTGAGAATGACTTCAGTGAATTCATGTTTATTTATAGAAAACTTTTGTTTTTCTTAACCTTTTCTTTTTAATGATGGGGAAGAGAGGACAATGCTGATAATAACTTGAATTTTTAGGATACTTTTATTTTCATTTTGATAATACCTATCATTTTATTTCATTTTTATAAGAACCTAACCTGCAGTCTGCCTAAGACAGGGTTGGCTGGCTTTCTGAGAAAAGGTTTCATAGAGATATCTGATCTTTATGAGGTTACTGTTAGTCCAGGCTCTGGCCATTACTTTTGCTTTTCCAAGAATGATTTTATTATTTTATTGTGGAAAATTGCCACACTCATTATAATAAACTAATTGAAACTAATTCACATTATCAGATTTTTGTTCATAATATGAACAACAAGCTGGAACTCAGATGTGCAATGGAAGTATTGAGGGAAGTCAGCGAGAAGTTGATTCGTTTAAATGCACTTTTGATTAAATGAAGCTTTATATTGTCCTAATACACTGGGAAAGTGCAGCTCCGTACGCTTTTTCAAGCTTAGATTTCTTGGTGTTCAGTGTGGGAGGGTAGAGCATCAATTCAATAAAATCAGTCATTAAAATTTTCAGTAACTAATACATTTACTTGCTTCACAATCCAAAGACGCAGAATATCCAAATAATGACAGAGTGATAAGTTTTATGCTCCTCCCAACATCTGTATCCCCAGCTACCCTGTTCCCTTTCTCAGAGACAGCCGATGTTATAGTCTGTAATGTACTTTTCTGGAGAGATTTCGTCGATACACAAATAATGCAAATATAAACATACACAGCTTGTCCCCTTCCCCTTTGGCCAGTGATAGCATATTACAGTCTCTCTTAGGAATATTTGGTTTTAAGAATTAAAGTACCTTTTAGATATTCTGTATGTGAATATAGGGAGCTCCACTCTTTTGTCATGGCAAAATGCGTATTATTGGTTGGGTTTCGTATCAGAATAATAGTTGTATTAGTTAACGGTATTTAATATGTGATGCTGCAAAAATCCACATGAAACGCTTGTGACTGCATAATAAAGGCTTATTCCTGGCTCCTGAGAACAGCCCAGCAGGGTGCTTGGACTTCATTCCTGCCTCAGTGGCTTTGGCACACGCTCTCCTTCTGACCAGCGGCTTCCCGGGGAGGCCCCCTGGACCCGTGGCATTCGGCCAGCCAGCGAGCCCGGAGCCAGACTGTGCGTCCCTGTGGGCACGACGTGCCTCGCTTTCTCTCTTGTCCTGCTCACCAGAACTGACTCCTGTGTCCTCACCTGACTGCCAAGGAAGCTGCACCTCGAGTCACCCTGTGCCTGGGAAGTGGAGCAAAAATGAGTGTTGGTGAACCCGCTCAGTCTCGGACATGGTCTCCGTGCTGAGATGTTTCTTTACCTACCTCTAACTATGACTGGAGCGAAACCAAAAATACTTTGGTTTTCTGTGATGCTTCCTAGACATAAAAACCTATGGAAATTTAAATGTGAGCTTGAGTTATTAATTATGCCATGTACGTGTATAAGAACTTCTGTAGCTTGTTTAAGTTGAAAATGAAATGTGTGAACAGTTTATTTGCATGTTTATAGAGTTGGATATATTTTCTTGCCTTCATTTTCAGCCTCTGCATAAGAGCCTGGATCCAAGCAACCTGGAGCATCTCATAACCCCACTGGTCACTATTGGCCACATCGCTCTCCTCGCCCCTGACCAGTTTGCTGCTCCTCTGAAGTCCTTGGTAGCTACTTTCATCGTGAAAGACCTTCTCATGAATGATCGGGTAATTTGCATTTTCTATACTTGTGTTCTTCCTAGTGCTATCCTCTAAAATTCTGTGCAACAGAGACGTGAAATGACGTGAATAACACTTCCGTTTGGCTGCCTCGTTTTGGGCTTTCCTGTCTTTCTAGCAGGGGTCTCTCCATCGCGAGTGGAACAACATCGACACAGCTCTCTAGCTCAGCCAGGGCACGTGAGCTGAGGTGCCTTCCTTGGTAAACGCCAAGTACCACCTGATTCTGTCCTCAGCCGCACAGGTTTAACTTTTGTAGTGACATCCCCTTTTCAACGTGAAGCCGACCGACTTGCTCACGGTGTGGTTGTCAGGGTGGTAGCGGTCCCTTCCCCACACACGACAGAGAACCACTTCTGAGAGCCTCAGGAGGGCACCCCCGGGAGGAGCGAGGGGTTTTGTCCGTCTTTGGGTTGAGTGCAGTAGTCCCCCCTCGTCCGCAGCTGCACCTCCTGTGCTCTCGGTCACCCACACTCGATTGCATTCTGAGAACATGGAATGGAAAACTCCAGAAATAAACAGTTGCTCAGTTTTAAGTAGCTCGGCATTCTGGGTAGTGGGAGGAGATACGGCGCTGTCCTTCTCTGTTCTGCCTGGGATGCGTGTCCCCGCTCTGTCCGGCGTCTCCGTGCCGCACGTGCAGTTTCGTAAGGTCCTTTGGAAGATGGAGAAAGTGACCGTAATCACACAACTTTTATCGCGGTATATTATTATAATTATTCAGCTTTTATTAGTAATTAACATCTCACTGTGCTGCACATTAAACTTTATCATAGGTATGTACATACAGGAAAAAGTATACACACAGGCAAAAGTAGGTTTACAGTTCTGGTTCTGTGAAACGGAGTTTGTTCTTATTTATTAATTCCTGTATTTCCCTTATGAACGACTGTAAACCTGCTTTTGCCCCACCCTTTCTGCTAGCCACTAGAAGACACACATAGCTATTGAGATTTTAGGTTTAAATTAAATGTAATTGCAAACATATTTACACATTTTGGGTGCTCAGTAGCCCCCTGCTACTAGTAGGGGACAGCCCAGGACTTCCTGCCATCTCAGTTCTGCTGGACAGTGTTGCTCGAAAGGCTTCATCGTTTTAATTTTCCCACTTCACTTTGTGGTGTGCTTGGAGCTGACTTCTGTATGTTGTGATAGAGACGTCCTGAGTCGTTTTTATCTCCATCTGACGCGGCACCATTCATCAACGACTTTCTTCCCTAGTGCTTAAAAAAAAAGACAGGAGATTCCAATATTAACATAAAATGAACCATTGCAAAGCGTACAGTTCAAGTGGCATTTACTGCGTTTCCGGCGTCGTACAACCACCATCTCTACCTGGTTCCGGATCGTTTTCACGACGTGGGCACCCCCTGCTGGTTCCCCACCCCTGACAGCCACCGGCCTCCTGTCTGTCCCAGTGGGTTTGCCTGTTCCCTGACTCTTTCCTGTGGACAGAATCGTGCAGTGTGTGGCCCTTTGTGCCCGGTGTCCTTCACGTGGCATGTGTTTTCGACGTCCGTCCTCACTGTGGCGTGTGTCAGCGCCGCATTGCACCTGACGGCCGAGGATCGTTCTGTTGTGTGTGCTTTCCAGTTCGTGCGTCTGTTCGTCGCCGGGCGTCTGGGTGGTTTCTGCCTTTTGAATCCACGGCTCACTGTCGTGGACAGTGCGGCCCTGAGTTCTGTGTCTGTCTGTCTGCCTGTCTGTCTGCAGTTCTGTGGGTGTATTCCCAGGACTGGATCTGCTGAGTGATTATACGGCAATGTAACTTTCGAGGAGCTGCCAAACTGCTTTTCCCGGCGACTGCTCACTTTATCTTCCCACCAGCAACCTGTGAAAGTTCCGATTTCTTTCGTCCTTGCCCACTAGCCATTTTCTGTTAACGCAGTCGTAGCCATCCTTGTGAGTGGGAAGTGGTGTCTCACTGTGCTTTTGATGGCGTTCTCTGATGACTGATGAAGTTGGGCGTGTAATGTTCGAATTACCTCCTTCTACAGCTCTTCTGAAGTAATGACTGTTCAAGTACCTTCTTTAATGTTTTGTTTGTTTTTTTTGTCGAATTGTAAGTTACTTATATATTCTAGCTACAAGTCTCTGATCAGATACATGATTTGCAAATATTTTCTCTCATTCTGTAGGTTGTCTTTTCCCTTTTTTAAAGTTCTTTAATTTTTTTAATTGGTATAATCAACATACATCATTACGCAAGTGTTAGGTGTACAGCACAATGTCTCAGTATTTGCACGTATTGTGAAGTGATGGGCACCGTATGTCTAGTTAATACACCACTCATAGGCATGCGTTTCCTTTTCTCTGGTGAGAACTCAGGAGATTACTCTGTTAGAAGTTTTCGAGTATACAGTACACCATTATTAACTGTATTCACTGTGCTGTACATCATATCCAATGACTTACCGACGTTAAAACTGGAAAGTTGTATCTTTTGGCCCCTTCTCCCATACCTCACCTCCTTCTCTTGGAACTGCCAGTCTGTTCTCTGTATCTGTGAGTTAGGTTTTGTGGTTTTTGTTTTGGATTCTGGTTGGTTTTTTTAGATTCCACATGTAAGAAAGATCGTATGTTTAAAATGAAGAAAGGAAACACCCACCAGAGATTTCTTTTGTTTTGGGGGGCTTTTTGTTTGTTTTGTTTTGTTTTTTAGCACAATCACAGAGTAACCCTGAAATGATAAACTGCAGCTACTGAGATATGTGGATGTACAGTGGCAGCCACTGTACAAAAAGGTGACAAAAGGCCGAACCCAATCTTGAAAGCCTGGGGGTCCCATTTTTACTCACGACTGATAATTTGTGGTTTGCAGAAACAGCTTAGAAAACAAAAATTAAATACCAGCTCAGGCAACCCTTTGGTAATAGGATAGATATCCCTAAAATCCAGCAGGCACACTTCCCAGACACATATTGCTGGAAGTTTAAATAGAGCTTAAAAAGCAATTCTTTAATTGAGAAGTGCTGCCCTCAAAGTATAAAGTGGAAACAATGAAAGTGAAATCACAACAGAAACTTTCTGCTAAAATTTCTGAACTAAGTATGTGAGAAGGACCCCAAAAGCTTCCATGGGGCAACCTACTAAAAAAGAAGTGGGAATCAGATTAGCTTCAGATTTCTCAGCTGCAAATCTAGATTCCAAAAAACAGTGTTATAATTTTCTGCTGCCAAGTGACTTGAAACAGATGAGGGGGAAATACTTTCAGAAATCCAAGACCAAGTTTCCAAATTACAGGGCTTTTTGGAAGAATTACTCAAAGATACGTTCTACTAAAATACATAATTTACCAAAAACAGTTCAGTCTGCATGAAGAAATGTACATAGAAAATACATATACAGATATGAGGAATGTACAGAGATAAAATATTAGAGGATTAGAAAATAATCAAAACCGGCGTGCTTCATACATTTGATTAAAAATAAAGAGTTTAGCAAGAAAGATGATATTAGATCAAATCTATAAAATAGTTCCCCAAATTAACCACAAACATAAAACCCACTTTTAACAACCAAATTACCTAACGAGTTATACAAGAGAAAATTTTTAAAATTTTCTTTACAGAGAAAATGAAACACTTGCATGAGAGACATCTTGTGGACGAGCAAAGAAGCAGTGGGGAGGAAGGGAGGCGATGTGTGACCGGAGCAGGGGCATCACAGGCGACGGGAGGGGGAGGGCTCAGGAAACCGAGCTGTCGTGCTGGGAGGCAAAGGATGAGGGAGCCGGAGTCTCGGCCCACAAAGAAAACCAATCGGTTCCAGATGGGTTAAGTTTTTAATGTGTGAAAAAAGCCTTAAAACTTTTAGAAGAACATATGGGAGACTATTTTTATGACATTAAAGTAGGAATGGATTTTTTAAATAAGACATAAAAACCATTAACTACGAAAGAGTGATCAATTTAGCTACATTAAAATTAATGGCTTTTGTTCAAAGGACACCATAAAGGGAGGGAAAGACACACCAGGAATTAGATTTTATGTATTTTATTAAGATAGTAAAACATGTACCTGAAAAAAATAATGTGTATGAAGATTAACTCTGAAAGAAAGACAACGCAGGGGGAAGGAGGTGAAAGACATTGAAAGGAATTTTGAAAGGTATCAGGAATGGTGGTGACTATAAGTGTAAACATTAGTAGCCAGGGGAACGCAAATTAAAACTGTAGTGAGACACTGTTTTATATTAATCAGATGGGAAAAATTAAGAAATCTGGCAAGAATTGGTGCTACAACTGCTGATAGGAAAATAAGTTTTAACCATTTTGAAAAATAGTTGACAATTAAAAATTAAATACGTGTTCACACTGTGATTCGTCAGTTTCACTCATGAATATGACATAGAGAAATTCCTGCTAATATGTATCAGGATGCCTCTATAAGAACATGTATTGAGTTATTTTGCACAATGATAATACAGAGTAATAATGAATGAACTGCATTCATTAGTTCATTAGTTAGATTAAATAACAAGGATTATTCTGACAAGTGCAATGATGAAAGTGCCATCCAAGAGCACGTATGGTGTACTAACACAACTTTCACAAACCTCAGGAACTAGCAGAACTAGTGCACTGTTTAGAGAGAGAGATATGGTAAGTGGGGTTCTATCTTACTGGGGAATGATAAACCCAAAATTCGACATGGGTTAGTAAGCTAAGGCAGGAAAGAAACAGGAAGGAAGTTTTGGCGAGTGACAAAACCAGGAGCTCACAGTTCTTGGGTGTTCGTTCTGTTGGTATAAAACAAAGGATACAAACGTCACACACAGCGGTGGGCAGAAGTAGGTGTACAGTTGTGAGTATGTGAAAACCTATTCTTGTGGTATTTATTGTAGTATTTATTTGTGTTACAGCTGTACTTTTGCCCGCCCCTTGTGTTCCTTTGTACGTGTTGAGCAGAACGTAAAATAAGACAAATCAGTGGGTTGGAAGAGGTGGACGTGAGCCCGGTTTCTGACCAGAGCCAGCCAGGCTGTGTGCCACCGGGACAGATCCAAAGGCTGGACACACTGGTCTTCACAGTCAGTGTGAACGCAGCAGAGAGCCTCCAGAGCAGTGAGAGCTGGCAGGGCGAAGGTTTCAAAGAGCAGGGAGATGGGGGTCGAGGTTGGTGCGGGGGGTCTTCCGGAGACTCGGGATGGTGACTCTGAGCCTGCGGGAGGCCCTCGCCGCTGTGGCAGCAGGAAGGGGAAAATGGGGCTGGGAGGCCAGCGAAGAACAGAGCCCGTGCTCACCAGCCCGAACCTGGGGTGGGTCACGTGTGCGGGGCGCGCCTTCCGGATCTGGGCGCTGCCTGTCCTGCTGCCGAGCATCGCTGGGGACTACTTGATCCCCGTTTTGGAGGCTGCCTCTGGAAATGGTCCATATGAGTGGGGGGTGAAAAGGGGGCCCCCAGGCTGCTGAGGCTGGGTTCAGCCTTTTTGTCACCCTGATTTAATTTCCTGGCTACACTGTAAACTCATATCTTTTATTAGCTGCAGTTTATCATTTCAAGGCTCTTTTGTGATTGTGCTGATTAAAAAAAAAACTTTTGGCAGGTGTGTTTCCTTTTCGCACTTGTATGGAGATAGAAGCCCTCTTGCTCTGTTAATGTTCTGCTGTGTGTCTTGAGTTTTTCAAGATTTCCCTAGGATCTGGTGTTCTGTTGGGCCCCTTTCATTTTCTGGCCCTGTAATTGTGTGTGTGTGTGTGTGTGTGGCCATTTTGGTGGGTTAGCTAGGAAAGGATGAATGCGTGTTTTCTGTTACTTACCTTCAGCTGCAGACCTTTTACTTTTCCCCTGCTTAAGGTTTGTGTGTATACCTTTCCCTTTGTTTAAGAAGTACACTTTCTGGCTTCGTTGACTTTTATCCTTTACCTTGCCAGCCACCTTAGGTAATTGAGTCAGCTTCAAAACGGGTATTATGGGAGTGTATGTAGGAGGTTCAAATCGGTCCACCTCCCACCTGGGAAGACTCCCTGGGTGAGGATAAGGGCTGAACATTAGCGGTGGGGGGACACACCTTTCAGCCTTCTTGAGTAATAGGGATTGAGGAGGCTTTTTTCTCATTTGTAATAACTGTCACTTCAGAAGATAGTTTCATTCATTCACTGAAAACTAAACATGAGCATTTATGTTCACATTTTAAAGGTCTTAATTTTTGTTCAGCTTCCAGGAAAGAAGACAACTAAGCTTTGGGTTCCAGATGAAGAAGTTTCTCCTGAGACAATGGTTAAAGTGAGTAATAGGCATAGATTTATTGATTTCAGTGTCTTTGATGTGTCCTTAATGTAGGTGTTAGAATTTCTCCTCCTGTTATAGGGGTGGCTGGTACGTCATTCACGCATTTATTTATGTTTGTTCTGCGGCATTGACCCAGGCTCTGTGGCCATGTGAGGCAGTGCTGAGAAACCCCAGGCCCTGGGGGCGGCTGCACGTGATCTGATTGGTGGAGCAGACGCGCGAGAACTGCCCCCTGGTGCTGCTGCTTAGGCACCACCCTTCACGTGGCAGACGGCAGGGCTGGTGTCCTTAGGTGCGGTGCGTTCTCCTGCGCAGTAGCGGTGATTGTGCACGTTTGAAGACTGTTTATCTTTCCCGCAGGATTTGATAAAACTTAGTGTTTGGACTTTTTCAAAAATTCAGCCTGGTTCCTTGGCTGAGCAGTTCATCATAAAAGACCGCTCGTCACCAGTGTGGACAGGGTTGCTTTACGGAAACCCCTGGCGGTCTGTCGTTCCACTGCCCAGAGTGTGCAGGCGGGGACGGGTGTGCACCGTCGTCCTCGTAGTCGTAATTTCTTAGCGGTGGTGCGGGGGTGTGTTTCACGTTATTGACGGCCTTATCGCGTTACTTTGGCTTTAGGTCCGTTGTTTATGTAGGCACGTTTGTGAAAGCCTGTTCGGCAGTCCTTCCTTGACACGAATGATGCCTGATACCTCCAGCTGCAGTGCAGGCCCGCCTTCGCGGCTCCGCGGACGCAGCAGTTCTGTCTGGTCGGGCAGCACTGGCTGGGAGGCAGGCCCCGCCCACAAGTCCGTCCCCCCCACATGGCCCCGGAAGGGCATCTTCAGGGGATCTGACACACGGCCGCTGGCCGAGACCCACTGAACCCCGCGCCTTAGAGCTGTGAGAGGCTAAGCTAATCCGTGAAGAGAAGGCCATAGTGGTGCTCAGGTTCTCGGTCGTTACAAAGTGCAGTGCGAGTGGGCGGCGCCTCAGGTCTCAGACAGAAGGGCTGGGTGCAGTTTGCGAGTTAGCTCGTCTGCCCGGGGTGGTTAGCTTGTGTGCCCGGGGTAGTTAGCACGGTTTCACGGTGGACTCTGAAGGGTAGAGTGAGGTGGGGGAGGTGTTTTAAAAAAGTAAGAAGAGCAGTCTTTCGTTGAATTATTCGTCACTGACCTGCAGGGTGAGGTGTACTCAATGTAAAACATTCAAAGTTATCTTTCTACGTGCAGAAAATAATAATTTTTCCCTTTCCTCCTTTTTTAAAGGCATCCATTAAAAATTCCTTTTTCATTTTTTTAAACTTGATACAGAATTTCTTTAAAAAGTAGCAGTGTTTCATTTGTCTTTGTCTGTGGAATAGATTCAAGCTATTAAAATGATGGTTCGGTGGCTGCTTGGAATGAAGAACAATCACAGTAAATCGGGAACCTCCACCTTGCGGCTGCTGACGACCATCCTGCACAGCGACGGAGACCTGACGGAGCAGGGCAGGATCAGGTGCGGGCGGCGCGCGGGCGGCTTCGGGGGCACGGCCTGTCGGCCCCGCCGCGGGTGGTGGCCGGCGCGGCTCCTTTCCAGCACACGCTGGGCTTGCTCTGTAGGGACGCGTGCGTTTCTCCCAGAGCGCTCTGTACGGTGGTCCTTCATCCCGGGGGGCTGCTGCACGTTGTAATGATTCTGAACAGTGCCCGGTTGCTTTCTTAGTGCCTAATGCGAAGAAGTTAGTGTGCAAATAAGTAACTGATGTTTTATTTTCTTGTCAGTTGATGTCTAAAGGATAAAGAACAGGCTGCATAGAAAGCAACTCACTGAATCTGTTTCCAGACGTATAAATATATATTTAAATGCACTTGGTGTAAATCGCTTAAAATATATCCGTTTTGTTTTTGATTGGTTTAAAAGATGGAGTGTAGCACAGAGCTTGGAAACATAGCCCCTGGAGTGCGGGTTCAAGTCCCACACGCTCCCTAGCACGGGGACCTTTACCAAGTCACTGTCCCCCTCTGTCCCGCGGTGCCCTGCGGGCAGTGGTTGTGGTGAAGGGACAGTCACTCGTGTGTCTGAGGTGCCACGGCGCTGCCCAGCACGCAGGAGTTGGGAGTGCTGGTGGTGGCCGTGGTCACTGCAATAGGGTAGCTCCGATTTAGACAGTTGTGTCCGGGAAAGCACCGGGGTCACTGATGGACTCTTCGGTAATAAACATAAGAGAATAACCTTTCCCCTCCTAACATGTCTAGCCTAAAGAATTTAGTGACAGAGGATAAACACGTGACAGCCAGCCGCTTTCTCTCTTTCCGTCTTCACAGTCAGCCTTCTTAGGTTTTGCTCGTGCTGCACTTTTTGCATAGACTATTCAAAGTAGCACATTTTTATCAAGCAAACCAAATAAAATAAAACTTGGTCAGGCATTCCACATGTGCAACTCATTTATATAGCCTCCTTCTGTCTAATTGTCTTCACCTCCCTACTCTTATCATTTATATATGCCCGTGTTCAGGATTTACCTAATACTTAGAGAGGAAAATTCTCCTTAGAATTAATACACTTTTGTCTCTTAAATTTGTTACGTTATTCATGTGCATAGTTGGATCTGATCTCATCTGTTTGTATTCATGGTTTTCCTTAACTACGTCAGATGTGTTCTCAAATTCTGCAGCTGTGTGTGAATTACTTTGCTTCTGCCATACCTGGTCTTCAAAACCTTAGTTGTAAAGCATTTGATTACAGTTAGCTGCTGCCGTTTATACTAAATAAAACCCAAAGAGAAAAAGGCTTCCCTCCAGCAGCGGCGGAGTGGCTCCCCTCAGAACAGCCCACCGACTGTCGCTGGGTGAGCTGGAAGGTGCCCCTGGGACATGGAGCTTCAGAACCTTATCTGTCTCAGAGGTTCCTTTTTTAAAATAATTGTTTATTTTTCAATTACCCTTGACATACAATATTATATTAGCTTCGGGTGTACAACTCAGTGATCAGACCTTTATATAACTTGTGAGGTTTTATTTCCTGGGAGGACTGGCTGCAGCCACCAACCACCAAGGAGGACCAGCTGTGCAGGGGCGACCCCACAGACCAGGACTGGCTTCAGCGGGACTCTGATGCCACTGAGTCTGCCCCTGGGGTGTGTCGCTCCTGTAGGTGGTTGGGTGGGCCTTTGGCTTGGTCTGAAGCTGTCCTCAGGGATTGCTGACTCTGGGACTTGCAAGCAGAAGTCAGCTGCTGCCTGTGCTCTGTCCTGGGCCAGGAGCTGTGGAGCAACCTGCAGACGGCTGCTCCTTGTGCTGGGCCTGGAGGTGCCCAGGAGAGGCCATGGGACAAATTAGGGCCAGCTGCCTGGGGCCACTGACCAAGAATCACAGGGCCTACCAAGGCCAGATACTGCTTGTTTGAGAGATTTTAGGAAAACAGGCAGCATGAGCTAAGACAGGCAGTTTGTATGGAAAAGCCACTGGAAACGGCTTGGGTAGGCCCGCAAGTTGGGTGGGGCAGAGTCTTGGGGAATCACTGGGGAAATGGCATGAGCCTCATTGATGGAGACTGAGATACGGCGCTGCCCACTGGCCGGGGGAGCTGGGGCTCAGCAAAGGAACATAGCCCTGTGCTGGAACTTCTTTCCGGGGGAAAGCTGTCCCTCCAGCCCTCGCTCGCACACCAGACAATCCATTTCCTTTCCGTATGTTCCTGGCCCCTCCAGTCTGCTGCCCCAGTGCCGGAGCCCACAGCGGGTGACTCTGAGTTCGGCTGCGCTCTGGCCCTTTGCGAGGAACGTCTTGGACTCCAGAGTCCTTCGTCTCATTCAGCCGCCGTCCCCTGCTGGTTTTCCCAGGCAGACGTTACTGGGACTTCTCTTCCCCGCACTGAAACCCTGGGCTGGGGAGCCTGGTGTGGGGCTGGGACGCCTCGCTCCTCGGGGGGCGGGGCCTGTGCCGCA
The DNA here is from genome assembly GCA_028533065.1 of Trachops cirrhosus. NCBI lineage: Eukaryota > Metazoa > Chordata > Mammalia > Chiroptera > Phyllostomidae > Trachops > Trachops cirrhosus. The sequence goes on along the minus strand of CM052548.1, from coordinate 3,051,063 downwards.
GGGCTCTCCCTCCTGATCTGCAGCCACCACACGTGGGGGTGGGACCGGCCTGTTCCACATCTCCACCCTTCCTGTCTGCCTCGTGTGGCTCCTGCTTCATGTTCTTAGTCATAGGACATCTGTTCAGCTAGACTTCAGGTGGTTCTCAGTGGTGGTGGCTCTGTAGTTGAGTTGTAGCTTTGACCTGGTTGTGGGTGGGAGGAGCTAGTACCTACTCTGCCATCTTTACTGGAAGCCTCAGAACCTTACTAATGTTGTCTTGCAGTCGATAGTTTTACATTATCTTAGAGAAATAAAAGAAGGGTCTTAAACCAACTATATCGTTAGATTTTGGAGGATTAAGTTACAACTTTCCCTTCTCAGATTAGTCCAAGATCTCTAATTCATCTAGCATATCACTGTATTAGGAAGGGTTGTTTAGGTGTGTTTACTAGTCAAGAATTTACTGCTCTTTGAAATGTGTCCCGTTTAGCAGAAGTATTTTTTTCTTCAACTTAAAGGAGCCTCTTGGTAATGTTTAAAACATTGGATTCTGTTTATGTTTTATCCACTACCCTTGCTTTCATTCTACTTCTTTTGTACTTAGCACAGTAGTGGCAGTTGACTGATGAGTGTGTTAGGACATTTTTATGCCCAATTTGTAAGTAAACACATATCCAAAATAACCCATAATGGAACAGTGTAGACCTAACAACCAAACATACAAATACAGTTTTTTCTAGGCTTGGCTACCACCTGGTTTGCTGAGATGAGAGCGTTAAATGACTTTAGCATACACCAACAATTTTCAACCCTTTTCATCTCATGACATGCATAAACTAATTACTAAAATTCTGCGGCACACCAAAAAATATATTTTTTGCCAGTGTGACCAAAAAAGTAGGCCAATTTTGACCTCTTCACACTGGACAGCTGTTGCTGCCTTGGCCGGCCCAATTTTCATCTGATAATCTCAGGGAAAAGAGGTCCACGCCCCTGGCTGAACAGTCTGGGACTGCTGCCTGAACGTCTAGCGTGCGCTTTACGTTCAAGAGAATTGTTTCGTAGTACTGGATACCATCTTAAATACAACACAGTGTTCAGTGTCACCAAACTGTTGACTGCCTTGCTTTTGGCTAGAACAGTTTTGGTAAAATGCGATCTACAGAGCAGGAGTGTTTCTGTGCACACAGTTAGAAGGCTGACTGACGTTCCTTCTTGCGTGTTGCAGTAAACCAGACATGTCCCGCCTGAGACTGGCCGCGGGGAGCGCCATTGTGAAGCTGGCCCAGGAACCCTGTTACCACGAGATCATCACTCTGGAGCAGTATCAGCTCTGCGCACTGGCCATCAACGTAAGGAAACTGGCTGTGGGGCGCGTGGATGGCTTCAGGTGGTCTTTGACTTAGAAAGTCCACTGTGCTGCACAGATAAAAACCTTTGAGTGTTTGTTTCCTTTTGAAAAATTAATGCATGAGAAACATTTCGGAGTTCGAAAACTATCATTTGAGTTTTAGGTTGCTAACATAGTGCCGTCGATTATTGATATTTGCAGTGGTTCCAAAAAGTCATTCCCAGCTCTGAATTAAGAATCATGAGCCATTGCTCGTAGGGGAGATCCAGGGCTGGTCCCGTGCGTCTGCAGCCACAGCACTGTGACGTGTCAGCCAGTGCCTGGCCTTGGTTTGCGTGTTTCTGTTGGAAGCCACCTTACTGTGCAGTCGTGCACGTGCACCGAGCTGGTGGCCTACAGTGCTGTCACTCAGGCCTGAAGGAAGTCCCTCTAACACACGTTTCCCCTCGAGGCACAACCCCGCCTTCTTGCCGTTAGGAAGAGGAAACAGCATTTCGGCGCTGTGCTTGGAAGCTAATTTAAACAACAGAGTCACCAAAAAAAAGTACAAAAATAACAATGTGGCACTAAATAGACGCCCAGAGGACATGTGTTTGTGAGAGCCAGCACACGGAGGTGGAGCAAGGCCTTCCTCGTCCAGCCGCCGCTGAAGGTGTGCGGGCAGCTCACCTTTCTGCCGCTCAGCGCATTGACTGGGAAAAGCATGGCAGTGTTGGTTTGGGCTACAAGTAAATTTAGTGGATAGGTGAATTCACAGATGCAGAATGTGTGAATAATGAGGCTTGACTGTACTTAGTTTTTAAAAGGAAGAAAAAATACAGAAATTTACAGTTTTATAAGGACATGGCATAGGTTAATTTCAAGTCATCAGCATTCTGTATTAGTTAAAATTTCTAATTATGAAAAGTGATATTAATGGATTTATGAAGTGGGGATCCCCCAAAAAAAGGAATTCTGTTCTGGAGGGCAGGCCCCTTGTAGTACAGGCTTTCCCCACTTGTTGAGTGTTCTAGGACCCCATGTGTATCAGTGGGCCGACTGGTGGTGTTGTGAGAGGCTGCATTCTGCTTCAGTGAATGTTTTTGAAGACTTTTCAGTGCATTTGCCCATTTCACAATGGGAGATTAACAGCGCACCTGCCCACAGGGTGCTGAGTGTTCAGCAGTTTTTGACAAAAAAAATAGCATGACCCCCGTGCCCCACCCTCCCTATTCACCAGAGATCTTGCCCCCAGCAACTTTTTTTTGTTTCCCCAAATGAAAAAAGTTCTCAAAGGGAAATGTTTTCCTTGTGGAACAGGTGAAACAAAAAACAGCAGAAGCACTAAATGGCATCCAAATCGATTAGTTTAAAACTGTTCTGAGCAGTGGGAAAAAACATCTCGATAGGTGCACTGCTTCAAACGGAGGGCACTTTGAAGGTGACTGAGGTTTCAGTGTGTTAGAATAAACACACAATTCTTTATAAATAAATTCCAGGGTTTTTTCAGGTCCCTCCCCATATATTCTAGTCTTATGGATTCCATGTTATAGTAACATAATATTTGAATGGTAATATACCACTTGAGAAGTTTTTGGCACCATTTGAGAAAGTTAAAGGAGAAGGACTTCCATAACAGTAGAAATGATATCCCAGTACGAGTTTTTCATCCATAATTCACTTATTTTACACTTAGTTTCGCTGTTCTTTTTCTAACAGTCTTATCTGTAAGAATTTGGCATTTACTTCAGGAATTATTGTAATTATTTTCCACTTCCCCTTTTTCTGTTACTTATTTTTAAATTGCAGGTTGTGTTTTTAATTATAATCATTTCGTCAATCTCTGGTACTTTGGTCTGTAAGTTATTCCAGATCCTTTATAATTTGTTTTAGTGTTGGTGTCATTACTCAGATATTAGATTAAACCAATGAGATTTTGAGAACCCATAATTTTCTGATTTAGTCTTCCCAATTTAATTTTGGAGATTATCTTGTTTTTCAAGAAAGTGAAAATTCTTTAAAAATATATATTACATTTTCTAGGAGGAAACAAATCTATATAACCTTTTTTTTTTAAATTGCTAGTACTTACAATTTGTTGATTTATTAGGTTCTTGGTTTTATATTTCAATATCGAAGTAGAAACAAATTTAAAAACCAAGAAATCATGGGGACATGTTAAAAGAGGGGCTGTTCTGAGTGTAGTAAGTATGTGCAAATCCTGTTAAATGTCCACTGTGTGAGAAAATCCTTCATGCACGTTAGCTTCCAGAGACTTTCTTTCCAAGCACGGTCTTTGATACGCTGCCCTGCCTCAGTCACAGGTTCCCGAGGTGGAAGTTCGGACTGCCCGAGTTACAGGTTTGCTCTGGAGTTCTGTTGGCTGCGGAACATGTGTTAATGGTTAAATTTAATTATTAGTGTATAGTAACAATTTGCAAACGTGAGGTTACCTTACCTTCTTCTAAACTAAACTTTTTCCTAACCCTCTGAACCACATGCCTCTCTTCCTTTTTAACTTCCAGACCTCAGAGAAGGGGGAATCTGCATCCTTGTCTCTCTTACCTCTTATCACTAGTCGTCCTCCTTCAGTGTTTTCCAGACGCTGCATTAGTCCCCAAATCCAGTGACATCAGTCCTCATTGTGCATGTCCTTCCTGCATCATTTCACACAGCTTGCTCTCTTCATTCTTGAAGCTCCCTTTGGCTTCCGTTTCCTTGTTCTTGTTGTCCTGTACTTCCTTACGAATGACTGTGAACTTACTTTTGCCACCCCCCCAATCCCTGGTACATTCTCCTTGGGCCATCTCATTTTCTAGGTCCATGATTCCTGTACTGCCACTTCCATTGCTGAACAGAATTTTCAGACTTCCACGTTCTGTGAATGTAAGACTGAGTTCATACTTTACCCAAACCTGTTCTTTTCTGACGTGTAGAGTCTCAACAAACCTTAAATAAATTTGAATGGCTTTTCTTAGACCTACAAGCATGATTTGTATTTGACTATTCGCTTGTTTTTGTATCTCATAGTGAAAGTACAGATAATTCTGTCCTGATCTCTACTGTATCTTATTTATTCATACTTCTTAACCATTCTCATTGTCATAACCATCATTAGCTCTCACCTAGATTATCATGAGAATCTCTCACTGGTTAAATTCTCTATCACGATTTTTGATCACAATATTCCCCATTCACAAATATTTAGGGCCTTATATTCATAAAAAAAACTGCATACATTGTACAAGCTGTCATTCAAGTTCTTCTCATATTCGGACTCAAACATACATTTAAAAATCTTGTTTAGCATACATTACCCTTCACTACCCTCATTTCAATGAAGCGGAACATTTCTTTAATGTGCCTATAATTTGCTGCCTCTAATTTTCTTTTCACCCTCTATTTCTACACATCCACATCACCCCTTCCTGCTAATCAAGAGTCAGACAGTCTCCTCCACGAAGCTCTTCCTCACACTCACAGCTGCACTCCTGACCCCGGCGGTGTGACCTGCTGTCCTAGTCCTATGAGTCCGTTGCCATAGGCACCTGTGGTTTATTACTCTTGCTTGCCTTGAACTTGCTTAGAGCTCCTTCGAGCCAGTATTTTATCTTGTTACCTTCTAGAGACTTCCTCCTAGCTCTCATAGACCCTTGTTACGTAATTGAATAGAAAGTAAACCTGGAGGAGGAGAAGCCAATAATAAGAATCTTAACATTTAGTAATTACTAAGCTGCTTTAGAACTTGGGTGCTGTTGGGAAAAATCTGTGCGTACTGCTCTGTGCTGCGTGTTGCTGTAAGCGCTGTAAATACAAAGACGAGCCAGTCGCGGCTGCGGCCCTCCAGAACAGAGCCTCCCGGGAGCACGGGAAATGCACCGTGGTCACAGCTCAGTGCCACGCACAGAGCGATGGACCGCTTCCAGGGTACTAGAGGGAGGTGGTTCCGACAGCAGCGCGCACTAGAAAGGGCCTCCGCAAGCGAATTTTCTTAACATGCAGACTACTTAAGACTTCATTCATAGCCTCTTGTGAATAAAAGGTTTGTATTGAACTTTCTATTGGGGAAAATATATTTTGTGGTATTAAACCCTCATTTTTAAAATTTTGAACCAATTATTCGTTATAACCATAACTGTGAAGTATCAAGTACTTGCTTTTTTGAGAGTTTTTAGTGAATTAAAGTTGTATTATAGTATCCTTCACATTTAACTCTTATAACATAGTGAAAAGGATCTTTTCAAAAAACAAACACTGGAGACCCCCTCAGTTCCCAGGAGCACGTTCAGGTGGTTGAGTCTCTGTTGATGTCCCTTCTGTGGCATCGTGCGCATCAGATTTCTCATCTTCCCTCATTAGCGGCGTCAGTTTCCTTGCATGTGATTGACAGCTCTGCTCTGACGTCGCTTCAGTGACTTAAAAAGCGACTACTGCTTTTGCCGTGGGGGTCCCAAACCCACTTTGCCCTTCATTTGCGTTGGGTTGTTGGATTCCAGATGATTAGGAGAGAGTGCCCGAACCGTGGTCTTGCTAGGAATAGGAAATGCCTCTAAGTTGGGGGCGGGGTGTTCGGAGATGTTTTTAAATGAGTGGTCTCTGTTCATTTGTGAATATATTTTGATATGCTGGTTTATACAAGTTGTAATTCGGTATTTTCATAATAAGTAATTGATCGTGCAGGGTCCTCCCCCCATGGGAGTGGTACTGAGGAAGGAATGCGTTCACTTCAACTTCGTTTCATTGAGTGTGAACGTAGATGACAGACAGTATTTATGTGACAGCTAGACTACTTTTTTTAAAGGAGGTGTTAGCATGAGAAACTAAAGTTTAAATTAAATGAAAGAAGATGCACAAGGTAGAGATTTGAAGATAACGGCGGGGTGTTATGGCCTGTGCCATGACGAAAGGAACATCCTAGAAGAAGTGGTGTGGGTAAAGCGGCAAAACTAGGAAACACTGCATACTCTGTGTCGGTGGGTGGAGGGTAAGTTCCATTATAAAGGTCTCTGTGGGTCTCGCCAAGGTCGAAAAAGTCGTGTTAAGCTTTTCCTGACTTAGCAAAGGTTGTGATCATCTGGGTGCAGGATGCTGTGCTCGCAGTCCGCAAGGAGCAGGCAGCGGGAGGTCGGGCAGAGGTGACCCCGCCCGCCGGCTCAGTGCCGTGTCCTCACTGCCACGCTGGGGGCGCCGACTGCTGCGTTGGCACAGGCGGGGGCAGGGCCCCGAGGGCGCAGTGGCCTCCGAGGCAGAGGGGCAGCTGTCCGCGAGGGCGGAGGCGTCCGCTGGGAGACGGCGGGGACGGATGAGGGAAGCAGGCAGCGGTTCCCTTCTGGAGCAGAAGGAATTAGTAGTCTCTGAAATTGGTTAGTCGCTCTTGCATTAAGAGTGAGTTTTTCTGTTTTAAAATGCATTCAGTATTTTCTGGCACTTGCGACCAGTAGTGACTAGGGCCACGCCGCGGCGGTCTCGGGAGCCGCAGCAGCGGCCTGTCGGTCACCCGACACGGCCCACGGTGCGTCTGAAGGTGTCTCCGCGCCGCCACGTGGGTAACGTGTAGAACGACCGTGTCTCCACAGGACGAATGCTACCAAGTCCGGCAGGTGTTCGCGCAGAAACTCCACAAAGGCCTTTCCCGCTTGCGGCTCCCCCTGGAGTACATGGCCATCTGTGCCCTCTGCGCGAAGGACCCGGTGAAGGAGAGGCGCGCGCACGCGCGGCAGTGCCTGGTGAAGAACATCAACGTGCGGCGCGAGTACCTGAAGCAGCACGCCGCCGTCAGTGGTGAGCACGCGGGGTCGGGGTCCTTCCCGCCGCCGGCCGGGACGCCAGGTCCCTGTTCCCTGTGGCTGAAGGCGCTCGTTACGTGCGTTTTACTGTTTCCAACAGCAGCTTCACCTTTCGATGGTTCACTTTTTAAATGGAGATACGTGGGTGCGTGAGCATCAGCCCGTCTATCTCCTCGTGCGACAGACGGAAGGCCTGGGGTGGGGGCAGGCGCCTCTGTAGGACAGCGAGGAGTGTGCGCCTGCGCGCCGGTCTGGGGCGGGTGCTCGCGCACAGACGCTTGTGCGCAGACGCACCGGCCTCCGTCTCTGTGGGCCGCTCTCGCCTGCAGCTGGTATTGCCTGTGCTGCGCGTGCGCCGTCTTAGTCTGCATGCTTCCTCCAGCGCCCCTGCGGCCCACGCCTCTCCAGCTGCCGATTAATCTGCCCAGTTACCCCGGCTGAAAAGCTGACACTCCTCACACCCTTTCTCCCCGCCCCTCGGTCACCGAACCCTCGGGCGCCTCTCCCCAGCCATCCTGCTCTGCTGTCTTTTCCTGGGATTAGTGTGACACTCCTAACTCCGCCACGTAAACGTCCCCTGCCTCTACCCCGCCTGCAGCTGGGCTGCCCGGCTGTCAGGATTACCTTTGACGGACAGACTGGATCCTACCCTGCCTCATTGGAAATCTGGGTCGATTGTTTTTTGCGGCCAGAATTGGGTAGAAACTCATTGACTGGCCCTATAGAGTTTGCACTCAGCCTGAGTTTCAAGCTTTCTCTCTAGCCACTCTCTCCTGTGAATTCTGTGCTCCTTACTGGATTGTGTGAAATTTGCACAGCCATCTTTTTTCCCTGTTGTCAACACTGTGGGGAAGTTGCTTCCCGTCCAGGCGGACAAGTGAAACCAAGGAGCGGGGTGGGCCCTTTTCGAACCCTTCACACTGTGGATTTGGTGCTGCACGTGGCTGGGGTCCTCTCCTCTCCCTCACCTTGGGGGAAATGAGTGCTCTGCAGTCAGGTCCCACTTCTGCTGTGTGTGGGCACGTTACTTTAGCAATATGAGCCTTGATTTTCTTATTTGAAAAACTGGTATAATTATACCCATTTTTATGGTAATTACAAATATTAAAAAGTTACGTATATAAAGCACTTGGCATAAGGCATGGTCCAAAGGAGCAATCAGTAGTCACTATTTTTGTCGTAGGGTACCTGCCACATTGAAGGATAGCGCTCTCTCTGTGCTTTGTTATGAGGGCTTTGTCTAGTCTTATTCATATTTATATTTAAAATAGTAAGCCTGAAAATTTGTAAGCACTCAATGAATGTTTGGTAAGAGTTTAATTTGAATTTCACTGAATTTTGAACCTTGATACTTGTTCTCCTCTACCGACCTTAACATGAAGGATACTACACACAAACCATTCTCTTTAAATTCAGGAACAGAAGTAGAGCTTGGTGCCTGATTGACACATGCTGTTCTCCAGGGCGAATGTCTAGCTTAAAGGAATTGTACGGAGTATGAGTCCTAATCTTTCTGAACAACCTTTATTAAACTAGTTAGTGTTACAGTTCTGACCTTTAACGGCATATTCTGTCAGTTAAGGTGCAGAAATGTTTTAATTTAAAGGAAATGTTTCTTTGTTACTTAAAATGTCCTAGAAACTCTTTATTTATGTTTGTTTTTTATATCTGTTCTTCTGTTACAGATACTGTCAAACACTTCTACTTCATTTTGATACTACATGTATCAAAACCCTCTGCTTTCCACCTTTGTGTCATACCGGTGCTGAAAGAGTCACTAGTTTTTAACTTTTCTCTGCAGCTCACAAGGGAGTGTTGAACATAAGGTTGCTCATACAAGAAAAGTAGATCTTATGTTTCTTAGTTTCATAGTTTGCTTGGGTCACTTTTTCCCATATGCATTTGAAAACTGAAATAATAGTCTTTGTAACCACAGCACACGATGCATTTAATAGGCACTTTGATGTTGGGTTTGATGGATGAACCAATAAACTGTTTAATTTATGGTGTACTTTAGCACTGGGTATTTCAGTCTATTTTTCTTCTAATTGTAATGTAGAACTGTTGGAATGTAGGAAATACAGAATCAGAGAGAGAGAGAGAAAGAGTAAGATTTGGTTTTCTAACCTGGATGTTTTTGTTTTGTTTCTTCTTTTTCCTTTTTCAGAAAAATTATTGTCTCTTCTACCAGAGTATGTTGTTCCATATACAATTCACCTTCTGGCACATGACCCAGATTATGTCAAAGTGCAGGATATTGAACAACTTAAAGATGTTAAAGAGTAAGACTTTTTCCATCCCACTTTCATGTTTTCCAAAAGTTTTTATTTTCTTTCCTGCTGATCATGGAACCTCAATTATTATTAGTTTATTAGATTTATTTTATTTTTTAGGAATTTAAGGTTTTTTCCTTTCTTCTTTTATTTTTCTTCTTTCATACCATTTCTTCATGTTTCATTTCTTACATAATTTTTTAAAACTTAATTTTGCGTAACTACTGTGTGTTGCTCTGCTTCCCTACGATTCCTTTTTTATTGAAACAGTTTATTAAAAGTTTCCATTACAGTTCTTGTCTTTTCCTACTTCTGAAACTGTAGATTTTCACATAGGGTACAGTCATACTCTCCTTTTTCACATGGAAAGCACCTTTTTTTGCAGAAACCCTTCCTCCAGGAGGAAGAGAAAGTAGTCTGATTGGCTAGCCTGACCGCCAGGGCACACTCCCACTCACTCTGCCCCGGGGGACTCTGCTGTGTCAGGGTGATGGCAGCTGTGATTTTGTCAGAGGTGACTGTGGAGGAGCCAGAGGGCCGTGAGCCTGGGCGGGAAGCAGCAGATCACAACGGTAGTTAGAGAATCTGTGTGGGACCAGCGTCCAGTCGGACTGGCGAGGGAACTTGGCAAGGGAAAGGCTGTTGCCCTCTTTTTGCTACGGTTTCTCTTTTTTAAAAATAAGCAACTCACTTCTCCCCAAATGAGTCCTATGTTAGAGTAATTATAACTAATGAAAACTAGCAATTCCTCTTTCTCAGAGAACATTGGCTTTTGAAATAGATAAATCACTCTTTGGAGTTTACTATATGTTTTTGGCTGTGTCTCTAACTTGCCCCAGTCTATGAGAAAACCACGCCGGAAGAATGTATTCTGCACCTGAGATCCTAAAGGGTTTTCCTCTTCAGAATGCTGTCTTGCTTCTTATGTCTCTCTTCTCCCGTTCCTCTCCTCCTCCGTGCTGTAACTCTGTCCCATTCTGCCAGGGTCACATAGACATAGCACCTTTTTTTCTTAAATAGAAATTTTTGTAATTAACTTTAAAACTGAGCTAACTTTAAAAATGAAGCTTTTTAATTTTTTTCCTCTTTAAGCAAAGACAGTATGTGCACTTGTGAGCCATGGCTTTTTTCTCTGTACTGATGAAGATTCTTAATTACTGAACAAGGCAGCTGTACTTTCTTGAAGACGTCTGTTGGGATGACAGCTAGTCTTGAGTGCCTTTGGCGTCCCTTTAGGACCAGCTGTCCCCTTAGGCAGTCCTTCCCTCCCAGCAGAGCTGACCCCGCTTTGTTCTTCTCGAGTGTGCCCTTCCCACCTGCCTCCCTGGAGAGGTCAGGTCGGTGGGGCTTCGAGAGGGGTTCTTGTGCATTCACACTTACGTTGCTGATAAGTGTGATATAGATGTGTGGCATCTTTTCTTCTCTTGATTGTAATTGTTTTTAATGTGTTCCGCTCATGGTGTTCATTATATTTGTATTTAGAATTATTATATTTGCATTTAACAACTAATTTTTCTTTTCTATTTTTCTTGTTTTTTTAGATGTCTTTGGTTTGTTCTAGAAATATTAATGGCTAAAAATGAAAATAACAGTCATGCATTTATTAGAAAGATGGTAGAAAATATTAAACAAACAAAAGATGCCCAAGGACCAGATGACGCAAAAATGAATGAAGTACGTAATCATTTGTAAATAATTACGATTTCGTGTCTATGTAAGCATCGGAGTGTAGGATATGGGACTTGTGTAGTATTTGTAGACAATGTCAGTTTTCTGTTAGTGGTAAATAACCAGTATTTCGACAGTAGTAAATAGACTTGCAGATATGGGCACTAACACAAAATCAGAAGGAACACTGTGTCTGGTAAACTGAGGAAAACAGGTCCGTGTTTCAAACGCGCACTGTTGCGTTGGAAACCGCGCACTGAGTCCGTGTTGTAGAGTTGCTCCCAGGTCAGACTGTGGGGTGTCAGCTCAGACCCGCTCTTTCCTGCCGTGCAGAAACTGTACACTGTCTGCGACGTCGCCATGAACATCATCATGTCCAAGAGCACCACGTACAGCTTGGAGTCCCCCAAGGACCCCGTGCTGCCAGCCCGCTTTTTCACCCAGCCGGACAAGGTAGTTACTGCGGAATCTGTTTGTGTAGCTGAAACAGAGGGTCTCCTCAGCACGAGGTGGTGGGGAGATCCAGGAGGGCCAGCATCAAGAGCTGGCTACTGATGCTACAGGATGGTCGCCGTGAGTCTTTTTCATGGGCTTCAAGACCAGAGTAGGGGCCGCGGCAGAGGTCACGGAGAAGGTTCAGAGATTTGTTAGTTGGGTCCAGAGTTTGTGTTCAAGGTCGTTCGCCAGTCTAAGAGCACAGGTGAAACGGCCATCAGAGCATGTGGATCCGTGAGGTAATGGCCACTGATCCAAGGTGGGAAGGAGAAGGCGGGCAGAGAGCTGCCCGAAGTGCCAGCCCCTTGCCTGAGACCTGTCCCCGGAGTGGGGCAGTGAGTGGAAAGCAGACACTGCCCTGGCCCAAGACTCGGGGGCTGCCACAAGCGTGTGCCCACTGTCCTAAAACTCAAGGGTGGTGGGCAGCGAGGGAGGTGCTTCCTGGGGCAACAGCACAGACGCCGCCACTGCCTTCTTTTTGCCTGAGCTAGTGCCAGTTAAAGCCCAGAGACTGACCCAGGAGCTGGGAGTGGCTGTCCGCCGTTACACACTCGGGCGGGGCAGCCACAGCCGCAGTCTCTCTGGCCTCCTCGGGGAGCGCTAGTGAAGCACGCGGGGCTCAGACGGGTTCTGGTGCCCTTGGAGGCGGGGCGAGGTCAGTCCGAGCGAAGTATTTCACGTCAGGGACTGACGTCAGGGACTGAGATCTTCCGTGTCCGCCGATTGTTTAGTTCTAGGAACTGTGAATTTTTGTGTGCTTCAAAGCAAAAGTTGCTCTTCGTTGGCTTCTGAGCCTCACAGATATAGGGTTTCGATATTCACTGACAACCTCTTTTTCCTTTCTTGTAGAACTTCAGTAACACCAAAAATTATCTGCCTCCAGAAATGAAATCATTTTTTACTCCTGGAAAAGTACGTTTTGAGAGTGGTTTTAATTCTTATGTGATGGTTGATGTTAGTGTGATTGATGCCATAATTATGTTAGTTTGTATTTCTTTAAACATTGGTGTATTTTAAGTTAGAAAATGTAATTATCTTCCATTTACTAGAGAGAAATAATTGTATTTACTATGTAAATGCAGGCTGAGATACATGAACTTATTTTGTAGCTTATAACAAAGCCTCTGGAGACTTTGAACTTAAATATCTATCCTCTAATATCAAGGTAAAAATCTTAAAGTGAAAAGACACCTTCTTATGTACACCTCTAGCAAGGTTTAGCGACCTGTTCTCGCTTCTGTGTAAGCCTCCACGTGACTAAGGAATTTGACTCTTACACTCTCTCTGTAGTTTTTTATTTGTTCAAGTAAGATTCAATTTATAGTCCTTATTTTGCTTAAGAATAGACACATTTTTTCATGATTTGTATGCAAATACTTTGACAGAGATGTTATAGATAGTTCTTTAAATGTGAATTTCTTTTGGCTTTAATCAAATAGAAAGAGATGCACATTTTTCATTCCAGCCTAAAACGACCAACGTCCTGGGGGCTGTCAACAAACCACTTTCCTCAGCGGGAAAACAGTCTCAGACAAAGTCGTCACGCATGGAAACTGTCAGCAACGCCAGCAGCAGCTCAAACCCAAGCTCTCCTGGAAGAATAAAAGGGAGGTGAGTACATCAGAAATACAGTGCGAGGCTGTGGGACCTCAGACAGCGTAACGCACAGCTTCGATGTCAGTGAGCGGGCATGAGGACGGGCCGCTGGGCCTGGGTGGCCGCTCTGGGTTCTAGTGGCTGTGCTCGTTCGCGTAGACAGGGCCTCCGCCCCCGCCGCGTGCACTCCAGCCTTGGGGGAGATCTGTTTGTCTGCGGTCACGTGTCCGTGCAGTGGAGTGCGCAGTCGGTAAAAACGGTGAGGCAGGAGCTAATGTGAAGTTTCCACCACACGTTATTGAGTGCAAAGGCAAACAGTAGAACAGAGTTACAGTGTTTTTGAGTTTTTTAAAAGGATTTGTGTTTACATTTGCTTATATATGCATAGCACATTTTTTGGCTGGATGCATCGTATCTTAATGGTGTTTACATAATCTAGTACAGGAGGGAAATCATTTTATATTCTTCGGTATGGTTTAAGTTTTTTTAGCAGGTACGTGTGTAAACTTTTTGTTTGAAGAAAGAAAAAGAGGAAACATTCCACACTTCCCCGATTTCATCACTTGCGGGCAGGAGAGCCCCGCGCAGGGCGGGGCTGGCGCCCGCTGCCTGCCTGCCGAGCACCTGTGGGAGAGGCTGCGCTGTGCGTGGCCGGGTGGCAGAGGAGGGGGCGTTCTGGAGGGTCTGACAGTTTCCTTCCAGCGGATGCCTAACTGACGAGTACAGTCGGAATAAAACGGAAATGCATCTGTAGCTCTTACTTGTTCTAGATGCCTGTGTTAATGTGTGTTAGTTGCTTACACCTAAGTGACTGAAGTGGCACCCATATCATTTGGACACTTTCTAGTGAATATCCTCATTCTTCAAATGACCAAAACAGTTCCAGCAAGTAATTTCTAAATTACTGGGTTTTCTCCCTGAATTCCTGGTTATAATCAAAGATGATCTAATCCACCAAGTCATCTGGGCTAAAAGCCTCCAGACTGCCTTTGACTCTCCCTCCTGCTGAGTGTTGCCAGCTGCGCCTCCTTGCTCGCTGCGGTGCGGGGCCCTTCTCCTGCCGTCTGTGTTCCACTCATTCTCTCTGATCTCATTCTCTCTGATCGCTGTCTGTGGCCCTTGCCCTTCCTTAGCCTCTGGCAGAGTAGACCGCACTGGGCGGAGGGCAGGGCAGGGTAGGGTCTGATGTGGGCCAGTCCAACTTTCTAACGACAAGTTTCAACTGACCTTATGTTCCTGCTCTACTATAGAATTTAGGTTTTAAAAAGAATTAGGGAAAAAATAAATTGTGGTTTTTTACTTCCCTTTATTGTTAAATGTGCTTCTTCACTTGTTAATTTGGTGCTAAGTGTGATAGAATAAAACCAATACTTTTCGAATGGAATGAACCTTTTTTTTAATAAGCTACATTAGAGAACAGAAAAGGCTTTTAAGGTTATTTGATTGTAATAACAATTATAAATATCTGTATTAAAAGGCTTGATAGTTCTGAAATGGATCACAGTGAAAATGAAGATTACACAATGTCTTCACCTTTGCCGGGGAAAAAAAGTGACAAGAGAGACGACTCTGATCTTGTAAGGGTGAGCTATTTGGTTTTATTTTGTAATTATTATTAGTGTTGTTGTTATTACTTTACTGTAAATAATTTTTTACACTGAAACCAGTTAACATTCTCAAATTTGACATAATTTTCTTTTAAAGGTTTTAATTAGAAATTTGAGTTTATGATTATCGTCTATCGTGTAATTTAAGTATATTGAATTCCTTGTGTTTTTTGTCATTCTACTAAGTAATCTTTTTCTTCAGGTCTTTGGACTCGAGCATGCCAGTTTCATACTCAGGCTGCTTGTTTTTTTTATTTCATTTGCCTTTTTTTTTAAACACAATAAGTTTAGACTTCGCCTTAGAGAAAGGAAACAGAATGGGAGTCCTTAAAGGCTCCTGCATTTTAGTGATTTCTCGAGCCTTTAACCACTAAATAAGCTTCTAGTAAAGATAAGAAATGCCACAGTTCTGTACAGTCCTTGTTTAGTTTCTGAATCTTACTAGCAGCGGTACCTTCTGTGATAGATACAGTTTGCACCTCTCACGTGAAGGCAGGTTTGGTGGTTTGGTGCAGAGACAGAAAACCGCTGTGCATGTGCACCCACCCTGACGGCCTGAGTCAGTGGGCCCATCCTGACTTGCTGCGTTTGCTCTACACATTTCTGTGATACCTGAGTAGGCTCTCTGAATCAGTTTCTGTTTTTGTAAAAGTGAATACTTACGCAGTAAGGTTTGTCAGAATAAATGAATTAGCCCGTATGAATTGTTGTTATAAAGATTAGCATTGTTGATGAATGGTTACTATAGAAGTTACTATGTTTGAATCCACTAAATTAATAAAGGGGGAAGGTTATTAGTAAAATACTGCTTTCTCTGAGCTACATGGGGGCAAAGGCAAGTTTACAGGAAAAGGAGATAGATGGTGCAGTAATTAATAAATACTACAAGAGCAGCCTCTGGGGCCCCGCCGCTGTAGACCTCCTTCTGCCTGCCCTTGCGTTACTGCCTTCTTGTCTGTCCCGGGTCCGGCTTTGCACAGCCAGGAAGTTTATGTGCAGCTGTGGGTCCTTGGATTGGAAACGATGCTTGCATCCTCTTGTCCTAACTCTCACCTCATGTGACCATTCCTTTGTTCTCACTTACGAGAATGGGCTGCCCCGGGCCTGAAAGTGCCTTCAGCGCGGGAACACCTGTGTCCCTCTCCTTCCCTGGGGGCGGTGACTAGGCCCCCCACATCCACTGCAAACCGCCCCCCCCAGCCCCTCACGTTTGGGAAACGAGGTTTTGATTCTTAATATTTTTTATTCTATAAATTCTGTAAAACATCTATTTTACCTTACGAAGCAATGCAAAACACAGTCTCTTTTTCGTAGAACAGTTTGAATTTCTGAGCCTTGGTGATTTTTTTGTACGTTTATAACGAAGACCTTTGGCTGCCCCTTGTGTAGCATTGCATCCGTTTCCAGGGTACTGGAGCCCATTGATCTGATTTCAGCAGAAATATTCTCAGAGAGAGCAGAATTAGGAGACCCATCAGCTACAGGGAAAGAGCACAGCCTTCTCTGCCTACTTCCAGCTGCGTGTTGATACTCCACTGGGAAGGAACTCTTCATGTACATTTATATTCAAATTACAGTCTTACAAGTAACATATTTTCCCTGTTTTCTGCTCCTAACCTCAGTTTTATACTCCTTCTGCTCTTAAAACAATGCAGTGCAAAGCGAAAAAGAAATTAGAGAATGTAGTGCCTTAGC
This sequence comes from Trachops cirrhosus, assembly GCA_028533065.1. NCBI lineage: Eukaryota > Metazoa > Chordata > Mammalia > Chiroptera > Phyllostomidae > Trachops > Trachops cirrhosus. Next base: position 3,034,631 of record CM052548.1, on the reverse strand, counting down.
AAAATACATTATTTCACGGTGTTCTCAAAAACAGCAGGTTTCCTGTTTACCGCTAACCTTTTCCATAGCGCAAAGGAATGAAATCATCCTTTTAGATCTTTGGACATCCAAATGAATCCCAGCATTTAAAATTGGAGGTTAACACTTTAAATTTAGTTTTAATTTAATAATTTCTTTTATCTTCCCATTTCTCAGTAAAAACAATTAATTTTTAATTTATGTAAAAAAACTAAATAAATTCTAACAAATTAAAACCAGTCATTTATAGGTCTGTTTTTCCTGGAATGCAAGGATAATTTAATGCTAAAAAAATTACTTAATATAGGATATTGATACACAAAAGAAAAATATTAAGAGAATCTCAGGTCATGCCAAAGACATAAATTTTCAAATATGAATTCTTAATATACTAATATACCAAAAGGATACATCCTTAGCATGCTAAAAGTTCTGCTTAAATTAGTAGTGAATGATTTAGTTAGAGTATTCTTCCTAAAGGCAAAACACTTGAAGCATTTCTATGAAAAACTACAAACAAAACAAGCAACCTCTCACCACTAGTATTAAATTGTTCTAGAGTGTTTGGTCATTTCAAGAAGGCATGAGATAGAAGTCAAAGGTATGATAGCAAATAAGAGAAATTCATTTTTATTTTTATACTGTTAAAAATGAGAGAAGTAATTCAAAAACTGCGCGTGTAGCATGGCAGCCTCGTGTCTGTACGTGTGTGTATGTGACTAACACCACTCCGGTGGTCGCACTTCATACTAGGTCTACACTTGGGGAAGAGGGGACTGACTTCACCCCAGTAACCACGACAGCACCAAATTAGGCAGGCAGGCAGGCAGATCTAAACATGACCTTAAAAAGGAGTGAAAACCTGTGTGGAGAAAATATCAAAATTGAGAAACAGACTTCGACAGAGAGAAGACATACCATGTTCTTTCAGGGAAAACTGAATTTAAAAGATGACAGCTTTTTCTAAGTGAATATATAATGGTAAAATTCCAGTGTGATTTAAGTCCATGTGGAAGAAGAAATGAATTACAAAAAAGAGGAGAAATAATGATAAGGTCAGCTCACAATACTGTGCTGCTGTTACAATAGCCCTAAAACATTAATTTTTAAAACACAATGAAGAATGAAGGAAGCATCACAGATCAGTGATTTTGGAATAATTGTCTCTTTGGGGGTGAGAGTAGGCAAAACAATTTAGAACCTCACATCCGGTTTTTAAAAGCAAGATAAACCGATGTCTCGTCTGCTCGGGCTGCCGTGACCAAGTGCCGTCGACTGCTGGGCAGCTCGCACAACAGGAACGGGTGTCCTCCAGCTCCGGAGGCTGGGAGTGTTGAGTGCGCAGTGCCGGCCCCTCAGTCCTGGGGAGAGCGTCCTACCTGGTCAGCACGCGGCCCCTCCCTGTGGTGACCACACGCGGTGGGAGGCAGAGCGCTCTCTGGCCAAAACCACTGATCCCGCTAGAGGCTGCGCCTGCAGCCAGTGAGTCTGGTGGAGACACAGTTCAGTCCATGACAAATAGGAAATAAAATTCTAAGATATACAAAAGAGTGTAAGAATACAATGTATATCAAAACACTAAGACTCCAATAAGCAAGTGGAGAGGGGCATAATAGTAATGACGTATTACAATTAGGCAGTGCACAAATAGGAAATGCAAGTGACTGATTAAATTGGTTTAAAATCACAGGCCGTCGGGTCATTTTGTTTTCCTGGATTTTTAAGAGTGTAAATTGCTACAAACTTTTGGAAGTTAACTGTTACAAATATCCGTATTTGTGTATATGTGTATTATGTACCTGTGTGTATGGAGAGCATTGTATATTTGTTCATACATATTATTCTTTGTCTTTTTGGAGTATTTTTCAGTTTCTGCTGATAAATGTATAAATTCTCCGAATGTAGACTAGGGTTTTTTTTAAATTTGAAAGTCACTGATTTCTAAGTTATTCTTGTTGTTAATTAGTTGTACCTGTGAAGAAGCAGTATGGTGGATTCAGAAGTGTGTTTAAAACTTCTCATAAATGATACATTCTACGTTTGTATTTTGCAACTTTCATTTATAAAATAGAGTCCTTTTATGATGTTTAAAACATGATATATGCTGGCTGATATGTCTTATTATATACTGTGTGGTAGAATTATTCACATTGAGTATCAAAACAGAACCCTTATAGTTTAATATAATAATCCATTATTCAGGCATTGAATTTTAGAATGTTCTTTTTATGAAATAGCTCTTCACTAAAATTTATAATTTAATAAAACACTGGTTTTGAGGTTTCCTTTTGAGGCTCTCTAGCTTAAGTAAAAATAAGTAAATTACCCTGATACCCCAGATAATTTTTCTCATTAAAAAAATAGTAATAGCCCTGGTGTGGCTCGCTGGATTGAGCACCGTCCTGTGAACCCAAAGGTCATCGATTCCATCCCCAGTCGGGGCACATGCCGGGGTGCCCGCCAGGGCCCAGTCGGGGTCACATGGGGGGCAGCGACTGATGTGTCTCTCACTCAGTGATGGTTCTCTCCCTCCTTTCCCTGTCTCTAAAGATGGATAAATGAAATTAAAAAAAAAACTAATAATAAGAGCAAGTAAAGTTATGATTCTGATGTATTTAAGAACTCTGCACTTTAGTTACATTTTATGACAGCAGTTGGTAACAGCTTTTTTGTGTGCTATTCTTCACAATATGCTTACTAGCAGTTTTACACTTGACACTGTGATTTTTATTCCTAGTCTGAGATGGACAAACCCAGAAGCCGGAAAAAAGCCCCCGCCGCCGACGCAGAGGAGAAGCTGGGCCTGGATGACCTGACGAAGCTGGCGCAGGAGCCGAGGCCCAAAGGCGGCCAGCGCGGTCGGAAGAGAGGCCACACGGCCTCCGAGTCGGACGAGCAGCAGTGGCCCGAGGAAAAGAGGCTCAAGGAAGATCTGTTGGAAAACGAGGATGAGCAGAACAGCCCGCCAAAGAAAGGCAAAAGAGGCCGACCGCCAAAACCTCCTGGTGGCGGGGGCGCGGCGAAAGAAGAGCCGACAGTGAAAGCTTCTAAAAAGGGGAGCAAAAAAAAGTCTGGACCTCCGGTAGCGGAAGAGGAGGAAGAAGAGGAGAGACAGAGTGGAAACACGGAGCCGAAGTCGAGGAGCAAACAGCACCGGCCGTCGAGGAGGGCTCAGCAGAGGTGAGCGCGTGCGAGCTGACTGCGTGCACGCGGTTCTCGGTTGGGAGTCGTAATCTGACGCTGTCCACATTTGGGTCTCCCCCAAGCAGAGCAGAGTGTCCCGAGACTAGTGCAGTTGAGCCCACACACTCCGTCCCCCAGAAAGGACGAGGAAGACCGTTCAACACACCATCACCATCACAACCCCCCAAAAATGTGTAAGTTGTGAATAATGTCAAATTTCAAACCCATTTCAAATTCTTTTGCAAAAGCTCATACATTTTTACATATACCTAGGGCTGCATTTAAATGCCGTATAGTTAGCCCCAATAGACTAGGTAAGACAATAGTTTTATAGACTTACCTAGGTGATTGATAGCACAGTTAACCCTTTGGTACCTTCTGTACATTTTTACAGGTTTTAAACAAATCTTTACCTAATAAATGCCAAACATTTTATTAGTTTCAATACAGACTTTATGGTACCCGAAGAGGTGATAAGGTATTTCTAAACAATCACAGCATATTGACCAGGTTGCCTTATCATTCCGTACTATAATTTTTCTTGTCTTTCCTCAGTATTTTTAAAAATAGCTTTTATACTTTTGGCTTTTATTCTTTTAACTGTGTAGGAAAGTTACAGGCATTGTTTTTCTTAAATTGCATCCATAGACATTATCACATGATGCTGATCTCAGTTTATGATGTATCGATTTTTTATTTTCTAATCAGATTAGCACATTTATATCCACATACAGGTAGGTTTGGGTGGTCACACAATCCCATGTTTATGTGGCAGTTGTAATGACAGATCTCTACTCTATCTACAGTTTTAAAGTGATGGGGACATTTATGCTCTAATTTGTAATTTTTTCACTCGTCTCCCTTATTTAACTGGAAATACGAAGGCGTGTCTCTGCTTAGTCAGAAAATCTCGTTTTTCTCAGCATAATCCCATCACGTAACCGCGTAGTGGCTCGATTCTTCAGAGCTGCAGCACCAGCACACGGTTGTGCACCAGCCGTCTCAGGGTTGCCCCTCTTGCCCTGTGCTGCACAAGAGGAAAAGCGCCCGAGTGTCCGCCTAGTGCTCTGTGTTCTCTTCCCTTTAGTTTCCCTCAGGTAGAAAGTGGAGGTGAGTACGTTTTCTTGGCAGCTTCAGTGTATTTGGATTCGACCATGGAAAGTCACTTGTTTCAAAAAAATAATTTTTAAGGAATGTTAAATTCCCGTGATTAATTTTATAACAAGGAAATAGCAGGGGTAAATCTCTTTCAGGCTTATAGCTTTAATTTGTTTATATTGGCATCATAAAATTAAGGGCTTAATTATTATCATGTTCTCTCCTAAAATTGCACAAGTCCTTAGATTAATACCCTAAAACAAACATATTTCTTTTAAAAAATCAGCACAGAGATTCTGTGTTCTATGTTAGCAGCCTCCTGTCCCTTTCACTATGAAGTTTTGTCTTAGAGCTAGTACAATAGCATGTTACGTTTGCCTGCTTTTCTTCTGTCTTCAGTGGATTTAAGAACCATTGCATTATTTTCTGTGTAATACCTGTATTTTTCTGTTAATTGTGGGGGGGAAATCAAGTCACAAAAAAGGCGTGGGGAGACCCCAGACGACAGCAGGGTAGGTGGAAGGTACACTTGCCTCCTCCCAGGACCACATTGGAATCACAGCTGAAATACAGAACCATCACCCTGAACAGCCAGCTAAGACTAGCTCAGCAGAAATCTTACAACCAAGGATTCACAAAAGAAGCCACTTTGAGGCTGGTAGTAGGAAGAGCGCAGAAGCAAAAGGGTTGGTATCACGCCCCTGTGTGATGACCGAGACCCCAGAGGGATATCTCAGCTGCAAAAGGTCCCCCCTAAGGAGAGTGGGGTCTCAGCCCCACCCTGGTGCTGTGGCTGAGAGCACCAGAGCCAGGAAGAGGAGACCACCTAGGATCTGGCTGTGAAAACCAGTGGGGATTCTGTCTGCCAGGGAGGGACTGGATTCTGCCAGGGACCCAGGGTCCCTCTTAAAGGGCCAGCCCCTGACCCTGGCCCAGCAGCGGCAGGGCAGTTCTCTCTGCCTGGGCTGTGCGAGGAGACACGGGGCTGTGTGGCCGCAGGGAGAGAGCCACAGGGGCAACTGCCGGGGTCCCTGTGCTGAGTCCTTCTCCCACCCCCGCACAGACACCGTCCTTCTTGGGTCCAGCAGTACCTTCCCTGTGGCGTTAGCCTGGAGGAGTGCTCCGGCCCACCCCCTCAAACCCCCCAGAGGAGCCAGCAGTCCGGGCCACTGGTCTGGAGACCCCAGTGTCAGGCACTGAGTTGTGCGCCCGGGGGCAGGGGCGGCGCCCCGCTCCTGTCCTCCAGCCTGATGCACTGAGCTCGCCCTCACGACTCACGGGCACCCCGCCTGCCAAGGGCAGGCTTTCCAGAAGGCCAGGGAAAATCTGGGACAGACGGAGCTGTATGGCCCCAAGACAGGGCGTTTTTCCCTCACACACCTCACCGGTGCAGAACCTGCCCTTCACAGGGCCAAGAGGTAGTAAGTATAAAAGGGGACGTGGAAGCAATGAAGAAGAACTGGTCAGAAATGAAGAAGACAGGGCCTGAAAGGAGGAGCACACTGGAAAGAATGAACAGTAGGCTGCACGGAGCAGAGGGTTGAGTCAGCGATTTTTAAGATAAGGTAGCAGCAAACACCCAATCAGATCAGCAAAAAGTAAAAAGAAGTCTAAAAAAATAATAGTTTAAGGGTCCTTTGGGACAACGTGAAGTGTAAAACATCCACATCACAGGGTTACCGGAAGGAGGAGAGAGTGAGCAAGGGGTAGAGGACCGGTTTGAAGAAACAGTGGCTGGAGACCTCCCTAACCAGGTGGGGAAAAGACACGCACGTCTAGGAAGCCGGGGGGTCCCACACCAGGAAACATAAGGAAACCCTGAAGGTTCAAGACAAAAAGCTGGAGGCAGAAGACTGTGTGGAGGATAAATGATAATGGAAAAAATACAGTAACAAAAAAAGACAAACGGAATCTTAAAAGCAGCAAGAGAAAGTTATCTATAAGGGGGTCCCATAAGACTGTCCACTGATTTCTCAACAGAAATATATCAGGCCAGAAGGGATGGTCACAAAATATTCAAAGTGATGAAAAGCAAGGACCTTCAACCAAGACTACTCTATCCTGCAAGGCTGTCATTTAAAATTGAAGGAGAGATAGTGAGCTTCCCAGACGAGAAAAAGCTGATGGAGTTCATTACCATCAAACCAGTATTACAAGGAATGTTAAAGCGTCTCCTTTAAGAAGAAGGAAAAAAAAAACAGGAATGTAATTATAAAGAATAAGCAGCAGTAGATATGCACCTATCACTAATCAATTTAAGTGTAAATGGCTCAAGTGCTCCAATCAAAAGACATAGGGTAGCTGATTGGATTAGAAAATGGGACTCATCTCTATGCTGTCTACAAGAGCCCCACCTCAGAATTGAAAGATGCACACAGACTGAAAGGATAGAAAAAGACATTTTATGCAAATAGAAATTTTTAAAAGCGGATTTTATGCAAATAGAAATTGTAAAAAGCCGGGGAAGCAATACTCATGTCAGACAATGGACCTGAAAGCCAAAGCCCTCGTAAGGGGCAGAGGACGGCACTGCGTAATGAAGGGGTCAGCCCCGCACAGGGGCACCGAGCGGAGCGCATCATGCTGTCCCGGCAGGGGGAGGGCACAGCAGCGCAGTCCGGGAGGGACTGGAACACCCCACTGACGTGCACGGGTGGGTCTTCCAGACAGGAAACCCTCAAGGGAACGGTGGCCGTTAGTGACACCGTAGACCAGGCGGGTTTAGTTGGTACCTGCAGAGCATTTCACCCCGAAGCAGCAGAATATACATTCTCTTCAAGGGCACATGGAACATTGTCTAGGTCAGGCCACCAAACAAGTCTCAGTGAGTTTAAGATTAATACAATCGGAAGCATGTTCTCCGAATCAGTGGAATGGGACTGTAAATCCGTCAAAAGAAAAAAACTGAAAAACACACAACATGGAAGCTAAATAACCTGTTACTGGACAATGAATGGTTTAACAAGGAGAGCAAGGAAGAAATCAAAAGATGCCTTGAGCTGCTGCCCTGGCTGGTGCAGCTTGTGGATTGAGCATGAACCTGCAGACTAAAGCGTCACAGGTTCAATTCCCAGTCAGGGCATATGCCTGGGTGCAGGTTCAGTCCCGTCAGGAAAAATGTAGGCTACTGTAAGGATGTAATGGGAGAGCTGGGAAATTAGGGAAGTTTTCTTCTGGGAAAGTGACAGGTTGATTCCTTGAGAATTACAGAAATTAGACTGATAGAGTGCAGGGAAAGGCACATTTCAGGTGGAGAGGTCAGTGTTTTTGGAGGTTATGAAGCAGGAACAATTTTGGCAGGTGCAGAGAGCTGAAGGATGGCGGGGGTGCTGGATTGCAGTTGTCGGGAGTTGGGGACTGGAAAGAGATCCCGGTGGGCCCGCGTGCAGGGCCTGGCGGGCGGTGTGAAGAGACGTGCAGAATCCCTCCGAGTGCAGTAGGCAGCCATTCAGGGGGTTTGGGGTGGCATTAGCTGTGTGTACTTCTTTGAAAGATGGCTTTGTTAAGAGAAGAACCAGGAGATGAAAAGGGCTTGGAAATACTCACAGCAGAAGAGGCGGGGCCAAGTGAGTGGATTTGAGATTTCTTTGTAAACTGAATCCATCCGGCCAGATGGAGAGTGGTGTGCCATTAAGGAAGACTGGATTCTCTGCTTCGATCGGCTCGGGACACACAGATGCCTTCTGCTCGCCGGGGATGATGGAGGAGCAGAGTCTGAGTTCTGTTTCTAACTCCTTTGTGCTGTTGGTCCCAGTCACACTTGTCTTGGTACTTGCTTGATCTTTACATGTAACTTTCTAGGATGAACACCAGTTTAGGGTGCAGAGTATAAGGATGATATCTCGTTTTATAAGGTAGTTGAACATTAAAATGATAATCTGAGCATTCGTGAAAGAGTTAAATTACTCCCTCTGATGAGGGGTGAGTCTGCGTGAAGATCAGCGTGCTCATTGTGTTTTACTCGTGTGCCCCTCTAGCCGCGCAGGACGCTCCAAACAAGCAGCCGCGAAGGAGAACGACTCCAGTGAAGAGGTGGACGTGTTTCAGGGCAGCTCCCCTGTCCGCGAGGACGCTCCGCCGGAAGGCGCGGAAGAGGAGGAGGTTTCCCCGGCGAATGTACGAGTCGCTGTGGCGCCCCGAGGGGTGGGGCGGGCTGTGGCGATGGGGTCGGTCAGTGTGGGGTCGCCTGTACCGGGCACTGGCCGTTGCTTATAATCTGAGTGTTCACAGAGTTCTCCTCATCACGCGGTAGCACTGCTTCCTCTGCCACTTTGTACGGCGGAGCGCACGTCTTTGGAAGCCCGACACTCAGTGAGAATGCATGCGGCCTAGTGCGAGTGTGAACGTCAGGTTCAAACTGAATGCAGAGGAGAACGAGAACCAGCACGGTGCTGGCCCTTCGGGCACTTGGTACCCCTGTTTGAGAGCACTGGTAGCTGCTAAATATGCTGTCGTTTATGCTGTGTTCGTTGTGTTTGAGTTTCACAGTAGGAACTAGAAGTTAGGCAAATCATACAGAATAAATATCTTTAACTAAAATCAGCCTTTGGAATTAATAAAATTGGTAATAGACACTTGTTTTACAAAGGTGCTTGTAGAGTGTGGTGCTTCCTGAGATACTTTTTTAATTATTTAAGTAGTGACTGGTTTCACATCTGATGTTTCTCTTTGGAAGAACAGTAATTGAACATTTAAGTAAGAGCTTTTCTCTTAATAGTACCGATGCTGAGGGCAGAGATGAGCTCAGCCAGCCGTACCCCTTGAGAAGGGTGTGCTCTGTGGCCAGGCCCCGGAGAGGACCCCGCGCCCCTTCCGGCCGCACCTGGGTGCATTTGTGTGCGTGGGTTCCGACCACGGGAGAGTATGAGCATGCTGTGTGTGGCCCAGACTAGCTGGGCGCGTTTCCTGCAGAGGGTTTCGAGGATATAAAACAAGGTGGAATAGTCTCCGATGCCCTCATCAAAGGAAAATAATTAAAACCCTGTTCTGTTTATATTCCTGTTGTTAATACTGATCTTTTTTGAATTTAAGTTTTTTGCTTTTGTTAGCTATTGCCAATCAATAGTAATATGTCTGAATTTCAGCTTACTTACATTTATTTGATAGTTATTGGGATGTAAACTCAGTAACTATTTTCCCAGAAAGACAGCTATAAGCCTAAGTTTGTAAGTACCAAATGTTGTCTTTTACCACAGAAGTATAACTACAAAGATATTTGCAATTGTTTTTACTTAATGTTGACATTTTGTTCATTTCTTTTGAAAATTATTAAATAGAAAAGTAATTTTCTCCTGCTATTCTGGGAAAAGCTATTTATGAACATTCAAATACTACATAGGTCTAAATAAGTGATGCCAAGGCAGCAAGTTAAAATAGGAGAAAGGTTTCAAGGAAAGGAAAGCAAAGAAAGTCAGGAACAAGTAAGAATAATGATTGGTTTAAAAGTAATTATTTTTGCTGTGTCTTACAAACGTGTACCCATTTTAATGAAGCATATGGTGATTTTTCTTTTAAGGTACGGCGGCGAAGTTCTAAAAGAGAGAGGCGATGAGCAAACGCGATCAGTAACCTCCGTGCGGACGCTGTAAGAAGCCGGGTTTTGTCAAGCTTGAGGCTGGGGAGGCCTCGGACGCACAGACCGGACCGCCGGAGAGGGGACCGTCGTCGGCCCTTCTTCTGCCGGCCTCGCGCTGCGGTCACACACTCGAGCCGAACGGGTGCTGGTGACATTGACTGTGGAGTGTCATGAAAGTGTAATTTGTGATGGCTGTGTAGAAATAAACTAAAGAAGAACCTTGTAAATATATTTTTCTTTTTTTAATGTTTCTGACTTCTGAAGTGCTTGTATAGCTTTTATCCGTGGCTTTAAACTGACGGTGCCCAACTGTTTATTGGATCTACGGATTCGAAGAGGGTGTGCTAGGGTAGATCGTAAGCAGTCATCTGTCAGTGTTTGTATTTGTATACTCTGCAGTTTTACTGTGAAGAATTTTTTGTTCAACAAGTGGTGTCATTTCTCGATGTCACCGTTTGTTGGAGAGTTAAATGGTCTCTGTCCCTTGTGTATCTATCTCACCTATGCTTACTCCCCGGCGCCCCTGGTCTCCAGAGGTGCTAGCCCACCCGCATCCCACCTGCCAGACGCCTCTGAGGGGAGGGCCCCGCGCAAGGCGCAGGTCTGGCCGCCGCCCTGCCGCGGCGGGAGGGTCTGACGCCTCGGTGCTGGTCCCAGAGTTTCCTGCCTTCCTGGCAATGAAAATTTTAAGAGAGAGATTTAAAATATTTTAATTTTAAAGAATGTGTTATAAAATAATGTACTGAATTCTTTATTCCATTTTATCACCCCCTTTCAGTTCTTATTAATCTACTGTATCAATAAAATTCTGTAATTTGAATTAGTTTTTAATAGTCTAGAATGTTATTGTGTATAGATACTTCCTCTTGAACATGATGTTCAGAAAATGCAAATTATTACACTATAATATAAAATCTGATATGTACACATTAGAAAAGTTCCAGTTCTTCATAAAAATGTAAAGGTAATCAGAAAGAAAAAAATTTTATTGATGCAGTGTGTCTTTATAAAGCTGTTCTCGAAAGCAAGTGTTTGTATTTTATATAGTGAGTTGCATGTTTATGAAAAATGCTACAACTGGGATGTGCTCTTTCTGTAAATTCTTGTTTAGCCATAGTATATGATGGATTGCCCCACACCATAGTTTTTCATCAAGAGTTTATTATTGTACTTTATTTTGGAGCCAAAAAAAATTGTTTGGGGTGGGGGGGTGGGATGGGGTGGGAGTGTACCCCCAACCACATGAGCTACTCTCAGTATCACAGTTTTACAGGCTTTACAGGAAATCCCTCCTCTTCCTGACTGGGAGAAGTGGAGATTTATTTGCATTTTGAGAAGACCTTTTTTTTTCCCTTCATTGTAAGTCTGCAAAATTACTAAAACAAATTACTTAAGGCAGTATCCTTTAACAGTTTTATAAACTGTTATTTTGAACCAAAACTTATACATTATTACTACTTAATACCTAGCTAAATTCATTTTAGTATTTTGGGTGCTGTTCTTTTTTCACAGTTAACATTAGAAAAGAAAATCATATTCTAAATTATTAAATTTACGACATTGAATAATGAAACATTTTCACATAATGCACCGTTATGTTTAAGGTATATTTCCAAGATTGATTATAATAGAAGGGGGATATAATAAAGAAACTATTTTGGGAAATGACATTTTACTATTTTCCAATGTATATCACAGTTGATGTGATTTTTTTTTTAGAGATTTCTTCATGTTTATGAAACTGCCTTTTATTTTTGAAAAATGTTTTGACTCGAGCCCTACTCTCTTGATACTCATTTCCAACAATGCTGGCGTCAGCGGTCGTGGGGCTGCTGGTGTCCAGGCGGCTGATGTGGGGCCGAGACGCGTGGGCTGGTAAGCATCTCGTCAGCTCCGCTCTCCCGAACACGCGGTTTCCGTGTCAGCCGTGCAAAGGCATGTTCGTAAATCTACAAAGTAAGTGATAAGGCATAGCTTTGTATTTTTGTCGTTGCCTAAATTGCACCGGAAATGTTTATGGAAATAGATCTTTAAGACCCTTTTATAAAACAACAGCAAAATGATTGTGGAGGATTTTTATTTGCATGATCACAGTGAAGCAGATTTTATTGTACGTTAATCCTGTACATCAGTTCACAAAAATGTTCATTGTAAATTCCGTTCAATGCCAATGAGTCTGTGATTTTCTAAGGCGTCTGTTCCCTTTTTGGGGAGGATTATGATGTAAATTTTCCATTTTTCTGTAGAAAAATAGGTGCAATAATGATCAAAGTTTTGATGTCCTGAGTCTTCATTTTAGGGGGTTATCTTATTATTATGTTTAAACTTAACATTTCATGTACTGACACTTGGAGAGCCACATACTGTAAGTAAAGTAAAATGAAGTATATATGAAACGTTGATTGCTAACAGTGCTCAGCGAGCTCTTCAGTGATGATGTTCACTTGGGAAACATGTATTGTGTGAACATAAGGAGATGCGCAGCTCACTGCGCGAGCTCCAGGAGGAGATCCGCGGCGCCGCCGGAAGCCTGGGCCGCGGTCTCCCGCGCGTGTGTGCGGCTGTAAAACCGCCCCGTGTATTAAAGGTCAGCTCACTCTGTATCTTCCTCCTACCACTTGTAAGTATGGTTCTAAGACTCCCTCTCTGCCCACTTGAAAAATGTCAGAAATTGAAGCATTTGTTTAACTTAGGCATATTTCCCTTACCATATAGTATTATGTCACCATAATGAACAATTGGAATTTAGATAAAGAACTTACTTTCAGACACATTTTTGGATTTTCTCTGAAGTTGAATAAACATGAAAGCTACTATGTAATTGTATTACTTCATTTCTGTGAAACTATATATACTTAAATATGCTTAATGGAGCAAAGCAAATTTTGATGGTGTTTAATTTCATGAAGAGAATATATTTCCTAGTAACATTTAAAAAAAATTTTTTAAACTAGCAAAATCTTGGCTGACAGGTTTACTAAGTGCTGATTAAGCTAAAGGATTGCGTAACTGAGGGCTATAGATGTGTAATACGGACGTTTAAACAGCAGATACTTATTGAGCGCCTGCCCTGTGCCGGCCGGCAGAGGGGGACGGAGCGTGGTGGAGACGGAGCGAGCCGCTGCCCTGGAAGCTCTATTCTCCACCCGTGTTGGGGGCGGGGGGCGGTAAGAGAACAGTAATCAAATGCGCGGTGGCAGGTTGTGAAAAGTCGTAGAGGGTGAAAACGATTGCAGAAGCTCCTTCATATGCTTTGAAGCTACATTATTTGATACATACAGTCTAAGATTCTACCTTCCATGAAGTGACACCTGTAATTTTAAAATGTCACTGGGTGTCTGTGTATGCCGTGCCCACCTTGATGATAATACAGCCATGCCAATTTTGGTTTAGGTACTGTTTGCATGACAGAACTTTGTTTTTTATTTTCAACAGATGTTTGATCTTGTATTTAAAGTGTGTGTTTTATAAACATTTTATACTTTGGTCTTGTTCTTTTGTCCAATCTTAGAATCTTTGTTCTTTCATTAGATTGTTGGAACTATTTTTTGGTGTAATTTCTGATATTGTAGGTTTTAAGTCTACCTACCATCTTGCTGTTTATTTTCTTTTTGCCAATCTTTTTTTTTTCATATATTTTTCTCCTTTTCCTACTTTCTTTTGGCTCATTAAAATGTGTCTTGTTGTTCTGTCTCTCCTGTTAGCTTTTTATTTATGCCTGGTTGGTTAGTCTGCAGACCGGTTATGTTTGGCTTACGATGGTCTGTGCTGTGTTAATGCCGCTGCCGTCTCTCTGCAGTGGTCGTGCTGTAGTGACATGTTCTGTGGTTATAAATGCCACTAGGTTGTTGCTTTAGATAGTGTTCTTTCTCTTTGTGCTTTTTTTAAATACAGTTTTGTGCTTCCGTCTTAATTTATTATTTTCTAGCATGAACAGCAACTTTTAGTATTAGTTATAGTGCAGGTCCAGGGGCATTTAATTCTGATACTGCCTGGAAGGAAGGTCTTTATCACTCCTTTGTTTTTAAAGGGTATTTTCATTGGCTACAAAATTGTAGATTGGCAGTTTTATTGGGCAGTTTAAAAATTGCCTTTACGTTTTTCTTTTTTCATATTTTCTATTGTGAAGTGAGCCCAAAACCTTTTTGCTGTCTGTAGATAATGTGACTCTTTCTTGCTGCTTTTAGAATTCCCTCTTTATCTTTGTTTCAGCAGTCTGACCGTGGTGAACCTAATTATTGCTCATATCGTGTTGTTTATCTTGCTTGGGGTTTACTGTGCTTGAGTCTGTGGGTTGATTGATGTTGCATCAGTTTTGAAAAACTCTTAGGCCTTGGCTAGAGTGTCCTGACACGTCAGGGTTGCGGGTTCAGTCCCCAGTCAGGGCACATGCAAGAATCAGCCAGTTAACGCCTAAATAAGTGGAACAACAAATCGGTGTGTCTCTCTCCTTCCCTCTTCCCTCTCCCCTTCTCCCTCCCCTTCTCTCTAAAATCGAAGAAAAGAAGAGAAAGCCCTGGCCGGTGGGGCCTGGTGGTTTGGAGCGTCATCCGGTGCACCGAAAGATGCCTGTGGGGACACTCTGGGCGAGGTGGGCTCCCTGTAGCATGTTTTAGATGGTACGGGAATGGGGGTTGGGGCGCCCCAGATCGGTTCACGTGGTAACTGGCACCAGCCTGGCTGCAGAGAGCTTTCTGGGTTGTGGTTGAGTTGCAGGGAGATGACCTTGCAAAAGTAGTTCAGGAGAACATTGTGTAGGGCTTTGGATTCCAAGGCCAGCTCAGGGCACCGCTGACAAGGTGGTGAAACTCTCAATTTTTAACCCAGCGGATTTCAAAAAACGAATTAAAAAGGAGATAGAAACAACCACAGACTTTGAAGCAAAATACAAAAATAACCAGTGCGTTCACTACATCTGGGTCTTGGTCTGGGTCACTTCCTCACTTACATACATGCCTGTGTATCTTTTCATGTGAGGAGGGTCACACTCTGCCTTTCTGCTCTTTTCCTCCAAATATTCCTGCACAGCTGTCAGCACGTGTGAGTTCATCTCGCCCTTTAACAGCTGCGTGCTGCGCACCCGCCCGGCGTGCTGTGGTTTGGGGCATCGCTGCGCTGCGGACGGGCGTTGGGTCCCTTCCGTTGTTCGCTCTCCCGGCCAGTGCGGAACGGCCGGTCCTGCCCAGGCCCGTGCCGCAGTGCAGCGCGGCGGGAAGCATCTGCTACGCAGAGAACTGTGGTGGTGTGTCATGTTCAAGTCTGCCCTGCCGCCTTCCCAGAAGCGCGCCGATCGGTGCTGGTCTTCCTTTCTGTCCCGCAGACGCCGAGTCACTGTGTTCCCATTTGCACTTCCTCAGTTCCGAATGACGTGGCGCTGTGGGTGTGTCCGGTTCCCTCGGCTGTTTCTAGTCTGAACTGTTCGTTTGTGTTCTTTGCCTGTTTTTCTCCTCAGTGTATCTTTTTATTGTTTTTTATCTCTGAGTTAAAAGGGATGGGTTAAGGACTTCAGCCACACTTAATTTTATTTCTCATGAAAAGGTGCTGCAGTTTTGGCTAGCATATGTGCCAAAAGTGGGTTTACCATCTTCCTGCCAGCTCCTTACATAATCTCATGTTTTTTAAAATTTTTGTTTAGTTACACTTGTCCCCATTCCCCCCCCCATTACTCTCTCTCCCCTACCCCACTCACCCCACCTCCCACATCCAGTCCTCCCTCCCACCCCCATTGTCTTTGCCCATGGGTCCTTTATACATGCATTTTTAATTTATTTTTTAAAATGTACTGATTTTAGAGATTTTAGAGATGGGGAGGGAGTGACAGAGGAAAACCTCGGTTTGCTGTTCCACTTACCTGTGCATTCCTTGGTTGGTTCTTCTATGTGCCCTGACCCGGGACTGAACCCGCAACCCTGGTTTGTTGGGGTGACACTCCGAGTAACCGGGCTGTCCTGCGTCCCAGTAGTTCATGATGTGCTCCCGCGGCCAGTGTGCTTCCATTACTGTCTTGCCATTCTTTTCTTCCCTCCTCCACGGGAATGTCCATAGCAGGTTGCCATGTGTGGCGAAAAGCCCTTAAGGCTCTCTCTGGCAGTTTCACTTGAGTTTTAAAAAAATGTTTTTTGAGAGAGAATGATCATCTTTATGAAATTGAATCTTCCCGTCGATGAACATGTCTGTCTTTTATATTCAGTAAAGTTTTATAGTTATCTTCATCACCGTCTTGCAAATTGTATCTTTCTTTGAAACTACTCTTTCTGATGCTGATAGATAGGACCACTGACTCAGTCAGCTCTTACTGCTTTGCCCTCACGCCTCTGCAGTCTGAAAGCTTTTTTCGGAGCTGAAGCTTTTATTGGGTTAGCCAAAAAGTCCGTTTGACTGTTCTGTTTTTGCTTCTGTTTTTACATAAGACGTCTCTAGTAGCACCGAGTCATCTCTAACTTCATTTAAAGGCAGTTCTGATAGCGTGTATTGTGACAGCTGTCACTTCATAAAAACTGGTGAAGTTTTGTGGAGCCATTTTCAGCATGCTATGCTTTATTAATTGGAAGACAGGGAAGAACACCTGACACGCAGAAGATTTGTGCCGCGCGTGGAGGAGGCGTGTGACTGACGGAACGCGTCAGACGTGGTTTGCAGGGTTCCGTGCTGTAGACTCCTCGCTGGACGATGCTCCCCAGTCCGGGAGACCAGGTGAAGTGGACAGCGATTACATCCAGACGTCAATTGGGAACAGTCAGCGTTCTGCCACGACACAGCCGACATGCTCAAAACATCCACCTCAACAGAGTCGGGAAAGTGAAAAGTAGTGTCTTTTATTTTACGGGAAACATGGACTTTCGGCCTGCCCGATACTCATTTTAGCTTCTCCGTTGTTTAGTCCAGGTTTTTCACTTTTTCCTGAATGAGATTTGTAACTCGTGCTTTCCTTGGAAATCGTGCATGTCTGGATTTTGAAATTTATTGGTTAAAGTTTTGCACTGGCTGTGTTGTTTTACAGGTCTCTGCAGCGTCTCTCAGTACTTACCTTTTCTTGATTCAGATACTTTGTTGTTACCTTCTTTTCCTCTTACCACTGGTAAGAAACAGCTTTTGAGCATTTTTATTGTTGCTTTTTATTTCTAATTCTGCAATAATCTTCATCCTTTCTTTTCAACTTTATTCTTTAGTGCCATGAGTTGTAGGCTTAGTCCGTTTACCTTCAGTCTTGGTCTCTAACGTGCATCTCTCTCCGAAGTGCCGGCTGGTTCCGTCTCAGAGACTGTTCTGTGGTGTTCACCTTATACTCATTTCTAAATAGCTCAGAATTTCCGTTTTGATCTTTAAGCTTAGTGGTTTTCTTTCCCCAGAGGACTTAAAAGTTCACAAAAATAGAAGCGAGGGGGTGTTTATTTTATTATCTTTCTGTGATTAATTTCTGATTTAACTGAATGTGAGCCAAGAGTGTCACTTACATAATTGTGCTTCCTGGTCTGTATTGAGATTTTTTTTGGTGCGTGTCTCCATATGTGTCTGCAAAGAAGGCTATTCATAGTGTTTGTGGTACTGAATCGTGCGTGTGTATGTGTGTGTGTATTCTGTTCGGGAGATGAAAGTGTTGTGGTTTTGTGCTTAATGCATCATCTTTGAGCCTTCCCGAGCCTCTGAAAATCAAACCTAGCGATCTTCGGCACGTCTGCGCGGCAGCTGCTTTTCTCTGGGCGTGGGGGTCCCTCGAGTCCCTCGGAGCTTCCCCTGTCCGGCCCGGTGAGAGCTGCGCATCTGGCGGGATTCTTGCGGGCGGCTCCCAGTGGTGGACTCGTCCTTCCTTTCCAGGCCTCTCCATGACTTTCCGCTGCTTTTGGCTGGCCCTTGTGACACGGTTCGAGTAGGGTTTTCTCTTTACCTTACTGACTGCTCTTTTCACTCGTGGTTTGCGTCTCCCGCCCACTCTTTCGTGGGCTGCAACTTAATGCAGGAGTTTGTTTTGGTCCCCTTCTCAAGGCAGAAAGCAGCTGGACTGACTGCCGCACAGCGGAAGTTGCACTGTTCGCATCACTGATGGCAACTTCTCCGTCTTGTCTGCAGCTCTGGCCCTAACACTTAAGTAGAGCCGCGCCGTGAATGTATCACACACTGGGTGTGGGGTCCTAATCCCACCTTTGGGGGACTCCCGAATCTCTGACCTCTGCCCTTGGCCAGTTACAGTCCACCTAGCCCGCCGATCAGGTGGGGCGCTTTCCCCCATTGTTATTGTGGTAAAGTATACAATGTAAAATTTACCATCTGAACCATGTTTTATTAGCACCCGCTCTAACCAGCTGAGCTGACCGCTGCCCACCCATCTTAACCATTCTCTAGGTGAACAGTACAGCTCGGTGGTATTACATACGTTCATAACGGGCCGCCGTCACCAGCGTCCCCTCCAGACCTCTCCTTACCACCAAACGGGACCCTTCCGCCGAGCAGCTCCCTGTCCCCGCTGCCCCCAGCCCCGCGTGGCCACCGTTGCACCTCGCCTCTCGTGTTTGATCACTCTACCGCGCCCTGGTGGGCACTGGTGGAACCCTTCGGGTCGTCGTGTCGTGACGAGCTTGTTTTACCCAGTGTGACGTCCTCCGCGTGTGCCGTGTGGAAGCGTCGGTCTGAGCCGCCGCCTCCGAGAGGGAAGCACTTCCCTTGTGTGCAGACGCCAGCCACGCTGGGCTTACCCGCTCGCCCGCCCGTGGGCGCGTGGGCTGCTCCCACGCTCTGGCTCTCAGGCCCAGTGCGGCCGTGAGCGTGGGGGTCGCGGATCTCTCCCCAAGACCCCGTTTTCGGTGGTCCGGGGTGTTCGGCCAGAAGTGGGGTTGCTCCCCCGTGCGGAAATTCAGCGTTTGGCCGCGGCTGGGGCCCTTGACGTTCCCGCGGGCCGCTCGCAAGGGCGCAGCCTGCACAGCGCGCATCCCACGTGGCTCCGTTTCTTGTGTCCTCGGCCGTCGTCCTCGCCACGCCCGAGCCCGCCACGGAGACCTGCGCCTTCCCGCCTTGCCGTCTGCCGCCCGCCTGCCGGGCTTCGGCGTCTCCTGCCAACGACCCGACCCGACCGCGCTGTGGAAACCCCACTGTGCTTCCAAATACCTCGCGGGCAGACCGGCGTGGAATCTGGTTCGTGCCCTTTCAAACCAGAAGACTTTCCGTGCACTGTACCCACTGAAAACAAAGGGGCCGAAGAAAGTATTTAATAGGAACCCGTGAGGCGACACCACAAACCGAATGTCTGTGGGACGGCCGCGAGCACGCGAGGGAAAGGCTCAGGGAAGCGCGGTGGGAGGGAAGCGGCGGCCCGGGGCTGTCCCCGCGAAGGCCCTCCGGCTGCAGCGGCGGGCAGGGCGGTCGGGACTCTGCTCGCACGACCAGGAACGCGGCAATGATGGGAAACGCCGTGGGGCCCTGCGTGTTCTGCGTTCCCGCCTCCAGACAGAGGCCAGAGCTGGAGTGAGAAATGGCCACGACGAGCAGCCGCACGGCCCACGCGCAGCGGGTGCGTGGACTCGGCCGAGGAGCAGCAGGCGGCTCCACGGAGACCGCGGGGCTCCTCCGTGAGCCGACCCGACCTCACGCTGCTGCGCGGGAGGCGATGCCAAGCCTGGGTGTGGGTGTGCCGCCGCCTCCCCACCCGTGGGTCCGCGTGGGCTCGGAAGCTGCTTCTGACGGCCTTCCCCGGCGGGGTCCTGGGTGTCCTAGACGGAGGCCTGGAGAGGGTTGCTGCGAGCAGAAGATGAGGACGGCGCAGAGAGGAGCTGCAGGGTCACCGCGGCCCGTCTGCACTATTTCGCTCCGAGGAACAGGGCAGCCGAGAGGTGGGGGAGGACACGCATCAGCAGGAGGGCCCAGGAAAGAGGGTACCGAGCGTTTTCCCTGCTTCCAAAGAAAGGAGAGAGAACTGGAACGGAGGAAAAGAACTCAGAAGTGACCTGAGAGGAGAACTGGCCGGCGGGTGGCTGCAGATGGAAGTGGGGAGGGGCCAGATTTCAGTCAGCCTGCTGGATGAGCAAGACCTGTGTCCTCGGAATAGAACGGACCTTCGCGAGCTGTCCTGGGTCATCTACAGAGAGTGGCTGTCGTGCCACAAAGGATTCCAAAACTGGAAATGAAAACCAAAGACACACTTACCTGGAACGTTTCACAATGCTCCCGGGTCCAGGAAAGAAACAGATGAGTATCTAGGAAGCAACTTGGGAAAGTAGCGTGTATGGAAAGCAGTACGGAGTGCGGCAAAAGTAGGTTTACAGTCGCTTGTACGGAAACTGATAATACAAGAACGAGCAGTGTCTCGCACACTCACAGCTGTGAACCCGCTTCTGCACGCCCCCCCACCCCGTGTCTGAACCACGTGGCCGAGAGCGGAGGCTCCGCAGAGACCCCGACGGACTTTCGTGCCTGTTTCGCTGCTTACCGGGGTGTAACCGTGAGCAAGTGTATAACCCGTCGGGGTCGCAGTGTCAGCGGATTTAAGGAACGTAAAGAAGCGCCTGACCTGTTACGTGCTCACAAAACGTGAGCGCGGGCTCCTGTTCCCTAAGGCGGCGGGTGCGGCCGGTGGAGCAAGGAGGGAGGGCGGGGCACTGAGGGAACCGCATGTAGGGACCACGCAGGTGGAGGGCCTGGCGGGCTGTCCTAAGGACCAGGCCGTCTGATTCTCAGTGGATGGGAAGCCCTTTGAGGTTTTGATTGGAGGAGTCCTGTCCTCTGACTTCCATTTTTAAAGACTCCTCTGCTTGTCGGGTAAGGACGGTCGGGGAGGGGAGCGGAAGCAGGAGGGCTGGCTAAGGAGGTGGCTGCTTTTGTCCGGTGCCATGTGGCCCGAACGGCCACCTTAGATGGGGTGGCCGTGCTGGGTGCAATGAGAAGTGGCCTGTGGATGATACCGAGGTGGGACTGATGCAACGTAAATGAACCTGACCCAAAGGGGGGCGGTGGGGGAGGTGTGTGTAACTACCAAAAGCCAAAGCTAAGCAGTTCTAAGAAGCGATGCCCTTTTGTAAATAGGGGATTGGACTCAGAATTCTCCGAGGAGGTCGTCAGGAGCTCTGCTTCAGGGAGAGATGAGATTTGTAAGAATGAGCCCGCTGCTGGGGTGGGTGGGGGCAGGAGGCTGAGCTGATGCTGGGGGCCTTGTGTTACTCATTCATGGACTCGCAGGCCCCGGTGGGGATTGGGCAGGGGACAGGGACAAACATCTGGTAGAAGGAGCTGGAAGAAGCCGTGGTGTGGCACTTTGTCCCCTAGTAAGGGTGTAGGATGAGAGGTCCCTCTGATGAAGACACCGAGCCTCTACACTGTAGGAGTCTGTTGGTCCCCATCTTTAAAAGGGGGCCAGGAGCGGTCCTTGGTGAGGGGTGAGAGGGAATGGGTGAGGGAGAAACCTATCAAACGCGACTCTTTTCACAGTGTCTTGTCACCTTATTGCCACCTCAAGGATATTTGCCATCGGCTGGGGAGACTGGGTCTGTCCGGCAGCCTGGCGAAGACACAGAGTGCCCTGTGCCCACTGACCCAAGGTGGGGAGAGAGCCACAGAGGCCCCGGGCTGCTGGTTTGGGGCCTGGTAACCTGGGACTTCCTGGGGCCTCATTACAGAGTGGGATGGGGCAGCAGATAGAAATGGGGAATGGTGACAGTGGGGAGCGATTTGGAGGAGTTTGGGTGAGCAGGAAAGAGGAGAGGACCCCTTTTCTTTGAGGGATGTTAAACTTGAGCATTTTTTTCTCCACTAGACATTCACGGTTTGGGGTCCCGCTCCCAGCCTGTGTAAGGTCTGTGCTGTGGCCCACAGCCCGGAGCCTCCCTCTGTCTCCACCTGCCCCTCCGCCCTGGGGCCTAGGCACTGTGCGACCTGTCGCCAGCAAAACGGGCCCCCCTGGGCTTTCCTCCAGGAACGTGACCCCTGTCCACAGTGGTCCCCCATTAGTCATGCGTGCCCAGCAGAGACAGAACCCAGGGGTTCCCCACAGGGCCACGGGCCTGAGGGAGGGAGACCCCGGGGGAAAGGGGCTGGGCCGGGGGCTGGAGCAGTTCCCGCACTTCCTGGGCCCTGTGGCCTTACTGCAAGTCTCCCAGGCTGGAATCTGGTGGCAGGGGATTTCAGTTGCTCCCCGGGACAGGACCCCGCTTGGAGCCCTCTTCCTGGGGCGCCCCATCTCTGCACCCCCCGGTGGGCTGTGCAGGCACGCAGTGGAGCGTCCGAAAGCGTCGTCTTCACCTTGTCGCCGACTGTGTCCTACACAGCCGAGTGTCCAGGAGCCCTGCCCAGCCGGACAGGACGGGGCCCGACCCCGCCTTTCCGAACGTCCCCACCGTTTCCTGACGTGAACCTCCCTCCAGCCAGACTGCGTCACACCTCTCCCCCCAGCGCCCTGGACCCCGACACTCACACTGGCCACTGGCCCTTCTCGTCACAGCGTGGCCCCTCAGGCCCTGCCCCAGGCCGCCTCCTCACTCAGTCTGCATTTCCTGAGGTCTCGGTGTGCAGCACCCTCTGGCCACAGGTTCCCGCCTAGGGCTGCCTGCGGAGGTCCCACGGGGTCCTTCCTGCACAGGTTGCACTGCTTGACTGAGTACTTCCTGGGAGCTGATCACTAGCGTGACACACTGTGTGTGTCCCCTAAGTTACACAGCAGCTCGGCGAGGCGTTATCGCCATGTCAGGTGAAGGAATTGAGACTCGGAGCAACCTGCACGTTGAAACAGCGTCAGGGCCAGAATTTGAATGTAGCTCTTGTGAGGGGGCTCCGCTCGCAGGGCCCCTGCCCTGCACCCCCACCCGCCCCAGCCACCATGGATGAGAATAAGTCTACCAAGACATGATCTGCTTGGGGAGGAAAGGTGGCTGATCTCTCAAAGGAGAAGGGCAAGGGCCTTTTCCTCAATGGGCTTTTATTGGGTTCATTTGCACAGGAATACAGGTAAAGCTCATCAATCATTGTCAGGCAAACAGTAAAAATGTAAGGATCAAACAATAGATAACATACAAAGAACTATGAGGGCTTATTCTGAGTCAGGGTCAGTTAGCTAAAGGGCCCTGAAACTTTGATGAACAAACCCACTTCTTGCTTGGACCCTTATCATTTAATTGAGAGCATTCTAAACAAAGCAGGTTTCACGGGATTTTACATATACTTTCTTAGACCTGATCACCCAGGGAATCTGCCTTTTCCAGCGCAGGGCTGCACCGCCCTCTGTCATTGTCCCAGGCTTAAGTCAGGCAGGGGAAGTAAGGCAGCCAAGAGATTAGGAGACTTCTTGCAGACAGAATGAGGACTCAGGCTATGTCAAAGCTGAGGGGTGAGGGTCCATCACCCCTTTTCTGTAGCCCCCTAAGTCCCTCCCTGGGGCCCCCCGTGATCATGCCTGTCTCAGGTCGCCCCCCTTGGGGGATCTTACCCATCATTGGCTAGCCCATCAAGCACTGGGGGCCAGGCAGGTGAAGAAAAAGGAGCAGAAGCGGCACCCCTGCCAGGGAGATAAGCTTTGTCTCCTTAGTGGCTTCTGGTCTGAATGTCGCTCACTCAGCCTTAGCCATGGGGTTGGGGGGTGGGGTGGCGGTTACAGCTTCTGAAACCAGGCAGGGCGGTTCCCAACAGCTCTTTTCTCATTCTGCTTCTGAATAAAGAAACACGCATCTTTACAGCAGTAAGAGCATGTGACCCAAAGGAATACTTCGGAGCATTAACTGTAATGACTTGTCATTATCACCTTGCAAGCTGCAACTATGAAATTATCTCGACAGGAAATTGACAGCCCAGCGAAGAGATGCTGATGACTGTAGGCAAGCCACGCGCAGCCTGCACCGAGTCTCTGATACCTGCCTGAGGTTTTCAACTCGTTAAGACTGATTGAACATCTCACTACTGATTTGCAGCCTACGCTTCTATGAAGCAGACTTTCTAAATTTTACAATACCTACTACTTACAAATGCCTCAGTGCTTTGCACACCGCAAACACGCAGTAAATATGTACCGAATTCCCTCCATCCTCACGGTAACGGTGTCCTCGGCATCCCTAACTGGGGTCCAATTCCACCCCACTCACATCTGCCGCTGTCTGAACCTGGCGGAGTCCCAGCTTCCCCGCCTCCGCCTGGCGAGGTCGTCGTGTTAGTGATTCGGGCCCAAACCCTGGAGTCTCTCTTGACTCCCGGATTTTCCTCCCTCGTCTGTCAGGAAACCCCGCTGACCTCAGTGTGTCCAGTCTGTCCAGCCGCTTCCGCGGCCCAGCCCGCTGGCGCGTGAGTCCAGCTTCTCTTCTTCGGTGGAAGTCAACTGTCTGTCTTTGGCCCAGCATCCCCCGGTGACTCCCCGCGGCAGTGAGCGCCCAGACCCTCACGGTGGGCGGCCCTGCCGCATCACACCTCCGACTCGTCTCCCTTGTTCTCCGGCCTCCGCGCCCACCGGGCTCCTTGCCAGCCTCCAACGCACCACCGCTCCCGCGATGCGAGGTGTCCCCTCCTCCCGGAACAGAATGTTTCTCTTCCAGATCCTGACGCGCCTCGTCCTCCCCTCCTTCCAGGCCGTTCACACGCGTCTGGCCCCGGATGCCTTCCCGGGCTCGCGTGGACAAAACGGCGCCCTCACCAGCCCTATCCCTGCCCTTCGGTGCTCCGCGCGCTCCCTGTCATCCGCCCTCGGTGAGTGCCACGCAATGCGCTGTAGTGTTCGCGCTACTGTCTGTCCCTGTCCATCAGAGGGTGGCGCGGGGAGGTTTGCACTCTGTTGCCACACCCTCCCCACCCCCTGTCTCGTGCAGCGTCACAGCACCGGCTGGCAGGCAGGCAGGCAGGCCGCACCTGCGCAGGTGTGCACGATCGGACTCTCTCACTTTGCAGATGCTGGGCCCGAAGCGCAGAGAAGTAGCGCCGCCTTCCAGGCCGCGCGGCCAGTTGGTGGAGCCTGGTCAGGGCCCCGGAGGGCGGCGGGTTCGGAGCTTTCTTCGCCAGATCGAAAATAGTTTCTTTGTTACGATGACATTGCTATATACACTCATGGAAGCTTAAAACAGAGATTTAATTTTCATTTCAAAGCCTGTCTTCTGCTCGGTGAGGTTGTTTCTGTCCTAACAGCCAATGCAGAGCCCCTCACTGCCAGTCTGGTCCGGGGAGCCCTCGCCCACAGGGCCCCCAGCACCAGCTCTGTCCCCGTGGACTCAGGGCTGCGTCCCCACCATTGGCAGCGACAGGAAGTGGCAGCCGAAGAAACGACCAGACCTGTAAGGATCTTCTTGAGCGTGTTCCAGCCAAGCTGACGACAGTTGCCAGGAAGCAAAACCCTAACCCTAAGGGCTTGAGAAAAGCTGCAGAGAAAGGCAGTGCAGCTCTTTATTTTACATGTTACAATCAAAAGAGAAGATGAAAGTGGTTTCCTTGAACTCCACTGGTGACCAGTTAGGGCGGTGGGAGAAAGGAAGCGGGGGAACCTCTGGACGTGGCTAGAGAGTAAAATGATAGACACTTGTACACGGGTGGGCACAGGATGGTCACCAGTGGGCTATTAACGCGATGACAGTAACAATGAGGGATCCGTGGTCTCCCTCTGGTGCAGTGCCTGGGTCCTGAGGGGTCCAGAGAAAGGAATCGGACACCCCAAAGCTGTGTCATCACAAAAAGACAACACACAGGCTCAGTTACGGTGAAGACTGGCTTTGTCGGGAAGACCCCCGCTAGGACGTGACTACCGGCCTTGTCCTGCTTTTAGGGAGAGTCTTAACCTCAGGCCGTCCTCTGCGGTTCCTTCCGGCCTCCGAGTCCGTGGGGCCGCCACACGGCCTCCCCTGGGCTGGTCAGGCTCAGCCTGTGGCCCCTTTTTGTCCACATAAGTAATTAATAATAATACTTATTAACAATAACATTAATAATAAATAACAAGCCAATATTTTATATGAAGATAATTTTTATGAAATGACATAGTGACGTGGTTAGAGAAAAAAACAAATATCGTGGAAAAGGCTGTGATAAAACGCCCCAAACTCCCGGACTGTGCCTTGAAGCCCGGTCCTGGCCACCCTGTCCTCAAGCTCCCACACTCTCTCTCTCTCCCTGCCCTTCTCTCGTTCTCCGTCTCTCTGTGCCACTCTCGTCCGTGACTTTGCTTCTCTTGGCTGGACTCCGTTTCCCTGCCTTCTTCGCAGGTGATGGCCTTATTTTGCTGGAGCTGACCTGTCAGTAAACCCGCACTTTCACAAGTAAACTGTGGGTGCTCAGGTGGGACGATCACGGAGAAGAAAGGCCTGGAGGCGGAGCCGGGGGAGAGCGGGGGAGATGGGCTCCTCCTTCCTTGCGTGCCCCGCCCCCCACCCGGTTTAGTCGCCTTTGGAAACGTTGACCTCTGTGACCCGGGACCCCCGGTTCCTGTCCCATGCCAGCGCCAGCCTTCTTCCCTGGGACTTTCTTTTCTGCACTTCACGCTCCCCTCAGTTCCCTCCAGGGGTCGGGGCAGCTGAGGGACAGGCCTGCCCATCTTGGGGAGGGAATCAGTGCCTGCAGTGACAGCGGTCTAATCCGAAAGGCAAGCGCAGCCGGAGTGAGGCGTCGGTCCCGTTTTGTTTCCCCTGTTCCCCTATTCCATCTACATGCTTCCCTGCTGACAAAAAAAAAAAAACCCTAAAGCTTAAATGCAGGGAGCAACTCATTTAAAATAAAACGGTTTGCCCTGGGAGAGATTTATTTTCTTGGCAGAAGGATTATGCAGAAGCTGGAGCGTCACTGATGGCTCGGCGTGTTTGGAGGTCCCTGAGTAAGTGGCAGAGCTGCGTAGAGCTCGAGGATGTGCAGCCACAGCCAGTAGGAGGCGAGCTGCAAGACCCCGGGCCTGTGTGGGGGGTCTGTGGCAATGGGCGAGGGTGGGGAGAACTGCTAAGACAAGATGGAAGGGTTCTTCTGTGGGCGGGGAGAGATGAAACAGCTGACTGTGTGCAGAGGGAGAGGATTTCTTGGGGGAGATGTGTTGTGAAAGCCCATCCCCTCCCAACACACACAGGGAGTACGGGAGGGGCTTGCTGGGGGTCCTGGCGGGGGCCCAGCCCAGGCTGGAGACAGCTGCAGAGGCCTGAGGCTGCGCCCAGAAGCGACACCCTGTCCCCAGCGGGCCCAGGTGGTCCACGGCACAGGATCCCGGCCGCCAACCTCGAGCCTGGGTAAGGGAAAGCCTTGGTGTCGCCTAGAAGAGGTTCTGTCTCCCCAGGAAGACCTGTCAGGACAGGGCTTGCTCGGCAGTGGGAATTGTGGGAGATTTGAAGGGCCAGCTAGCTGACCGAGAGGCACCCCAAAGAGGGGAAGGGCCCACGAACAAAAGAATCTGCTAGAAGCATCTGCCAAGCTCCGAGAGATTGCCTACCGCTCGGTCACAGCTAAGAGCTTTCTCTCTCACCTGTCCCCGCTCCTTAGCCAGCCCCCCAGGGGGCACCACGGAGCCACCCGAAACAGCCGTGTGTGGGGAGGAAACTGAGCGTCACCTCCCCAAAGCCGGGGCCACCGCCGTGAACAGGCTCCGCAGGCAGCCCTCGTGGCCCTTCCACGACGCAGTGCCCCTTGGACCCGTTACGGGATGGAGGCGTGGCACCCAGGCAGCAGGACTCGAGAGCAGACCTGTGAGTCCCCCGGGAAGCACCTTGCCGTCCTTGGGCGTGGTTACCACTCTGACCTCACTGGCACTCACAGCCCAGGGGCTGTTTCTGCTGCAGAGAATGGGATTTCTATGGGACTTGCCGAACTGCCGTTCATTGGAACACAGCATCAGCATCGACCGTCTCTCTCTGTCCCTCCCTGCGTCCGTCTCTGCTTCCCTCCCTTCACAGGTCCCTCCATTCTTCCGACAGGAATTTTGTGGACCTCTGAACACAGGCCCCTCGTTCATGCTAGTTGCTCTTGTGGGGGCTCCTAAATATCTTCCCAGAAAGAGCAGGTAATGGTTCCC
Source organism: Trachops cirrhosus (assembly GCA_028533065.1). Lineage (NCBI taxonomy): Eukaryota > Metazoa > Chordata > Mammalia > Chiroptera > Phyllostomidae > Trachops > Trachops cirrhosus. The sequence continues at coordinate 3,006,831 of CM052548.1, read as the reverse complement.
AGGGGAAGGCGCAGGTGACCTGTGGGTGGTGGCCCCCTCGCCGTGCGGGTGCCGTGACCGCGACCCTGCTTGCGTGTTCACGCTGCCCTTTCTGCCGCATTGTGCTTCTTCGCTGGAAATTCTAAACAAATCTCTTAAGAAGCTTTACATAATTAGCCACGTTTTATGTGCAAATGCCAAGGTTGGCAATCCGCTCTGAGATATTTAATTAAACACGGAGTAAGCTTATGTGGAAATCGAGAAGGGGCACATTATTCTCTCCTAAATATATTTGCCCATAAGGAGAATGTGATAGGATGCCGGAACCCAAGAGATGTGGAGATCGTATTAATTGATCCTCAGGGCAAGAGTTCAAGTGCATCACACCATTCGCACCACGCCGATCCAGTCTGATTTAATGGTGCACGTCTCTGCATCGCTCACGGGCGTCAAGCCCAAACACTGGTCATGTATGTCAAACAATAGTCCAAATACGAAGCTTTTACATATTTCTTAGAACAACTGGAAATGTGATGGCCAGACCCAAATAGTGAAACACCGAGACAAGTCTTGCCATGCGGACAATTACAGCTGGGTGTATAAAACTTGCACTAAAAACATTTTTTTTAATCCTCACCCAAGGATATTTTTTCATTGCTATTTTAGAGAGAAAGGAAGGGAAAGAAACATCAATAGGCTGCCTCCCGTACGTGCCCCGAGGGAATTGAACCTGCAACCTAGGTATGTGCCCTGACCAGGGATGGAACCAGCCACCTTTCAGTTTATGGGGTGACACTCCAACCAACTGAGCCTCATCGACCAGGGCTAAAACTTGCGTTTTTTAGGGTCAGGTTTTTTTTGTTGCTGTTTTTGTTCTTTTTGACCATTGGAAGAAAGTCTGTAGATACCCTTAGACTGTTACAGAAGGCTCCAGCCTCGTTAACTACATGAGCTCTGTCGGGCTGCTTCCCAGGACGTGGTCAGCCTTGCAGCAACCTCGCGTAAGCATTGGTTGCTGTCTCGTGGCATGGGTCTCGAGCATCCATGCTCTGACCGTCACTAACGCATGGGTGGTGAGAACGACTTGGATGTTAATGAGAGTAATTGCTGTGTATACGAGGTCGCCCAGAAGGTGCCCAGCCGTATAACGATGGAAAACAGAGACATTTACTGAAGAAGATACAAGATACAAGAAACATTGTGCGTGGGGCAAGGACACCTCAGTCCCCTTCAAAGTGGGCACCTCGGGACCTCACACAGTTCCCCCAGTCGCCATCAGCTGCCCCGTTGTATTTTCCTGAATCTCATTGAGGGTCTGAAATCGCTTCCCTTTCAAAGGTGATTTTAGTTTGGGGAAAAGCCAGAAGTTGCAGGGTGCCAAATCTGGGCTGTAGGGGGCTGAGTCACCTGGGTGATTTGATGTTTCACTAAAAAACTGCATGAGACGTGATGCATGAGCAGGTGCATTGTGGTGATGAAGCTGCCAGTCTCCACTTGCCCATAGCTGGGGCCTTCTGAGTGATTGGAATAGTTTTTGCAAAGCAATGTTCAAGCTTAACACAAAATTTGATGCAGACTCATTGCTCTACTCACTCAGTCACTTAGAATGCGACAGCCACACAGTACACAGGCTCACTCAGGGGCATCTACCGCCCCCACTGACGAGTACAGTGACGTTGTCATTGTTCACACATGTGCATTCCAGCCCCCTCTCCCTGGCTGCCAGGTGACATCAAGGACACGCAAACTGTTCTAATTATACTAACAATGGCTGGAGTTTTTCAGGACAGTCCTTGTGTTTCTAGTATTAAAACTTCTTGGACCTTCTAAGATCTGTTTTGAAGACCTCAGCATTACAAGAAGACAGCAAAGAGAATCCATGTCCCATTGTAGTAACGTGTTTTGTTAGGTTGAGCATCTTTGGGGGTCTCCCTCAGGGTTTTTAGTCTTTGCTCCCCCGCAGAACCAAAACCAACAGAATCTGGAAACCCGGTCAGCCCCCAGAGGGCTGGAAGCAGAGTTGTTAGCATCTTGGAGGATAAAACCTTAATTCAAAATAACACGGACCAGGTGATGGTTGGCCGAATTAGTGACCTTACGTTGATTGGCAAGGAGTACGTTTCAGGTGAGTAAAAAGATTCGGGTTCAAGTGCTGCCCTGAGATCCTGAAAAAGTAACAGATCTTTTGGAGCCTTAAGTCTCCCTGTGTGGGAAGTGGGGGAGGAGACAGATAATCTTCCAGGTGTCTTTCCAGTGGGAAACGTTATTTCTCAGAAACAAAACCGGGAAAGGATTCATCAGGCACCAACACAGACTCGCTGGAGTTTCTGATGGTGCCTGAAGTGGCCGAGCCATATAAAAACCACACTGCCAGACGCTGTGACGTGAGCCCTGGGGTGGCAGTGGGTGCGAGACGCCCACTCTGGACCCGCGGCCCCTCGCACCGCTCTCCCATGCAGTGGATGGAGCCCAGCATGTGCGGCGTCTCCCGGCACTGCCCACACCTCCGGAGTTTGCATTCTCGCCATGCGGCACCCACCGGGCCCTTGAGAAGGGGACACGTGTCTTTGTGCCCGGCGGGAACCTCACTGCGTCCTGGGGTCACAGCGGTGCCGTCCTGCATCACCGATGGCCGTGGCTCACGTTTCCGAAGATGCTGTCGGTGTTGTGCCTTCTCTCATTAGGGGTCTTCCTCTAACCATCATCCTCGGGATCGTGTGTTAGCTTACTCCACCCCTATTCTGCTCCTTGGGGACGCCGGGATCTCTGTGACCTGGATCCTGTGGCTTGCTTTGTCCCCTCCCCGCCCCCCACTATTTTAACGCCACATGTGTGACCCCAACACTCTCTCCTATTTCCATACATAGATCCTACTGGAAAACCTCCGAGAACAGGTGTTGTTGGAACCATTTATGTAGTGTGGTTACTATGAGCACCGGAATCGGTGGTAATGGGAGAGTTAACTGGGGTCTTTGAAAGTTTGTCTGGCTTGGGCTGCAAGGAAAGGAAAACCCTCAATTCGACTGATGTCAACAAAGGAAGAAAATGCATCACATTATTACAAGGAGTCTGGGTCGAGACCCCAAGTGCAGGTAAAGGAAGGACCCAGATCCCTGCTGCTCAGCGTCACGGCTTGTTCTCGTGGTGGCAGAAGGGATGCAGCAGCCCCGGCCATCAGCTAGCTGTGGGAGTGTCCACAGAAGGGGGATGTCTGCATATCTCTTTTTGCTAGCAAACACATCTTTTCCATACTGCCCCGCCTGCCACTGCCAGAGGTTTTGCTAGTATATCATCGAGCAGAATGTATCAATGCCCATGCCTTCGCCAATTACTCGGTAAGAGGAATAAAACGATCATGGTTTTTATTTAATTGATATTTTGCTTTATTTGACCTGTTTATTTATATAGGCAAAACAAGAGATGTTAAATAACACATAAATGCCTTCTTTTTATGTGCAACAAAGCTACCATGATATTAAAGCTTTAGAATTAACTTCTATCTGCAGGCTCTGCATAAATCACTCTCGTGGAGGAGAGGATTTTTACCATTGTGCTTAGCACTTCTCTAGGACTCCCATATTTGTTCATAGCCCTGGCCTGCCAGGAAATAAAATGTCCTTTACTGTCTGTGACATTGTAATGTCCTGAGTCACAGAGCAGATGGTTTTCCTAGGGAGGCTTTGTACATGTGACTCCCACATGGAAAATGTGGTCTCTGTGCCTTAATAGAGGGTTCCATCCAATTAAATGGCATTTTTGGCGCAGGCAATATTCAGTTATCCTGGTAAGGAAAGGACATGACCGTAATTGGTCATTCCCCCCAGAGGAAGATAAGCTGTATCGATTTGTTTGGTCAAATGTTTTTTAAAAAAAATTGGAGTATAAAATTTGATCACAAAAACATAAGGAACTTAGCATAGGTAGTTTCTGTGTTATTTAATCTTTGTTATCATTGTTTTGTAGATAAGGCCAGTCACTATAATCTAAAAAAAATTGTTATTTTAAAATGGTCTTGATGACATATTAGCTTATCATTTCTGATTTATAGGACAAGATCTCTCAAGGGATTTCTTTTCTATTTTTCTCTCTAATTTTGAAGTTCATCAGGAACAAAAATCCATGTTAAGAGTGCTTTGTTCTGGTGTAGGAGTAGGTATAACCCGTTAAACTGAGAGTGAGAGAGAGATGAAACATTTTTTCTAATGCAGATTTAAATAAAACATGAGTCATAATGAAATCAGTGCTCACAAACCCTTGGGAACACATACCCACCTTCATTATAACTCCTCTTCAATTATTGAAACTATTGAATTCATTATTCAATTTACTTATTAAATAAAAGTCCAAGTTCTCTGCGATGTGCGTGGATGGTACCTTCCTATCCACAGACAGCATTTGCTGTGACTGGTCGCGATTTTCTCTTCCTCTTCCAGATCCGCTCGCAGCAGGATCTTAATGTCGTTAAATTAGCTAATAATGGCTAGAGGGAGAAAATGGCCTCCAAGATGGCACATTATCACACCCCTTCTGAGAAAAGAATTACAGCAAAGTTGCACTTACTTGTAAAACCATTAAACTTGTAAAAGCATGAAATTGCTTCTTAGGTTGTGCATGAATTAATGTCTTCTTTGTGCGGAGGGTTTCCTGTACGCATCGCTCGGACACAGCAGCGCGCGGTGAGGCTCTTGCACGGCGGAGGATTGCGTTGCCAGCCGGTATCCCCCGCTGAAAGACAAGATGAGAAGAGGAAGGGAAGGGAAGGAACAGCCAAGATCGTTAGGGCCGGTGCAGGAGGGAAGGGTACTTTGAAGAGGCCTTTCTTCTGGGTCCCCACGCCCGTGCTCTGTCCCCAGTAGGGGGCGCAGCTACTTCCTGTGGACGCACAACCTCCATTGATCTGTGGGTCTCGCCCGGCTGACCTCCGGGTCCTGGGGAAGCACAGTCTTACATTCAGAGGCTCAAGGCTGGGCCAGATGCCCGGCTCACGCTGACATTCGTGTTGCTGCACCGGAAACACAACCACTAAGCCAGGTCGTTTGCAAAGGACTATCCAGTGCTGCAAAAGCCAGGCAACAGCGTTCCGCGAAGGGCAGGGAACATGCCGTCTCTGAATGCGACAGAAAGCAGCTCGGAGACGTGGGGACTTTCCAGTGCATTGCCTGGCTGATGCCGAAGGGCAGAGGGAGAAAGAACCGGCACCTGCTGTGTTGCCGTTTTTTCATTCTTTTGATTTTAAATAAGAGTGAGATTTCTTTGGCCCGCAGTTTGAAAATTTCCGTGTTTAAAAAATGGTTCTCTAGCCTAAGTTTCCTTGGACAAGTTACTGTCCACAGGCTGTCCACAGGGTAACACGGCTCTGGACTCGGGAAGAGCAGGTGTCTAATCTCAGCTCTGGGGTCGCGCCCACATTCCAGTTGGTTTTTGTTCTTGCGGTAGTTGCGTTCTGTGAAGTCGCTGGGACCACGGACCTAGCAAACATCGCATCACTGCTACGAGAGGAAGCAAATCAGGGAAGGTTCCTGCAAGCCTCTTAGCACAGCGTCTCAGCAGCCAAGTCATGGATGTGTCACCTGGTCTGGTATTTCTGTGTAAAGATACCGTACTTAACGTAGGTGGTTGCTTCCTTAACGTGGAACTCACGACCCGGAGCAAGGCGCCTCCCGCGCAAGGCGCGCTGAGCACACGCGTTTTCTCTGTAGAGCACGTTCTGGGCTTCCCGCTTGTCGGAAGGCTGGACGGCAGCCGCAGCACCGCTCGGGGGCTTCTCGAACAGTGAAATCACCGGCAAAAAGCACAAAAATGCAAACGCCTGGCACTAAATAGAGAGCGAAAAGACACTTACTTATAGGAATGTGCCAGGGGACCCGATATTTTTGCTGCTCTGCACGTGTCCACAAATGGCAGTGCAAATGCTGCAAGGTCGGGTTTTGGGGTACAGATCACGTGACTGAGCAGGTGAATTCCTAAATACAGAGGCCATCGAGACCGCGGATGGGCTGTACTTAACCTCCATGCACTTTTATCTCATCTATGAGTCAGAGATTTTACCACTGAGTCCAGAAGGTTGCTGGGAAGATGAGGTGCGGTTTTCATGACACCTGGCTCCTGTTCGGGTCGTCCTGTGCACCAATTTCCTCCCCTCTGTCCTCTGCAGCCTTGTCTTAGGGCCGCTGTGCTCCTTGGTCCCTCCCGGTGCAGACCCCTCCAGACTCCAGGGGTCTCCCACCGCATCCTGCTAACCCACATTCCCCTCTTCCTTTGAGATGGGGTTAGACTCAGCTCTGCCAAGGACGTTTCTGGATAGTCTTACCCTCACACAGCCAGGGGCTCAGAGGACACTCTGAAATTGATGTTTAAAGAAATGAATGAATTCATGGAAGAAAGAAAGATGTACCCAAACCAGCCAGGCTGGGTTTCCTACATAGCATGTGCTTGCCCTTCTGTCTGCTCTTCACGACCCAACGTAGCCTCGTTAAGAGGCCCCTGCGGCTGACTAGTTCTTCATCTGCCGCCGTGCCGTGGGATCCGAGGGCCGCCTGTTGTAGCTCTTCCCTGGGCCGACTTGTCAGAGCCTGGGTGGGTCCCTGCAGGGAGGCGGGCAAGGACAGGTGCAGCCATGCAGGTGATTTAATGCTCGCCCCCAACAAATGCACGACTCAAGACTCAAGGTATTTTGGATTGAATCTTACAAATACTACAGGCTGACCTGAGTCTCCAGCTGCCCGAGTTCCCTCCTCTCTGCTTCACACACGGTTTGACGGGGGCCCAGGTGCCCTTGTTCACTTTCTGGCCACCAGACCTGGAATCAGTCATTTCCGTAAGAAGCCCTCGTGTCCTTTAGAGACAAAGGGTCATTTCGGGACCCTGTTAAAGACGACCATTTTATTTCCGGTCCTTTTAAGTGAACAGGGCTAAAGAAAAAAAAGGAGTATGTATATGATAAAATAGCTCATACTTTCATATTGATAATTCCAATTAAAATTCAAGGCTGTGAAGCTTTTATGTAGCTTATTCTCTGCTACGTCACCATCTCCTTTCTTTGCTAGCGAGAAGGCTGGTTCCCAAGGGCCCAAGGAAGGGCAGACTCAGAATAAACCATAACCACTTATCGTTAGATCTGATAATCCCATGGCAGTCTCAGAAAAGCTATACTGTAAAGTCAACATGGCACTGAACACAGAGCAAAATGACAAAATCTGCACACGCGTCCTCCACGTGTGATGTAGCTCCGTGTCTTCGTGTACTCTTCAGTTTTCTTCCCGTGATGCATTTCTAGTTCCACAGCATTATGGTTGGAGAAGATGCTTGATATGATTTCAATCTTCTTAAACTTATTGAGACTTATTGATACTTCAAAAAATTAAAAGTGGAACTGCCTTATGACCCAAACCACTTTATTGAAATATGATTGACATACAAAAAGCTGTACATAATTAGTGTATATACTTGATGAGTTTGGAGATAATATACACCCATGAAATCATCACTGTACCCAATGCCATAACCATGTCCTCCTGCCCTATCCATCTACCCACCATCTATCACCCAGCTACAAGTTCCAGCACTGTTACCAGTGCTTTCCATATATTCCCTACAGAACCCTTACAACCTCCGTATGACGTATGTCCACCTATGGGTGTTGGTGCCAATTCAATGCCAACAGGAATCCCCAATTTGGGGCGTGGTGAAGAAGGAAACCATTCAGTGCCAACAGCTCATTGTGACAGAGCACAGCTGTGAAAACAGCACAGCTGCGAGGCAGCCCGGGGGCCCGGCACCGCTCCACCTAGCCAGCTGCACTCTGGGGCCCCGACCCGCTCCACCTAGCAAGCTGTGCTCTGGGGCCCGGCCCGCTCCACGTAGCAAGCTGTGCTCTGGCCTCCCCGCTCTGCTCCGCTTCAGCTCGGTGAGGGGTAAGGGGTCCTTCATCTTTCGTGGGAAGGGAAAGGGTGCCTTCAGAGCCAGAGGGACCCGGTTTGTGCAGACAGCGGTCCCTGCTTCTGGTCCCTGATTGGTCTGTCCTCATGCAAATGAGGACTCCTAACCGTCAACGTTTGATTGGTCCAAACTGCACTTTCCTCATTACTCAGAATGGCGCTGCTCTGGTTGGTCGGTGAAGATGTTGATGGAGCGCAGCTCTGATTGGATGGGGAAAGCCTCAATCCTATTGGCTGAACAGGACGCTGGGGACTCCTCTATAAAGACTGGCTCAGAGGGCAGAGAGTTCCACAGGTAGCTCAGTGCGGGCTTCTCCCTGGGATGCAGCTTATGGGAGAGGCCCCTGTGTAGGAACACCCTTTTCTGCAGGTAGGTGTAATGGTATTATCTCCATTTTACAGATGGGAAAAGTGAGGCACAGGGAGGTAGTTGACCATGATGAGTCAGTAGAAGTGGGATTTGCCAAGTCTGTACTTTCAGCCGCTGCCTGGCACAGTCTTGTTGAGAAAGCGCAGGGCAGTGCCGGTTCCCTGCCCCCACCCTGGGTGTTGCCTTACTGGGTGCTGTGTGTGTGTGTGTGTGGATACAAGCGTGGGCGCGCGCGTGCACCCAGGGGTCAGTGCTGAGCTCCAGGGGTGCGGAGACCTTTTGCTCATTACCGTGTCTCCAGCACCCAGCACCACCGTGCTCAGGAAATGTTTGTTGACTCGATGAAGAAGCAGATTCTTCTGAGTACAGGGCTCAGGAAGCTCCGTTGTTAGCAGTGAGTTTGCGACCTTCATTATGATCCAGTTCTCCTTTCTCATCTGGGTGAAAAATGATGTTGGCCTTTAAACAGCATGATTTCGTTATTGATATTTTAAAATCTGCTCCCACCGTCAAATTTCCCTTTGGCTATTTTGTTACTCCTGTTATATTTAGATACGTCTGGTTTGTAGTCTTTTTCTTCCTACTTTCGAATCGATAATGCATTTTAACGAGGAGTATTCCATGAATGTGAAAGAGTTGTATTTTTATTTTAATGTATCTCCTTTGCTCCATAATAGAGGTTAAGAATATACCCTTTTTGATAACAGAGCACTTTCTTACTATCTTTTTGATTGAATAGGCAGTGAAAACACCATAATGGTGTGAAATGGTCTGATTTAGAAACTAATTATAAGGAACATAATTACTAATGAAATATGCATGGAAGTCCTTGCTTTGCTGCTTCTAATGTCCCCGTGGACAAATGTGTAGCCGGCAGGAACTTGCCTGAAGTGCGACCATTTCTGGATTATGTTGGAAAAATCTCCTGGCAGCCAGCCTCTCTTCCTTCCCCCAAATCTGCACAGAGGTCTCTTCCTGCTTCCTGAGGCACTCAGAGCGCTTTTGAAGACTGGTAAGCAAGTTGTTTCTCCATAATAAATTCTTGTTTTTTCTTGGTATTTGTAAGCAAAGATGCATTTAGACCCTCAAACATTTGCTTTTTCAGTTTGGAGAGGAAGGTGCGGGAAAACTCTGCTCTCTCATTCAGAGGCTGTGGCTGCTATCCATTTCACATGAAACGTTTCAATTTGAGGATCAATCAGAGAACACGAAAATCTGCGTAATGATGACTAAACCTTTTATTATTCTAAACATTCCGTATGTACTTTCAGATTACACATAATTCAAGGCAAGTGAAAAATAGGAATGTTTTAAACTTTTATTCTTTGTAACATTCACCTTCCTCTCCCAACCTTGTATTGATGGGGAAAAGGAAGGGTAAGGGATGAGCCCATATTTGGGGGGGTTTGTCCGACATGCCAGGCTGAAAATACGGATTTAACTCCACGTAGCTGTGAGAAGCTGTTTCAGAAAGTCCTGAAAGGAGGGACGGGGTGTGGCATTCCCTGTCCCAGCTTACGGGCCCTGGCCGCCGGTCACTCACTGTGGGAGGAGGAGCCAGTGCAGTGCCAGGCTCCCGCCTCGTGCCCGGAGTGAGAGGCGCAGGCTGAGGGCCCGGGTGCAGCCTAGACCAATGTCTGAATGAGCAGCTGGGCAGGACCCCGATAAAAGGTAGATGAGCTGGGGCGATGATGTGAGGGTAGTGAAAGTGACTTGTTAGGTGCCCAAGGAAGTCCGCCTGGCCGCACCGCAGCTGAAGAAACCCTTTCAGCTCTGAACGGTGTGTCTGCCTCAGTCAGGGGCCATTTCCACCGAGCAGGGGCAGAGTGGTGCGTGGACAGGCCTGCCGGGGAGCAGGCTGGGCTGCTGCTCTGACACCCTGAGGCTGCCTGGAGGAAGCGGCAGAGGCCCGCCCGCCCAGACTAGCTCCTGTTGTCCTGCCTGCCCTGTCCTGCCTGCCCACGGCTTGAAAGGCTGAGCCCCACCCCCAGGGTCTGCTCTCCCAGGGTCAGGCCGGAGCCGCCTCCAGCGGCTTCTGTGGCTTCACCTTGTTTGCATCCCAGATGCAGCTGCCGAATGGCTGGTGAGCGCTGCGTGTGGCGTAGTCACAGCCACAGCCACAGCCAACCTTCCACGTGCCCCGCAGTCTTTTCACATCCAGGGTGCTGTGCACGAGCCAGGTGGGCGCCTGCGTCCCTGGAGAGCGGCTCGGAGACACTGGCTTTTCTCTGGTTTCCCCCGCAGAGGCGGAGAGCGGCTAATGCACCGCAGGCGGGGGGGCCTTGTTATCTGGCTGACAGGTGTTCCGGGGCTTTCTCGCACCCCTCACTCAAGCTGCCTCCCTGCAGGAAACGTCCAACAAAACAAACAGTGGTTCCCGCACTCCCGTAGGTCCTGGCAGTAGTGAATCATTGCATCCATCTGTCTCCTTGTGGGTCTTTTTGTGTGTCTTCGGCAACAGTGGGGTGTCCGGCTTCACCGCAAACCCGAGAGCCTGGTCGCGCTTTCCAGAGCGCGGCTCGCACACGCCCTGCGGTGTCCTGGGGAGGGCCTCCGGGCAGTGTGGTTTCTCAGTGCCGCTCCGAAGCGGGTAGGCACTTCTGAGCTCCTGTTTCACACCCACCCATGAGCTCGGCCCGTCCTCTCCTTTCAGGAGAGGGCCCGTCCTCTCCTTTCAGTCTGATTCATCCATTTACTCAAAAATCCTTGTTCTAGGCATCAATGACACCGCAGTGAACAGGGTGCGTATGACAGTGGGCGTAGGAAACAAAGCATATACTAAAATAAATGTATAATACCATACTATGAAATAAGCCACAAGGTGAATAAGGACATCGGTGGAGGTCCGGGGAAGAAAATAAAGCGGGCTGTTTTAGGGGAATGACCAGGAAGACCTCTCAGAAGAAATGGCACTTGGGGAGAATCCGGAATGAATCGGGGAGGGAGCTCGTGGCTCCCTGAGAGAGGGCCGCGGTGACAGAGGCCCTGGGGTGCGAGCTCGTCCGGGGGACCAAAACAACGCCAAGCAGGCGGGGTGGCCGGGCTCGGGGAGCGCGGGGGCAGCGGCAGGAGGTGAAGGTCAGGGAGCCAGGCCCGCTGAGGCTCGGAGGCCACTCGCGAGCTGGGCTGGTTTCCTGTCTGTCCGCGTGAGCCACGCCGCGTGTGTTTGTCTGCGTCTCACTGTGTCTGCGGGGTCAATTCTAGGAAGGAAGTCACGGGTTTACGGAGCACTTTGCATTAAGCATCCTGCTGGTGCGATGTGCCCAGGGAGGACACCTCCAGGCTTGAGGTGGAGGCAGGCAGCCTGGTGGCAGCTCGCCTGGGAGGGGCGGCTGGGAGGGCGACCCCAGGCCCCTGGGCTTCGGCAGAGGAGGGAAGGCTGGGCTCTGGCCTCCACACCAGGTCCCTGCACTGTTGGGGGTGAATTTCCACCCCTGCCTCAGGCAACGTCAGGACGGCTCAAGAACCCTCAGCGGTGACTTTCGGTGACTTTCGTGGTGCCCCTGGAGGAGTGGCCTAGACGGCCTGGGAGCCCGGAGGGATTGTCAGCGAGCCGACAGGTGGGCGCTCTTCTGAGCACCCTGCAGGCCGCACGCAGGGCGGGGGACGGCCACACCGCCGTCAGCCCAACCTCGGCTGGGGCTGAGGGCGAGTGGCTCCCCCGCCCCCACGCCTCACCGAGGGCTGTGGGGGATGCCTGCCTGGCTCGGCCCTGGGTCAGCGAGAGCCTCCTTCTCTGAAGACACGTGACCCTCGATGCCATCGCCCTTTCGTCGAAGCTCGCTCCTCCCTGCGTTCCGTTCCAGGACTGCTGTCTTCACCGCAGCTCTCGGGGAGCCCGGCAGAGGAGGAGCAGGCAGCCAGCGTGCGCCCCCAGGAACCTCTGCTCCCGGAGCTTCACACTCGGGACTGAGCCGGCTCGGGCTGGGACGACCTGCAGTGGGGGATGGAAAGCGGCTGAGCTTCTCATCTGGTCTTATCAACGGTTTCCTTTGGCGAGATTCGCCCCGGAGGCGATTTTGCGAACTGCAGTCTAAATGCTGCGAGAAGACCTGACTCACCAGAAGCCAGGCCTGCTAGGGGAGGGCCGTCATTCCTCCCGCCGAGGCCTTTGCCTGCCAGGCACCGAGCCAGCGCCGTGCAACACTGCAAACGCATTTCAGGTCCTGCAGTGGCTCTCGGGTGCCCGAGTCCGACCTGCACTTCTGCTGCTTTGACCATGACAGGAGGTTTGGTCTCCGGCAGGCAGGGCACCAGCGGTGCCCCCAGGAGCCCAGGAAAGGTCTGGAAAACACCGGCTCTGCCTTCTCAGCTGCATGACCCAGCTGCGGAGACAAACCGCAGGCTCGTGAAATGTCCTGAGCGTGAAGGGGACACAGTCACACCTGGGCACACTGAGGTCTGAGTCCCCCAGGGATGCCCCTCTCCTGCTAGGTTGTTCTGTGGCTCTGTTGTCTTGTGTGCCACTCTCGGCCACCCTGGATGTTCATCTTTTGAAAAACTGATCTATGAACTTGCCCAAACGCCCAGACTTGCAGGCTCCTTGGAGACTCCATGAGAGCTCTTTCAGCGTGGTAGCCTTTGCTCATAATAGACTCTGGTCTCTTAGGAGCGATGCTCATGAAGGATTGGGTAGAGCCAAATCAATCTAGGGGGGCTTCCTGGAGGAGGTGGCTTTCCTCCTAGGTTTTGAAGAAAGGGATGATCTTAGATTTGGTGAAATTATCCTCTCAGTTTTCTTTTTCTCCTTTGTAGGACTTGTCTCTCTCCCTGTTCTTATGTTTAAATGTGTCTGAACCTCCAGGCCTGGATGCATAAACTACTCTTTCTTTGATAATTTTAACTCCTCCCTGGCTCCCAAACTTCACTCCCACATCTGCAGATGCCCTGTGGCAAGCAGCCTTTAAGACACACCCCGTCATCCCCTCCTCCCGGAAGTCACACCCTCGAGTGCTCACGTGCCCTGTGAGTGGCTCACTCTAACAAATGACACGTGGCCGTGCTGAGGGGTGGCACGTCTGTGACCCGGTTAGAAAAGAGGGCGACTTCCCCTCACCAGCACACTCTCTTGCCTTCCTGGCTCATGTGCTTGGATGGCGATGCCCTGTTGGGGGAGCCCACGTGGCAGAGGGACAGAGAGTGGCCCCTGGCCAACAGCCCGCAAGGAGCGGGGGCCCACGAGGAACTGAGAGCGGGGGCCCACGAGGAACTGAGTCCTGACCCCATCCCCGGGTGAGGCCTCGGGTGCACACCAGTGTCAGCTGGCACCTGGACCCCAGCCGTGTGGAAGCCCCAGGCAGAAGGACTCAGCCACGCGGCGATGATCCCCGAGCCACAGAAACTGTGAGGTACGACGTGCGTGTCGTCGAAGCCACTAGGCTTTGGGGTGATTTGTGGCATCGGAGCAGATGAGTGTACGCCCAGCGACTCTTGTCTCCGGGCAGCCAGATCGGACTCATCCCCTCTCCCTCCCTGGTTTCTGCGGCCCACTCCTCCTGCCCTGCGGTCCTCTCGGTGCCCCGAGACGCGGGGGGGCCCTGCCTCGTCTCCCTTCCCCTCCCCTGTTATCTCTCAGTCTCCAGGTCTGTTCCTTTCCCTATTTCCTGTCCGAGCAGGGTGTGTGGCCCAGACGTCAGCAGGCAGCGAGGTCCCCTCCTGTCTCCGGCCCGGCTCCCCTTCCTCCAGGCAGCAGGCCACCGTGCCCACGCTGTCACCCATCACACCTGCCGATCCCTCCATGCTCTTCCGTCACCTTGAATGGCAAGACCGGATTTTGCTGACGGCTGCCTCCCTTTGCAATATCCCTTCACTCCATGGTTGATTCGCAGGCTCCTTGCAGCCTTCTGCGGAGCCTAACTCAAATCGTCTGTGACGCTGATTGGATGATTTGATCCACAGGCCTGGGGTCTGTGCTGTGGCATCAGGAGGCAGACGGCACCTGACTCCTCTCGTTTGTCAGAACATTGCGGGTCCAGACTCACCTTTGCCGATGGACATGAGTCTGACTCATGGACAAATCCATCGCATTTGTTGCCACTCAAGGGAGACCCAGAGGGACAACCTGAGTCTTTCAAGACCCTTGGGCTGGTGCATGAATTAGCAGCTTGAGCTGCAGTAGTTGAGTGTTCAACCACAGACCGGGGATGGCGGGCGGGAGCAGAGAAGTCCCGTGAAGGGGCCGGGGCTGGGCAGACGCTCCTCCATCTTCAAGGACTCCCTGGGCCTGGAGGCAGGTTTCTGGGGAGCAGGAGACACTGGTTAACCTCTGAGCACAGGGCGGGGGCCTGCTTAGCACAGCTGTCTCCTGGGCTTCTGCTGGTTCACGGGCAGACCGGAACCCAGAGCAGCTCCTGGGCAGGAGTAGAGGTCCACCGGGGAGCAGCAGCCTTCTGGAGAATCCCGGCCTGAGGGAAATAGCAGAGGGGCCTGGAGACGTCACTTTTAGGGTTGTACCTGTCATGCAAATGAGAGCGTGGCCATCAGGTAAGGAGGCCCAGGGCATGGTGCCGCCCAGGGACCCTCAGAGAGGGACCGCAGGGCACGAAGCTCTCGGTCCCACGGCCCAACTCACTGGCAGGGTGGGGCTTTCGTGAGAAGCCGCCTTCCCAGGAGGGGCACAGCTGCGAGTGGGGAAACAGACTTGGTTCTGCGTCAGCGTTCACGAAGTGTTACATTTCTCCATAGAGACGACTGCCCGCCCCCCCATTCACTTCTCTCCAAGGGAGAAGGCTGCGGCCCTCCAACACTTTCATTTTCCCTGCAGTGGCCCTTATGCAAAACCCTCACTCCCCTGTGCTCCCAGAGTCTGTTCCTCCAGAGCTGGCTTCCTGAGAACTTTCCAGAGGCCCTGGATTTGAATTTCAAAGCACTTTCGGAAAGGCCAGAACTATATCTGTAAACCTAGAAGCAGCCAGGACAGAATAGAGGGAGCGGGGATTATTTTTTTCACCATGTTTACAATTCCTTTTTTCTTCAGCTCGATCGGGGAATAACTGGTAGATAGCAATCGTGTCTACTTAAGGTGTAGGCTGCGAATGGCGATCTATTCTCGAACGTTTACAGCAAGCTACCTGATGACGCACCCGTCACCCACACATGGTCCCCTTTTGTTATTTACGTATTGGTTTTTTGGTGAGAATAATTAAGATCTGCTCTCTAAGTGAATTCAGGCACACAATACAGTGTTGTTAACTCTCTGCGCAAATACTTCCTCACATCTCTGTGGGTCCGAGTCACCTTGGGGGCGGAAAAGGGAAGGCGCTCCTGACAGGCGGGCCCAGGTCACCTGGTGGGAGGCTGTGCTCCTGCGGCTTCCAGAGTCTCTGGAGGGAGCTGTGGGGGTGGGAGGCCACCTGAGACTCAGGGGAGGCAGTGACTCAGGCCTTCGAGGCCCTCGAGCCTCAGAGCTTTGGTTACTGAGCCCCTTGACACCTCGGTGACACGCTGGGCTCCACCGGGCGTAAGAGTGGGCACAGTGACTCGGCTGTTCTGGCTGGGAGCCGGGGAAGGACACCCAGCAGAGGGAGGAAGGGTCATGGTGTGGGGGCCCAAGGAAGGGCCTGGTGGGAGAGGAGAAGCAGCCGCTGCAGGAAGGGAAGGGAGAGGGGAAGGAGGGGCTGTTGCTCAAGCCTGCTCTGGGCCCCAGGCTAAAGCAGGGAGAGAAGGAGAGGAGCCGAACTCATCTTGGACCAGACACAAATTCAGGATACCGTTGGAATTCGGAGCCTGCCGTGGACTGCCAATGAGGAAGGGGTAGAACGGGTGTTGAGACCATTTCCTGAATGGACAGGGCAGCCGTAAAGTGTATCTGTGCAAAGCCCACCGGGCCGGGGCTGCTCTCAACGGCCTGGGACTCAGCATCTCTCAAGGGGAGTGCCGGTGATTCCGAGTGACTGCCAGGTGGCACTCCGGAATTGGCTCAGAAATCATCTCACAGACTCTGCCCCTGCCTCTGTGGCTTCTCTGGTCAACGCCCACAGCCCCGGAACTGGCCCCTGATGGGAACGCCCGTGTCTTTGCCGCGGGGCTTGTCTCCCACCCGTGTGGCCGCCCTGGTCATCACGCAGCCCAGGGATCTTCCGAGACTCACCGCTGGTCCTCGCCATGCGGTTGCTGGTGAGGATGGTGCGGCCCCACCAAGGGGACTGTCTCCGGCTGCTGGGGCCGCCTCTCGGGGGCGGTGCCACACAAACACAGCGTGGCGCTTGCCCAGCTGTCTGAAGCTCAGCGCCGGCGCTCCGGGTCCATTCCATTCCTCTCGAGAGCTCCTCCTCGGCCCTCGGCCCAGACCCCCCAACAGCGCCGTCCCTCGGAACACGCACAACGTCCCGGGATCAGACAGCCGGCTTCCTGCACGAAGATGCCTTGTGCCACGTTTAACTCATCACGTGAAGGCAGACCTCCCTAAAGGCCAGTAGGTGCACAGCCTGGAAGTGGACTTGACTTGTGGACCACATCTTCCCGGACCACACAGAGCATTTCGGTCCCAAGAACCACAGCGTGTTTCCAGAGCCTCTTTCTGCAGGCGGGGTCTGAGCTTTGCATTAACACGTGTGCATGGCCCATTCGAGGGGTTTTCCTGGAACACGGCGTCTTCCGAAGGCACATCCCAGTTCATCTCTTGCTGCTTGAATCACTGAAGTGACAATCCTCCCCTCCTGCCCCACCTCAGATCTTCCCGTCATCTGTCCAGAGACCAAGAGGAAGGTTCTCAGGCAGGTGGCCTAGGAATGCAATGTCCCCCCTGCCATGACAGGAGTGGCCAGTCCTGCCGCTGTCCTGAGCATCTACAAACACGCACGCTGACCACCCCAGAGGTGAGGTGCTGGGCCCTTCTCCACCCCATTCACGTGACCTCGTAGTCCGCTTTCCGACTCGGTCTCCTGTTTGCCTCCGGGGCCCCGCCTCCTGGCTCCCCGACACCCCTGGGACACTTGCTGGGGCTCTGAGAATGCAGGGCCCCTTCCACGGGGGCTGCGCGGAACCCGCTCTGGGCAGCTCTTGCCAGGCACCCCGACGGGAGAGTGATCGCCACACCTCCTTTGGACAGACCTGCTGATCCCTAGGAGGTGGCCAGTCCGTGCGAGGATAACTAGTCAATTCCTCGTTTTCAACGGGAGGTTTAAAGCCTTCTTGGAGTCCTCTCTAAGCCAGACTCGGCGGATCGGAGGGAGTCCAGAGAGCGCTGACTTGTCCTGCTTAGCCCAACTCGGCTCTGCCTCCTCCTTCGGCATCGGCCGCCGCACAGCCGGTGCTGGGGAGTGGAGTGAAGAGTGGTTACAGGAGCAAGTCACAGTTGAGGCCACGTGCATTACACAGCAGGGAGGCGCGGCCCCCAGGAAGAGCCGGGCGGGCAGAGTGGCGTGGTGAGTCACAGAGCAATGGCTCAGCGTGTCCCCTTAGAGAGACAGCCACGAAGGAGCCCCACAGTCACCCAGTGTGCCTTGTCTGTGAAATCAGGTTTGTGAACAAGGTGGGTGACGTAAGGATTTATTTGGGTTTTATGTAGAGATTTGTGTATTTATGTCTTCCTTTGCAAATCATTGTTTTCATTTTTGGCAGCCAAGTGATAATTAATTCTAGGAGGGCGTGGGGTCCCCCTATCTGAGCAGCTCTGGCTTTCTGTTCCCAGTGGCCCCCAGAACCGACCCCCCCACACACCCAGAAGGGGTGCTCGCTCCTCTGTGTCACCCGGTCGGGTCGGATCATGCCCAGCCCTGCGCTTCTCTCGCCCTTACTTCTTCAACACCGGTCTCGTCACTCAGTGTTCATGTGTGGCTCGTGGTCTCCCCCAGACCGCGACCCCTTGGTGTAGGTCACCCTGGCCTCCCCTCCTGCGCCAGGAGACAGGAGGTGCTCCATAGAAATCGCTTGCACGGGCGACCTTGGAGCTGCTTCCAGGGCTGCCACCTGGCGGAAGTCGGCCCCCTGTGGCTTATAACCTGCTGGGCGAGGGAGCAGATGGGCTTGTTAGAATTCAGTGCGAGGTCGGCGGAGCCGTGTCTGTGACCGACGTGGCTAGGCCCTCGTGTCCAGGTGGTGTAGGAGGCTTCCTTGGGCACTTTTCCAGACAACTGTGGGGCCGGAGGAGTGACCTCCGGGCAGAGACAGTCAATGTGGCGTCACATGTCTGCTGTGGCAGAGAAGTTTCTGCGGGCTGCGTGGCCGCGGGCTCCTTTCACCCTCGGCTCAGCAGCGCGCCCTGAGCCCTCTCCGCAGGCCTGCTTCACAACAGAGGGGAACGAGGCCCTCGGTTCCTCGCCCAGCATCACGCAGCCGGGAGCTTTGGCGCTGGCATTGAAACTCAGTTGAGCTCGCTCCGGAGACGGTGCCCTGGGCAGGGCATCTGGTGCCTCTCAGGAAATGGCGAGCACACCGCACACCCGCCCGCCTACCCCCTCACTCACTCACCTTCCCACCAAAAATGCAAGAGCCTTGTGAAAGAAACAGCTTCCAGGTACTGACTGTGTCTTTAAAAACCATATTAAATCCCCCCCACCCCTCCTCCCAAGCTCCTTCTTGGCTGTCAGACTTGGAAGAGCGTGTCTGCAGTGAATAAAAACTCTGTCTAGGATTCCGAAAGCAATAACAAACACTGGAAATTTTGACAGCAATTTGGAGTCCACTGAGTTTTTCCTGGAGAAATCAAGATAGAAACTGGCTGGAAATTGTCTGATGTGTGATTTGCATGAAAAATTCTCGGAACTATTTTGTTTGGTGGCGTTCTTGTGGGATACTGTTCAAGGGGAACCTTCCCGTGTTTCCTGCATTATGTTCTGAGTCGACTCATGCTTTTCTACTCTATTCCCCAAAAACTCTGAAGGGTTTCCCCCCATTAAGGCTGCCTGGGATTTGATTTTGTACGTTTGGCCTAACTGTCCTGTCAGAGGGATGGCCTGGGTCTAGATCTGGTGGCACCGGACGACCACTAACCTTCTCGGGGCTCAGTTTCCTCATCTGTACAGTGAACAGAAGGGACGAGATGACCTCCCGGGTCTGGCCGTGCTTCCGAGGACTTCCGCCGTTTCTTGAAGGCGAGCCTTTCTACCCACGTTTCTTCCATGTGCCTCAAAACCCTTCATCCTTGGCACTTGGTTTTTGACATAAAAGCATCTTCCGACAAGACTTCCTATCTTAGAAAATAGAGTTCAGAAAAAGCGATGATTTAGTTTTTCACATCAGACAAGTCGAAAGACGCTTTCTCCCGGGCTCACCGGCCGTTTTCTGTTTGCTCCTGCGCCCGCCTGGTGAGGGGGAGCACGCCAGGCGGCTCTGAATGTCGAGGACCGACCTGCAGCTGCGGGGGGCGGGGAGGCTGCTCCCAGGGATCGCTCCGCAGACCGGCAGGTCTTTTCGGCGGGAGCAAATGCTGGCACGGCTGGCCGGTCTGCTGGCGCCTGTCCTGGAATTCGCCAAGGTGGCATTCGCATTCTGGACCGGGGTCCTTTGTCCCTCATCACCTCCACGCCTCTTCGCTGTTAAAAAAATCAATGTCGGCGAAAGACAAAAGCAACTAGCGGTCAAAACAGTAACAGCTCGGTGACTGGAAGGGTAATAACGTGTGCGAATGTCTATTGAAGGCTCAGCGCAGGCCGGGCCCTGTTCCAAGTGCTCTGTGCACGCGCCTTCTTTTGAAGTGGCTATTCTCATTCTCCAGCCCCTCAGCTGAAGCACAGAGAAGTTAAGTCACTTGACCGAAATTGCACAGGGAGCAGTTTTCTGAACCTCGGCTTTTAACGCTGGGTGTGGGATGGGGGTGGGCCGGGTCCAGCCGGAGGCTGAAATGTATCCCAACAGACTGGGAAGAGTGCATTTGGAGGGCGATTGGCCACCTGGATTCTAACAGCTTTAAAAGGATTTTCTTCAAATTCTCCCCTGTGGTCATATTTATTAATTCTAGAGAGGAAGGGAGAGGGGGAGAGAGAGAAATATTGATGTGAGAGAAACATCGATCACTTGCCAACCCCCCACATGCACCCCAACTGGAGATGGAACCCCCAACCCAGGCATTTGCCCTGTCCGGGAATCAAGCTCGTGATTCTTTGGTGCAGGGGACGACGCCCAGCCAACTGAGACACACTGGCCAGGGTGATTCTGACAGCTTTAAATTAATATTTAGTGGGTAGAAATGCATGGAAAGTATTTCCAATCCTGGATGCTTCCGAATGAAAGACATATGATACTTTTATTCTTTCGTCTATTACAAAAGTATTCACTCAATATGACAATATACTTTAGAGATGCTTTAGAAGACAGAAGCCTGGAGTCAGAGGAGATGCTTGGACTTACAGCCACAAAAAATAAGAGCCGAACAGTGAGACAAATACTATCTTGTCATACGTGGCGGAGATGCTGTGGACTGGGACGGACAAGCAGAACGCACAAAGGCATCCGGGGAAGGAAAAAAACCCATCTGGTAGGAGGAGCACGATACTTATCAGAATATCAAGAGAAGTGGTCATGTGAGTGAGTGAAGACAACTGGTTGTGTTGTTTATGGAGCCCCCTTTTACACACGCACACACACACGCACGCACACGCACACAGTCGCACAACCCACAGTGGGATCCCAGGGCCTCAGAAGTCAACGGGAAGGGTTGACGGCAGCGGGAAGCGGGCTAACACACTTGGACAATCAGACCCCAGTAATTCAAGAAGGCGAGTTTGGCAGACAGGGAATGGAACCGTGGGGCAGCGCTTCCTTCATTTCCAAAGGTCTCCGCTGGGATTTTCAAAGGCCTGGTGGTGATAGAACCTCATCTGAACATCCACAAACTAAAGCCCAGGAGAGCTGAGACCGCTCTGCGCGCTGGGGTGTGTCCTGGGGCGGGGCGGGGCGGGGCGGGGCGGGGCGGGGCGGGGCGGCTGAGGCGGAGAGGCGGAGCTATTGGGGGTTGGGGGCAGTTCAGTTTCCCAACTGTGTGAACGTATTTCAGTATTTTAGTATCCTGCACTGCCATTCAGGGGCGTCGCCACCCTCTTCCTGAGACTCTGAGGACAGGCAGCTGTCATCCTCTGTTCCTGGGACCCCAGCTCTTCGTAGTATGGACCTCTGCTTACAGTGCGTGAGTGACGAAGGCATGGGGACTGGAGTGAGAGGGGTACTGGAGTGAAACCCTTTCTCTCAGAAGGACGAGAGGCTGCACTGGTGAGTGAGTTGCACAGGCTAGGTGTCGCTGTGAAAACAACCCCGGACCTTGGTGACTTACTACACGAAGGTTCATTTCTTGATTTCTTGTGTATAAGGTTTACCTGTTCCAGGTCCCTCCCCTCTGGGACCCAGGCTGGTGGGGTGGCCGCTGTCGGAAATGCATGGTCGCTGTGGCAGCGGGAAGAAGAGAAAGTGGCCGTTGTGTGCTGGCTCTCCAGCGTCTGCCGGGAAACGACAGGTTGCTTTTGCTTCTGTTTCGCTGGCCGAAGTGGGCCTCGTTTAGGGCCCACTCTTGTCTTTTATGAAAGGCAGTCTCCCTAGGTGTCACACGATGTTTGCTCTGGGCCCCAGGCCCGCCACGGTGTGGCAGGGAACCCGGTGCGTATGGCGCTGTCCTTGCTTCGGAGCGGCTCGCCTCCTACCGGGAGCACAGTAGGGAAACAGATACCCTGCAATAGGCCCGCAGGGGCTTTTCACGGACTAAGAAGAGGAGACCTCTTCTGTAAACTCCTTGTGTGGTTCAAGGTCGCTGCCAGTCCCTCATAGTTACAGAGCTCACGCTTGAGGCTTTCCAACTTCTGTGTTCCCTACGTACTTTTCCCTACGCCGCGATGAAGCTTCGCCAGCACTATGAGTTCTCCCCGAGTGGTCCTCCCTCCTTCCCCCGGAGAGCAAAGGCGTCAGGACACACGCGATTCTGTTAGGCAGGGATTAGTCTTACCGACCTCTGTCTTGCCATGCCGGGCACGTGCGCGGCACAGCAGGAGCGGATGAGAAGCGACAGTGTGAGTGACTGCTCGGCCCCTCCCCTGAGCGTCTCTCCGGCTGGTCTTCCTGGGGGGTGTCGTCCTCCCTAAGCTCCGGGGTCCACCCGCCCTGGTCGGGCACCTGTTTCATTGGCTGTTTACTGTTCCCTCCCTCCTCTGCCGCTCTTCCTAGCGTGCAGCTCCTGCCAAACACCCCGCGGTACCCACGGTTTCGCTGACTCGCCTGCCTCTTGCCTCCGCGTGCTTGGGGCTGGTGCTTATTCTCAGGCGTTTGCTCTGTGGCAGCTGGAAATCTGTCAGCTCTTGTGTGCGGTGGTGTTGTTTGTGCTGGGTTGATGAGTGCCCCCCCCAAATTCCTGTCTACCCACAACCTTACGACGTGACCATATTTGGAAATAGAGTTTCTGAAGACATAATTCGTGACATGGAGATGAGGTCATCCGGAATGAGTGCGGGCCCTAATCCAAGGACTGGTGCCCTGACAGCAGGAGAAAGCAGGCACGGGGACACACCCAGGAGAACCCCGAGCGGTGACTCGGTGACTCTGCGCCACGGACAGCCTTGAAGTAGCGAGAAAGGATCCTCCCCCAGAGCTGCCAGGGAGGCGTGGCGCTGTGACACCCCGACTTTGGATGGCTGTCTTCTAGAATGGGGAGGCAGCATATTTCCGTGGAATGTGACTGACGAGCTGAAATTAGTACCTGTTTATTCGCATCTTGTCTAATGAATGTGAACCTCACTCATCGGGGAGCACCTTGTCTGTCAGTCTTTCTCAGCACCGCCCCCCATGATGAGCTCCCCTGAGATGTCCCGAAATAGCACCAGCCCGCAGAAGAGGCTAGGGACGGGGTATATTGGCGTATTTGCCAAACCACAATTTCAGAATGTCCTGACGGCTGGTAGACTAGGCCACGCTTTCTGCGCAGAGGAGCGAGGACCTACAGCAGGTGCAATCGGGAGTTGAGGCCCGGCTGTCCGAAGCACTCAGCACTAGCAGTGCCCCTCGAGCTGTGGGGTTCGACCTCACCAGGTGGCTGCATCTGCGTGGCCGGCGCCCCCAGCACTGTGCCCCTGGTCCTCCTATGAGAAATGGGTGGGGAGGGTCCTTCCTTGGCATCAAGTCCGCATAGAGAGGAAGACCCCCAGAGGACAAGCGACATGCCCAGGGTCTCCCAGCCAGTTACGGAGGGAGCTGGGGTTCGAATCCAGCTCCTCTCATCCCGACCTCGAGCTTTCTCAGGGAGATGCACGGCCTCTTCTCTGCTTAGTTGAACCCCTGGCAAACCGCCAGCCCCCCACAGATGGTGTCCTTGGCAGTGGGTGTCTGAGCCACCTCTGCCACCAGAGGGAAGTGGACCAGAGAAGGTTCCAGATGGGTCCCCAGAGTGTGCACAGGCTCCCGGCTGACTTGTTGGGTGGAAGCTGGCCTCAGGTCTGGGCTTGTGATCAGCACCCAGAGGCCCTCGTTGGTGGCTGTGACCTTGAGGCTGTGACGGGAAAACCTGATCACAATGTGGAAGAAAGGAGCGAGCTGCAATGGGATCAGCCCCCGAGGGTGGGCAGGGCTCACTAGGAGGTGGGGAGATTTCACCAAAGGTGCCCACGGTCTGCCTCGATGAGTCCTCACCCTTCCTGTGGGAAATGGACTCGTGTGTCCATCAGAGAATGAACTTTCAAAAAGACACAAGTAAGCTAAAGGAGAGCAGGCTTCAGCCTGTGCCGGTTTGTTTCCAGAAAAGTAAAACCTAGGGAAGGCGGCTTCCTCTCGGGCGCTCTTCTCACCTGGAATGCTCCGAGGGACGGGGGTGGCGGTGGATGCAACCCGAAGCTCGGATGGTGCCCCTCAGCCCTGGACGGCAGCGCAGCCGAGGAGCCCGCAGAAAGGCGAGGACTGCATTTGGAAAAGCCTCCCCCGGCCCTTTGCAGGCAGGCCCCTGCAGAGGGAATTCCCAAGGCCTCTGGCAGGTTCTGACATGCGGACAGCGGACAAACTGGAGCAGCTCCGAGCCAGGAAAGAGCCGGGCCTGGAGGTTACCCTCCCGCCACCCACTTCCCTGCACATCTGGGGAGGCAGAGCCCACGGCTCTGTCACTTGAACGGGACCTGCTGAGATCATCGGACCCACTCAACGGAGCCCAGCTGGGTCAGGACCTCTAGATACTTGGACCCTGGTTTTGTTAATAGTGACGATGCGCCAGCACAGGATCAGCCCAGTCTTGTGACTTCTGTCACCGTTTGCTGGGTACTTTCTGTCCCAGACTTCTTAGCTGCTGGTGGTGACTCTCTGATCTAGTTCTGGCCAGAGGGACATTGTTTCTGAGAACTATTTTCCTCTGTGATGATGAAAACAAAGCCCTTTCTTGTCTGCCTCTTCCTTTATTGCGTGGGCATTGTTATGACTGTGATGCCTGGAACTATGGAAGCCATCTTGTCACCATGAGGTCACACGTTCAGGGACGAGAGTGCCACCTTCTTGGGGTGCTCAGACGGAAGGATGAGGAAAGCCTGAGTTTTTTATTGCATTGTTGAGCCTCAGAACAAACCGGACCTCCAGCCTTTACCAAGTAAACAATGGTTGTCTGTCTGTCAGGCAGATTTCCCAAAGCGTGCTTGAGATGGTGGGGGAGGGCCGAGGATGACAGGTGGGAGGAGTCAGGGACTGGAGACCGTTCCCTAAGAAGCTGTGGAACCGTGAGCGATTGCTCACCTCTGGGCCGCGGTGTCCTCTCCTGAGAGAGCAGGGCATTGCACTGGATGGTCTCTGGGATTTTTGCAGTTTGGACGTCCCCTGTGAGCGCACCGTCAGGCCTCCGGGAGGGAGCCGCGGCCGGGCACGTACTCACAGAGGATTTTGGAGAACTATTAATTCTGCCCGAGGAAAATATTGAGAGTGTTTTTTCTACGGCAAATGCGGCGCTCTGGGCCTGTGGAGAATTTTCTTTTTCATTTCTGAGTTCGTGTCTAATACATTTTGATGTTTGCGAGTGCGTGAGCTGCTGTAGGGGACTTTCATCAGATGCTCATTAGGTGTCTTATTTATAAAAAGTGATTTACATGCGGGGAGCAGAGGCTTCTTTCTCAGGAGCAGGTGTGTGGGACGAAGAGAATCCTGCAGGCTAATGTCTTGTTACCCAAATCCACGGGAATTTCTGGTATCCGGGGCAGGTTTTGCACCGGTCTGGGGAGAGAACTCTGGGGACAGAGCTTCTGAATAAATCAGTCTGTTCTTCCAGTTCCTGGTTCTGCAGAGCAGAGCTCTGGCAGGATCCCAGAGAAGCATCAGCAGGGGAGGGCGCCCTGTTTTTGCTTTAGCCAATGGCAGTTTCCTGCCCAGCTTTGCAAAACAGGCTTGCCCCCTCCACAAGCACCTCCGGCGACCTCGGTTCCTCTCCGTCTTCTGGCTGCACATGCTCTGCCCCGAGTCAGATCTCTTCAGTTCTAGTGTTTCCCCCTCCCCCAAACCATTTTTCCTTGATTTCTCCTTGCTCTTCCCCACCTTCTTCCCCTTTTCATATCCATTTACCATTTCCCTTTTCTTCCAATTCCTCCCACCTGCTATCACTCCTCTACATCACCCTCTCCTCTTTTGGCCTTCCACTGCCACGTCCTAAAGAGCTTCCTTGACCTTAGAGTAGTGATGTTCTTAAAATCTAACGAGGCTCTGCCCAGGTAGCTCGGTTGGTTGAGCATCGTCCTGATACACCAAGGTTGCAGGTTCAATGCCCACTCAGGGCACATACAAGAACCAACCAATGAATGCATCAATAAGTGAAATAACAGATTGATGCCTCTGTCTCTGTCTTATCCTTTCTCTCTCTCTTTAAAATCAATTTTTAAAAATCTAACGAGAACTCTGGGAGTCCCCACGGTCTCATATAATCATACAGAAGTATTTTACTAGCTGCTGTTTGCAGTTCAAGGAGAATTTCACGGGTACGGCCCGCTCTGCTCTCCTTCCAGCATTCTGTAGCGGAACGCTTACTGCTAGACCCACGCTGGGTGAAAGTGGGGTGTGGGAAGGAGGGCATATGGGGCAGAGCACTGGAGACCCCCGAGCCCGTGACTGTCACCGGTTTACATACGCCGTTTACAAACCCATATCAGAGAGCACCGTGACATGCGAAAGCACTGAGCTGAGCACTGTGGGGGAGACACGTCACCTTATATGCGTGAGTGAGGTGTACGGAGCTTCCACAGACGAGGAGCAGGCGGGAATTGTAGAAGGAGCCACGCCCACTCAGAGGGACGTGTGCCAAGATTAGATGCTGTGCGGCATCACGGCTGGTTCGATCCAGCTGCCGCGGACAGGGACATCAGATGCCTCTGGACCCGCCGAAATACTCTTCCCTGACTGAGGGCACGTGGGTTTGTTTGACTCCGGGACCGAGCTCCGGAGCATTGGTTAGGAGGCCTCAGTCTCCGCCAATGCTTTTCCTACATGGAACATCCCGGCTTTCCCCTCAGCTCACCATTCAGTGACGTTTTCCCCTCATGTGTGTTTCCCTGCTTGGCAAGTCAGTCCATTGGCTTTGTGGATTTTATTTATTTTACAGCTTAAGTAGTCTGTGCCTCATTATCTTTCACAGGGTAGGCTGTAGGAGAGCCAGTGAATGTTTAACAACCAGCAGCAGCACATGGAAACATCTGAACATTAAGAACTGGAAAAAAAAAAAAAAACCTAACCAACCCAAACCCAACGCAACCCAACTAAACACCAACCCAGCCCGACCCAACCCAACCAAACACCAACCCAGCCCAACCCAACCAAACACCAACCCAAGCCAACCCAACCAAACACCAACCCAACCCAACCAAACACCAACCCAACCCAACCAAACACCAACCCAACCCAACCCAACCAAACACCAACCCAACCTAACCCAACCCAGCCCGACCCAACCCAACCAAACACCAACCCAACCCAGCCCAACCCAACCCCAAACCAGAAACCACAGCAGGAACATGGCTCAGCAGCTCTTGCTCAGGAGACCGGGCCTGGCTGGGAAGTGAGACCCGCAGTAACCAGTATCTAACCAAGCGTTGGTTGCACCTGGACTCAGCCAAATTCAGTGATGGCCCAATCCAGATCTGAAGATTGCTTCTAGATGTTTGTGAGGTCTTGTTGGTCTAACATTCCAATTTTAACAGACTGACAAGGAACAAAAGCCATAGTTTTAACAATAATAACTTGCCTGTTCCTTTGTAATTATTCACCAGGTGCGGCTGCCAAATTCGGTGAGTTTGGGTAAGGTTATGCTGCTTTCACTCTTGGGCTGGCAGCTGGGTTTTCTCGGAAGGACCCCCCCAGTGCTGGAGTTCATTTTGTTCTGTGGTCTCATGGAAGACCCCGGGAGCGTTTCAGCCCCCAGCAGCGCTTCTGCAGCACAGCTTTCAAACTCCGGCACGATGGGAGTCCGAGACACCGTTCCTCCCCGGAAGACATGCCCGGAACTTTCCCCACAGGGGCGCTTTGCCCCCACAGCTAGATGCTCTTGTGATTGGCTTTCTGGCACTGGCGATCACTAATGCACCACGTGGATGCAACAGGAATTTATTGACAAGGCAACAGAGTTTATTTGCTTATTTTATTTCTTCTCTCCTCCCTTCCTCCCTTCCTTCCTTCCTTCCTTCCTTCCTTCCTTCCTTCCTTCCTTCCTTCCTTCCTCTCCCTCTCCTCCCCCTCCTCCTACTTCTTCCTCCACATTCTCTTCCTCATCTGCTTCTTCTTCCCTCTCCCTTCTCCTCCTCCTGTTGTTATTATTGTTCTCCTCCTCCTTCTTCCTGTTAAAGAAACCCTTTTAAGATTTTTTCTCTTTGTCTTTGACCTTTGCCATCTTAATTGTGATGTTTCTTGGTGTGGACCTTTTTACATTCTTCTTGTTTGAAACTCTCTGTGCTTTGTGGATTTGCCTGTCTTTTTTCTTTGGTACGTTAGGGAAGTTTTCAGTCATTATTCCTTCAAATACATTCTCGACCCCTTGGTCTCCTCTCCTGCTGGTGATGCTGCCATTGTTACCACATCATGTGTTCCCAAAGGTCTCTTAAACTCTCTTCATCTTTTAAAAAATTCCTTTTTCCCTTTTGCTGCTCTGATTGGGTGTTTTCTGCTACTTTGTCTTTCAAATCACTGATTTGATCCTCTGCTTCATCAAACCTGCTGTTTTTTCTTTCCAGTGCCTTCTTCATTTCTGGTATTGTCATCTTCATCTCTGACTGGTTCTTATTTACAGCTACTGTGTCCTTTTTCATGCTCTTATAGTTCTCACTAAATTCCTTGAGCCTGTTTATGACCACTGTTTTGAACTCTGTGTCTGCTAAATGGCTTGTCTCCATTGCATTTATTTCTTTTTCTAGAGATTTCTTCCGGGTTCATTTGGGCCACATTTCTTTGTCTCCTCATTTTGGCGGCCTCTCTGCTAATTTCTGTGTATTAAGTAGAGCTGCTAAGACCCCCAGTCTTGGAAGGGTGCCTGTGTGCAGCAGGTGGCCCGTGGGACCCAGAGGCTCGGTCTCCTTGATCCCCGAGCTGGGCGTTCTAGCAGCGGCCTTTGTGTGGGTTCTGGGGCCCTCCTGTTGCCGTTTGGTCTTCACTGCTATCGGGCCGTTCGTGCCTGAGGATCGCCCCCGACCACAGCGTGTGCGCTGCTGTGCAGGTGCTGAGCATGTGGGGCGGGATTCGCCTCAGCAAGGTTTGGTTTGGTGCCTGCAGAGGTCTCCCTTTGGAGATGCCGCTTGTGGAGCGAACTGGATCCTGCTCTGATGTCGTCTGAAGCCGGCCGCCGGGTGTGTTTGTTCTGGGCCTCTTGGGAGGGACTCGGGTGCAGGTGAAAGGCAGGTGCTGCCTGTGACCGACCCCGGGCCCTGATCCTCCCATCGACTTCCACAGGCTGTGGCTGGGGGTCAGCAGTTGGGGCTGGGGCCGGGGACAGTGCTGGCCTCGTACCTGGCCGGGGCCCTCTCTGAGGCCGGGAGCCCAGGAAGTCGGTCTGGCGTGTCCTGTGCGCGGCGCCCAGACCCCTCCACGGAACGCTGCCCCGCCCAGGGTCTGTGGAGGGAAAGCTAAGGAGGGCGGAAAGGCAGCCCTTGCTTTCCAGAGGAGCCAGGGAACCCCCCCAGCGCTCTGGCCCTCAGCGAGGACAATTTCTAGGAAACAAGGGAGTTCAGTGTTTTTTTAGTTCTGATTTTTATCTCAGTCCTTAAACACCAGGCTTTGGAAATCAGACCCTACTCATTCTGGAGGTCTAATTATTAGGCAATAATCATCACTGAGGCTCTAAGTGATTAGTAATGGCAGGGTTTTGTTTGACCATTAGGCTTTAATGGTTTTGTTCTGCTCCTGGGAGCTGGAGGCAGACAGGAGGAAGTGGGCTCTCACATGCTCTTCCTGGACTCCGGCTGATTATAAGGGTGGCCCTTGAGAGGTGGACCCTGGGATCTGCGGCCACTTCCGCTGCCCGGTGGCCCTCAGCTGCACCCCTGCTGGGCAGCGTGGCACTTCCCAACAGCTTTTAGCATTTTTGCTTCCCCAGATGACCAGTGGCTCCGAGGGAGAGGAATTTACCATCAACTGCTTCTTTCCTTCCTTTGATGCCGTGACTGCTCTGAGGCTCAGGAAGTCCAATTCCTCATGTGAATAGTGGGCTCGGGCACTGGGCTCACACTTCGTATGCATTGTTCTATTAAAGCTCATAAGTACCCTGAGGGACATGGAGTGTCATTGCTATTTTAAATATCAGGATGTCGAGGCTTAGATGTCAAGTCACTTTCCAAGCGTACCTACCTCGTACCTGAGAGAAGTGAGATCTGGGATTAATTCTTATTGGATTATAAATAACGTGCTCTTGCGGCCACCCTACCTCACTTACCTGAAGGACCACAGAAGAACCTGGGCCCTGGGCCGGGGACAGGGCCACCTCCTGGGTCCTAGAGCAGTCCCTGCTCCGTTCTGAGCGGGTGGTGTGCCGGGATGCTTTTGGAGCGTGAGCGAACCAGGACCCGAGACACAGACGCCACGGCAGGCGCTCACGCCGATTCTGCCACGTGCCAGACCCTGCCGTAGGGAGCGTGTCGGCGTTTTGTCACTGAGCCTCTCGCAGCCCTGTCCAGCAGGTGACTGCCATCCCTCCATTGCAGTTAAGTCACAGAGATGCTAGGTAACTTGTTTGACGTCACGTAACCCGCAGGTGGCTGAGCAGGGACCCGGGCAGGCTGGCCCCAGGCTCCTGCACTCCTCCCCATTCCTACAGGGCCTCTCTGACCACGACGGGGAGAGTGGGGGCAGAGTTTGTGGGGCGGGGGGACAGTTTGCCAACAGTTGTGTCTGAGCATGTGACACCTGAGGGCTACTGTTCCAGTCGGCATTATCAACGCGCAGGCGGTGTGTGAAGCCGGAGCTCACGGGAAGTTAGTTTTCCCCCCTGCCCTGTAGGAAATGAACAGGTGACAGAGACGGCGGGGGGCAGAGGAGGGAGGGCTGGCAAAGAACCCAAGTGACCCTGCCCTCTCTCTCACACTCCACCCCCAACCTTTGGTGGGACCCCCACAATCCCCCCATTCTTTTCTACTGCCCTAGAGTGCCACTCCTGCAACCTGGGGTCCCCTCCACCAGACAGACAGACAGACAGACAGACACTCTGGGTGCCTCACAATCCTCGCTGGGCTCCTGCCACACAGCCCTCTGGTCCGGCACGAGCAGGCAGCTCCCCCGGGGACCCCCCGCCCCCGGCTCCGTGCCCGCGGTGCCTTGCTCAGAGAGTCCCAGGCCTCCGTCCCCGCTTTGTCCAGGTCCCGACTCAAGCCCGTTGGGGACCTTTCCTGCCCACTCTGTCCTTGAAAGAGCACCCCTAGTGTCTCGCCCCCCTCACCTGCTTTAGCTTCCTTCATAGCCCCGAGCACTGGGGACCCAGCGCTGAAGGCTCTGACGCAGCCAACTGAGTGAGCGCCCGGAAACTGCGGAGCGCCCCCCCCCCATTAGGAAGTGCTGTTTGTCAAATTAGAAAGTACTCCAGCCACCCCAGGGGAGAGTCCCGGTAGTCATCTTCCTCATGAGTAACTTCTTACGGAGAATAGCAAACGGGAAAAGCAGCCCGAGTTCCGGATGAGGGGAGGGGCCGAGGGCCCGAATTCCCACTCTGGGCAGCTCAGTGGGCGTTTGCACAGCGATCCGACCGTGGGTGAGGTGTTCGCACCCCAAGGCCGTTCCTGCCAAGGGCGGAGAGCTTACTCACGTGCCGCAACGGTGCCTTCCGGGCACCTCCGAGGGGGCCCAGCCCGTCCAAGGTCACGGTGACGGTTGCCCTGCTCTGCTCCTGCTGGGAGAAGTGTCAACCTCTGGCCCAGCTCTCAGCACCGGAGCGACGCCCAGAGGGTGCAGGGCCCTTCACTGCCCCTCCAGTCAGGCCAGTAAGTGCCGTTGGCCCCCTGGGCACCCCCAAGCTGGGGCCTCACCCCTCGCCCACGGCTGACTTGCTCACTCCAGGGCCAGGGGACCGAGGCAGTGCCAAACGCCAATTAGCTTGGCACGTAAACGCACAGCTTCCCGGCAGCCAGGCGCGGCGTTACCACGAGGACTGAAGACTGACAGGCGGGCTGGGGAGGAAGCGCCCTGTTTAAGGACATGGTTGGTTTCGGGCCTAAATGAGGAGGTTAGTGCGCTGAGCTTTCTGCTCTGCTTCCCTAGTAGGGCACCGCGTGCTGCCCGGTACCGATGGGGGGTTCCAGTTAAGCCTTTTGTCTTTCTGTCTGTGGGGGGTGGGACACGCTCGTCCCTGTCAACCTTAAGGACTTGGATGGTGGACTCCTCCCCATCTTCTGTTAGGGGTCCGGAGGTCCCCTTCGCACTTGGTGGCTGTCTCCTTCCATCGAGAGCCCCCTCTGACAGACCAACGCTACAAACAAGGGAAAAACGGAAAGAGAGAAGCAGTAACGCAACGCCCTGCTCGGGATAAAGCCACTCTCTTCTGAACCCAGAAAGCGCCAATAAATCCGAGACCTGGCAAAACTAGGGCGAGCAGGTCCGTTCAATATTGCCTGATCAACCATGGGAGCTGAATGTGCTGGTAACGCGCATCATCAGAAGTTACTGGGGAGCGGGAACTGGTCTGGAGCGCGCTAAGTGGGTCCCCGCTTTGGTGTTGCAGTTCCGGTTGAACAGAGAGGAGAGGAGGACAGACATGTGCTTCCTCTGCCTCTTTCCTGAAACTCTACCTGGCGTCCAGGGGCTGTGCCCACCCCTGGAAGCGCAGGGTAGGCTAAGAGTGAGGCAGCCTTGATCATTGACCTCCGTGACCTTTGCCCTCCGTGCTTCTATAAGACCCAGAAGATCTGCTACAAAGCGTGGAGGGAGCGCTCCTCCTTCCCCCAATAGTTTGGGGCGATGAGAATTCACTGGGCCCCCTGGCTCTCTGGCTGAGGGCATTCCGCCCAGCACCAGACCGGCCAGGCGATCGTTTCTACACGAACCGCCTCCCCTTCTGTCCCCCAGTGCCGCGTGCGGAACTCCAGGCTTCTGTCCCCACGCAGCTGCATTTTCTGAGGATCTGTTGTTTTTTGCCGGGAGGCATTCTTCAGGTTGCTGGCCAGGCTCCCTGGAGCTCGGGCTGGGCTGCACGTCGCTGTCCCTGTCGCAGTGGAAAAAGGCCCAGAGGAAACATCAATCAGGTGCGAGTCTCGCGGATGAGAACCGGGAGCAAGCAGAGCGCGAGCAGCGTCTGCCTGGTGCAGGCCCGGCCTCGCGCCCAGCGCCCAGTGGGGTGGGTTGCCTAGCAGCCCCTGTCACTTCAGCCAGCGCTAGGCAACGAAATGCAATTTGTCAGCCGCAGCCCGGCTGCGTTTTCGCCTGGTTTTTCCAAGACTCACAGGTATTTCAGAAGCATCTCAGCTTCAATCCCATTTCCTTCCCCGTCTGCATCGGGGGTTCTGGCTCAGCCTCCCCTCCCCGCTCCCCTCTGACATTCAGATGCTCTTCCCTCAAAGGAGGAGCTGTGGCAGGAAAATTCTGTGCATTGTAGAGGACAGGAAAGTGAGGATGTGTCCCTCTGGGGACATGAGGCATCTCCCGCTTTCCAGGAAGCCGGCCCTCGGTGGCCATTTGCGAGGCCCCTCACTGACACAGGCACTGTTAGGTGTGTGAACGGCAAGTCACTGATGGGCACTGAGGAATCCCGCCTTCACCTTCACTGCAGAGGCAGACTCCCCGCTGCCCTGCTGAGTGGGGAGGCCCAGCAACCCACGGTCTCTAGTGTGCACTTCCTCTGTGTTAATCCTCTTCTCCCTTTTAATTCTCGAGGTAACCCTGCTGTTTCTGTTGCACGGCTGAGAAGCAGAGGCATCCGAGTCTGAGCCTCCCCAGCCCCTGGTTCTTCTGTGGCTCTGAGAGGCACCCGCTGCTGCCTCCCCAAAGGCCCAGGGCTCATCGGAAAACTCGGGGGTCCGGTGAAGAAGCTTGTGATGATTCTGCAAGAAGAGTGTTGTTGCTTTGAAATCCAGGACAGCATCCGATTTAGAGGGACTCAGAGAAGGGCATCTGTGGTTGGGTGTCCTGCAGGGGCTGAGCCCCGGGTAGGGCCGAAAGGCTTGAGGAGGGCTCGAGTGCTCTCCTGAGCCTTTCCGGGGAACCCACCCACAAGCAGTGGCACCTGCAGGCCCCGCAGACCAGCCTTCAGGCTGATTTTCAGATGGCAGAGCAACACCTGGGAGCGACAGTGAACCTGCACTGGACTCTGCCCACTGGCCTTGGCTGAGCTTCAGAAGTCACAGTCCACGAGCCCGGGTGCGCCTGTGTCCACCCCCACCCCCACCTCTGCACGCAGGTCCCAGCTGCTGAGCAAGCACCCCCCCCCCCCCCCCCGCAACTAGACTGAAATAAGATACATATTAATCCTCCCCAGCACTGTGGTGCACAGTTCCCCAAGTGGGAACTAGAAAACAAACAGGGGAAAGCCAATGACCCAGAGAACAGAAAGGGGAGGGGGAAGACTCAAGAGGCTTGGTTCAAGGTCAGAGTGAGTCAGGCAGGAACTCACAAATGTACACACTCTCTCTTCGTTTTTGGAATGGCCCCCTTAAATGTTCGTTGCTTTGGGAAAGGAGTTTTGTGACATTGCAATGTTCTGATACCTGGGCACCACCCCCTACAAACACTCTCACACACACACTCACACTCACACTCACACACACTCATGCCACACCCAGGCTGGGTTGAGCTATGGATTCACAGACTACTGCTGAAGGGTACTGTGTAGGGCAATGGCTCGTCAACTTTAGTGTGCCTGTCTTGTCAAAATGCAGACTCGGGTGGGGAGGAGAGCTGGAGGCTGAGGCCCCAGGCGCTCCCGACGCTGCTAGTTCAGGAACCTTCCATAATTTGAGTGGCAAGGCTGTCGGGCTTCCCGATGGAATAAGAACGGGGCCAGAGGGCCCAGCAGGGCCTCCCTAGCTTTAAGATGTTGTTTGGGATCAGAGTGTGGTTTAAACTCAAACCATCAAAGGTCCCAAAACGGTCAGCCTTACTAAATGTAACTCACTTTATTGAAAAACTCCCTATTGACAGAACCAATTTTTTCCCCAGCAGCAGTGAGGTTAGAAGTGACACTTGACCCCCAGTATGAAATCTGTGCGGTCACCACTGCTCTCAGAAGTGGCCGTTGTCCCTCTCATTCCGAGGTGAGAGAGTAACGGCAGGAGCTGACGTCGGGGCTGGAACCCACATCTCGCCTTCGAGTCCTAGACAGGACCTCTGACTGCGCAGAATCGCCTGCTGGACCCTCGAGGGGGCCCGGGGTAGCAGGTGCCAGTCAGTTCAGGTCTGATCAACCTCATGGAGCTCGACAGCTTCCAGGAGGCTGGGGACGGGCGCTGGCAAGGAGAGGCAGTATGAGGTCAGCCGGCTCTGGGGGAAAGGGAGGAGCTGAGACGGTGTTTCGTGTGACTGTCCCCACCCACCCGTGTCCTGCCCCAGCCCCGCCCGCTGTTTTGGCTTCCCTTCCCTTCCACCCCCCACACAGCCGCACACACCTGCTGTCCTCGGCCTGGCCTGGCTGGCCCAGAGGAGTCGGACTGGAATTCCTTACAAATGAGACGTGTTTTATTATTAATTCCCTTGTTCCAGAAGCAGTGTAAAGACATTGGTAATAATATGCACTCACCGTATCGCTCTGTCCAGAGTAGCAGGGACGATACCTGGTGAGACGCTGTTTAACGTCAGGGACTGAATTTCTAACGTGGAATCTGAGTGATTTTCTCTCGTGCACATGGGAGTGGGTTGCAGAGGGGCACTCACTGCCCTCCGGGGCTCAGCTGCGTCCCCAGCAGTGCCCTAGCCGGGCTGGGGGCAGAGACCAAGGCCCTCATTCAGCAGCACCAGGTACCATGGCTTTTAAAAGGAGTTTGACCCCATTAAAAAATAGAGTCATATTTGATTACTGATGGGCACTCGGGCTGTTTCCAACACTTGGCTACTGTAAATAATGCTGCTGTGAACATTGGGGTGCATAGGTTCTTTTGATTGGTGTTGCAGGGTTCTTAGAGTATAATCCCAGCAGTGGAATTGCCAGGTCAAAAGGCAGTTCCATTTTTAGTTTTTTTGAGGGAATCCCATACTGTTTTGCAAAGACAGTGGGGGGCGGGGTGGGGAGGATTGAATGTGGGAGGTAGGTAGGGCAGGGGAGAGTAATGGGGGAAAATGGGGACAACTGTAACTGAACAACAATAAAAAGAGAGAGAGCCATGTTCGCTGAGCTTATTCAGATGGGCTTGGAAATGGCCGTGGAGCCGGGACACAGACTCTGGAGACGTGAACAGTGATGGTTAGATACAGCTGCCGGCCCGGCTCTTCATCGCATTTTATCGAACCGCCTCCTTCATGGTCTGGGAGAGGTCGATGCTACAGAACTTTAATTAAATTCAGGGTGGATATTAAATTGCAAGTGGTGGTGGACCTTAGGTGGAAATGGAAAGTGACCGAAGAGGAGGTGAGAGAGAGAAGATGAAATAAAACCCAGCACGAACGGGTGAAGAGACGTGCCTTCGCAAGGACTCGCGTGGAGACGATGCAGGTTTCGGAGGGTGGTTTGTTCTTCCCCGCCGCACCAGGGGCGGTTCCGCAGGGGTGGTTCCGCTGTGACCCTCGTTTTGCAGGTGGGGAAGTGGGGGCAGGGAGAGGGGAAGCGACTTGGACAAGACACGCAGGTGACAATGGGCCAGAAACCCCCTTGAGCCTGGTTGCCTCGTGCTGCTTTTCCTCCAGGGCCACAGGACAGGAGGAAATCCGTGCTTTTAAAAACCGGTTATTTGGTTTCCGTGGAAATGCATGTTTTGTGTGTTAGCCTGAGGATAACCTAGTTAAAGAAATGTTTTAAAAAAACAAAGAAAAAGATGTTCCTAGTGCCCATTTCATTACCAGCTGAGTGGGTGTCCGGTGAGCCCGCCCTGCAAGGGGCCGCCGGCCGGAAAGCACACGGTGTGAGCGGGCAGGCCTGACCCAGCTTCCGGAACAGTGTCCAGGACACAGGGCGCATTCAGCAAATAATTACTAAATGCGCTTCTGTTAGGCCATGCCGATTGCACACCAGCTTCAATCTGACGTTCGGAAAGCATCCGAGGGGGGCTCGCAGCAGAGAGGAGGGCTGGGATGCATCTGTGCTCGGTGTCCTCAGAGGTCCGAGCTGAGTCATGACCATCGCTGCTGACGCGTCCCCTGGGCACGGAGCTGACCGTGGTCTCCTGGCCTGTGCCACGGTGCCACGGTGCCACGGCGGGGCCCTCTCTCCTGCCTTCACAGGGCTGGATGAATCGGATCTGCAGAGGACCAAGAGGGTGCCGGCCAAGGAGCAGGCATAGCACCAGAGTTAGTTATCCCACCATGATGAACCTCCCTGGTGTCATCAGATTGGACGCCACCCTGCCCACTGTTTGGAAAACAAGTTAGTTTAACCACCGAATGCGTTGGCTATGATGCAAAGACGGCCCGGAACAGTGTGGCTTGTCACTTAAGGACAGATGGCAACTGACTCTGCTTTCTTTCCAGGTGAACTTCAGGAATGTGGTTATTGGAATTAATTCCCTGTGACCGTGATGTTTGACAGGCTTATGAAGAATGACAAGTTCAAGAGAAAAGCTGCTTCTTAAGGGAGGAGTGGGGCTGGGAGGACCAACGGTCAAAAGGCGAGAAAGGATGGGGGATTCTGGGGAATCTTGATGCTCAGTGGGGAAGAGGTCATAGGAAAGGTGTCAAGGTCAAGGTCAGGGACTGTGCCTTGCAGGGTGACTGTGCAGCGGGGTGCCGGTCTGGGTGTTACTGTCTGAAGTGGGAGAGAGAGCAGAGTCAGTGAGGTGCTAGTTCTGGTCACTGGAGACGGGTCCTGCGGATGGAGTCGATCGCTCCTCCCCTCAGCGTCGGTGCGTCGCCTGAGCCCCACCCCCGGCACCTGGGTCGTCCACCCGCGTCCCCAGACCAGCTGGGGTGCGGACTGTGGTCGTCACGGACTCGACAGTCGTTGGTTCAGCGCCCGCTCTGTGCCGGGCCGTCTGTGAGGACCTGCAAACGCAACGGGGGTCACACCAAAGTGGGGGACACGAGTGAAATAGTCCTATACGTGTGTGTGCAGTTTACAAAGTCTGTCAGGCCACAGAGAGCATGCCCAGGGTCCCCGGGACGTCGCGGAAGGGTCTGCTGCGCCTGGGAGGGTGACCCGAAGGGGCGATGTTGGAACTGTCATGTGGGGGTGCCGCTGGAAAGTGAGCAGATGAGGAGAGTGGGCAAAGGGCGTTCTGGGTGGACAAAGAACCCGTTCAGAGCGCCCAGGAGTGCGGGATGTGATGCGGGGAGACCAGGGCGGCTGTGGGCAGAGAAGGGTCGGCGAGGGCCGGAGTGGAGCCCCGGGGGGGGGGGGCCCACGAGCAGGGCCTCATAGGCTGAGTTCAGGGAGGTGGGCCTCTCTCCTAAGGGAAGTGGGGGGCCTTGGAGGATTTTAAGGAAGAGTGACAGTGAGCGTGGGGGGTGTGTGTGTGTGTGTGAGAGAGAGAGAGAGGGACTGTGGGTCTGCTAGGGTGGCCATTGCAAAACCCTGCAGCCTGAGTGGCGGACACGACAGGAATTTATTTCCTTGCAGGGGCGGGAGGCTTTGAGCTCCGAGTCTGGCATCAAGCGTCTGCAGAGGGTGGCTTTCCTCAGGGGCCTGTGTGCCCGACCTGCAGGGGGTGGTCTTTTCCCTGCGTTTCCCCTCACGCAGGCTGTCCTCTGTGGGTGTATGTGGGTCCCGACGCCCTTTTTTGTTTTTATTTGGACACCAGTCAGTCGGATGAGGGTCCACCCTAGTGACCTCACTTTAAACTCATTCCCTCTTTAAGGCCTGATGTCCAGAAACAGCCCGGTTCTGAGGTTCTGAGGTTCTGAGGTTCTGCGGGTGGGGCTCCAGCACAGCACTGTGGGGCAGGGGCACAGTTCGGCCCACCGCAGGCGGCCAAGCAGATCTTTATTCCGAAAGACTTCCCGAGCCACTGGGCGGGGAGGGAGGAGGACAGCCGCCCGGGTGTGGCTCGAGCCACACACCACGGTGCCCAACAGCTGTCCCAGGCACAGTCTCGGCCCGCTGCTGTGCTCTGTTCCGAATTCATTGCACTTTCACGCAGAAGGTTCTAGTGCTATGAAAAGTGAATCACTGCTTTATAAACTATACTTTTCTAAGTAGTCAAATGAGATGCTACAACATTTTGCGTAGGAGCAGCACATCTGAGTTTCAGTTTAAAACAAGCAAACAAACAAGCAAAACTCCCCAGTCATTTGAAGGCAAATGGGATTGATTTTTTATGTGACTTAATTATGGAAACACCAGATAAATAAAATAAGCTTATATTACTGCCTTTTTTTCATAAAATGTCCCTTGAAATAAAAATAAGTGAACAGATACTAGCT
Organism: Trachops cirrhosus; assembly: GCA_028533065.1. Taxonomy (NCBI): domain Eukaryota; kingdom Metazoa; phylum Chordata; class Mammalia; order Chiroptera; family Phyllostomidae; genus Trachops; species Trachops cirrhosus. The sequence continues at coordinate 2,967,717 of CM052548.1, read as the reverse complement.
GTCTTTTAGAACAGGCTTCTCTGATGTAGTGTTTTAGAGAACGAAAAGTTTTTTAAAAGGATATGATTTAGGTATTAAAATTTTATTTTATGTTTCTAGTGTGCGCTAAAATAAGAAAATCTGCACTAGCAAATGCGGACGGATTCAAAGGGCCGTAACCACCCTCACCGCTGCGTCACAAGGAAATGCTTTGTAAAACTTGGTGGGACCCAGGAAGCGCATCTGGGAACTGTGCCTGGGGTGGAGGGAATGACAGCTACTGGGGCCACTGGTCACTCGCCAGCGTGCACTGGTCCCTGCCGCCACTGCAGCAGGTCCCTGGCGACCTTGACCACAAGTGCACAGCGGGGTCGTCACCCCAGACCAACCCCGAACATGTGCACACGGAATCAGCAAGGCTGAGCCAGCGGAAGTCACTGCTGGAGAGTCTTGAGCCCAGTGCCGTTCGGGCCACTGTCAGAGCTGCCTGTGAGCTGTACTAGGGCACAGAGAGAAGGGAGGTCAAGTTCACGGGTCTGCCCGAGGGTTTATTACTGGGTGGGGAAGCGAGCATGGAAACGGTAGGACCTCACCACTTCCCGAGACCACTGCCGTCCTTCGGCCCAGTCTTTTCACATTGCAATGAGCGGCTGACACGGAGAAAGCCGACGAGCCCAGGTCACGGGCTTAGCGGGGCTGCTGGACTTGAATCCAGGCCTCTGGTCCAGGGTTTGGTCTGCTCCCCTTGCGTTGCCTCAAATACCTTCAGGTGGCCACACGGCACCTGGCTGTTGCAAAGGGGGGTGGCTAATTTTCTACTTACGATGCTTGGTTTTGATTTTTAAGGGGGCATGTAACCTTGCTCTTGTCCATGTGTGAGACCCTAAGACCCTGCCAGCTCTCTGCATGGCGTGGCCGAGAGACCAGCTTCCCGTCCGCGCCGGTGGCTGACTAGAACCCCGACCGGGAAAGCAAAAGGTCACCCGGGCCGTGCGCGTGGCCTGCTGAGCTTTGCTGGTTCCTGGAATTCCGAACTGGTCTCCTGCGATTAATTTTTAACTTTTCTAGGTCTGTTTTTTGGAAATAAAATTTGGCTCTTGCTGAAGGAAAACAATGAAGGCATCGGAGGCTATTTTGTCCTCGGAGATCCATGTCATCGAGAATTCAAAGTGTTTCTCGTCAGCTGGGACCAGGGAAAAGTTACTCATTCCATGCAGTGAAGCATGTGGGCTCTCAGGAAGGGACCAGCCGCCAGGAGGAAAGCGTCTCCGTCGGCCTGCCTGTTGGACTTTGGAAACAAACGTGCTGTTGCCTCTCTCGAAGTTTTCTTGGCTCTTCTCATCCTGGGCCATGGCCTCACGCACGCTGTGCCTTCTCAAGTCCTCGCAGTTCTGGCCTCAGCCCCCACCGCTCTCGGAGGTAACAGCAACCCTCTTCCTGCCACTGGTCCCTCGGCGTAAGGCGTCCCAAGTGCCCTGGTGGCAGATAAAGCTGACCATTCGAGGGGACACTTGCTGTAGCCCCCAGTAGGAGTGGCCCCCACTCGAGACCCGGAGCTGGTTAACAGCCAGAGCCCAGAGAGGCAGGGGGTGAGGAATGAGGCCCCCCCACTGTGCAGTGATCCGATCTGTGGGGCCGGCCCTGCCCCCAGCCCCGGGTGCCCGGACCTGTGTATTGGTCCTGCTGTGGTCACATCACTGGTCCCTCGTCCCCGGTTCAGGATGTGGGCTGTGTCCTGCAGGAAGGTCCCCACGCATCGGGGTATCCAGCACCGGGACCACGGGCAGCAGGCCTTTCACAGGGAGCTTTGGAAATCTGACTTCTTGCCGGCCTCTGACTCATTCATGTAACGTTAGAAGAACATCAACAGGGTGCGGTGACCTCAGAGGACATCTGGGGAGAAGGCCAAGTCCAGGCAGAACGGAGTCAGCTGCAGAGAAGGGGGAGCTGGGTTTGCCCACGAGCACGGGGACTTGCGCAGCCTCCCCCATCCCGGCGGACGGCCGCGCCTGCTGCGGCTGGGGCCCGGGGACTCAGAGGCTCTGCTGCCGGTGAAGCAAGCCGGATGGCCCCCTCGTTCACGCCTGTCCTTCCTGTGACACTTTCAGTACGTGACAGGCTGCCATTTCACTCTGAGTTGTGACAACCTGTGGCATTCTGTAATGAAACAATGGCTGTGCTGCACAATTGGTAAAGAACTTGGTGGTACTGTTGACTGGAGGAGGCTAAAAACTGTGCAGAAACATAAGGCTGTGTTTACATAAATGCACCCCCCAAAAAAACCCCAATAAACCAAACTATTCCATCAACTCTCTGAAAAACAGGTAAAAAAATATAGAGCTTTTAGTGTTTTCTTTCCTTTCATGCGAAATATGTAACTTAAACTGAAATTTACCCCCCTTTTTATCTGCTGCTTGTGCACACAGGATATGCAGCAGCAGAGAGGACGTGAGAAAATCTGCTGAAGGCTGGTTCTGTTTGACAGATGATTTTCAAATGTGTCTTTAAAAAGAAAGCGCTGTGCTGTTTTATTCCGGATCAGTGAAGGCAACTGCAGAAGTGGACGCCTGCTAAGGAAAGAACTTTATGCCCACACACTCCTACCTGGAGTTTTGAAACAATCGAGTTTGTCTGTGGGGAGCTGTATTTTCTTTTAATTTATTTGTACGTGTGCTCACTCACTCCCCAAACACGGGTGGCTGCCATTGAGGTCCGCCAGTGAGGAATGGGAGGGGACGACCCAGTGCCTTCTAGGAGCCCCAGCTGCGCCCCCACATCAGCTTTCTGGAGCCCCCCTCATTCCCCAGAGCCTTCCTGTTTTAAATCAGCCGAAAGTCAGCATGAAGGACAGAGAGGTTGATTCAGTGGCGCATCTAAGACTCAGTCACATAACAGGGATGACAAAGAAATGTTATTAAGCCTACAAGACACCAGGATATGAAAAAGAAAAAAAAAGGATACGAGAATTGTGTCTGTCAATGAACTACTGACTTACACGGGTAAACTGTTGATAAGAGCGGACGAGCATTTTGTTCAAGTTGATGAATTTTCTTCCCCACCTACTTAAAAGTATTTTCCATGACATTCGCCACTAACAGAGGGTCCCACACCGTAACCGACCAATGGCCACTTCCTGAGTGGAGGATAAGCTCTCCCCTAGCAGGAGAGTTTGGCTTCAGAACGACAGAGCGGTGGTGAGTGGCTGGCGGAATTCGAGGCAGCGGGAAGATCTGGGTCTCAGATTTACGGAGGCTCATTAGGATGCTCTGGAGCAGAGGGGCAGTTCTTTCTTGGCTCCCGGTGCTTGTCTGGTCCGTGGAGAAATGGAACAGCCACGTTTCTCCGCATCTATTTACCACCTGCGTGCCGTGTAGGGGTGGCTGCTGCCTTTGGGGCCGCTGACCCCGACGCGGAACATTCTTCCTAGTAGAGGAATCCATTGAACAAAGTCATTCCGCACATCTCACCGACTTCCTTCCAATCAACCTCGGGCACCTGTTCTCGTGCCCGGGCACGGTTCGGATCTCGGGGATGCTGGCCCGAGGGTTGTGATGCCGCGCGCACTGCCATTAGGGAGAGACCGCGCCATTCTATTTGCCCACCCAAACTGGAAGCACCTGTTCTTTGGTAGCTAAGACGACACTATTTGTCACCAAACCCTTTGACCTTGTCAATCATATTCCTGGAAGTGGTCTCTCACCATTGTTGTGTTTCATAATTCTGTAATTATGATCCAGCGTGGGAGTCTTTGGTAAAAACATATTTATGTATTTCTTTGAGAGAAGGGAAGGGAGGGAAAAAGACAGGGAGAGAAACATCGATGCAAGGGAGAAACACTGACTGGCTGCCTTTTGCACACCGCCCGACTGGACCCAGACACAGATGATGGAGGGCCTCCCGGCTCCGATGACCCCGTGGGCACAGCCGGGCCCCTCGCTGCCCTGCGCCCTGGGATGGCCGACTCCCACTCGCTGCATGGCCACCTCTGGCCACCACTAGCTCCACACACAGCAGATGGAGGGCCACGCCCCTTGCTCAGAGGGCTTTGGCCTGCCTTTGGTCCCTGCAGGGGGCTCTGGGTGTCCTGAACGGGCTTCTCCAGCCTCCTCTGAGGCTCCTGGCCAGGCTTCACCCGGCCTCAGCTGGCCTTAAATTTGGGGGCTACCTCTTGTGACCAGAGCAGATGGTGTGGCCCCTTTATCTGTCATTTTACTCCAAATTGGTGGCCTGTATAGCCACATGGAAATAAAAACTTGTCTGAAATGATTTTGAAGGACACAAGCCTGAAAAGAATCAATGAAATTTTTTTCTAAAGTCGGTGGAGATAATGCATGTAGGTAGAATTATAAATCTTCCCGTCCAAACAATAACGCCCACTCTATCTGGCAGAAGCATCTCCTAGTTCAGCCACAGAGTCTTTAATTTAGTTTATTTATTTAGTGGTAGAACTAAATGTTACAACTGATTCCATCTTCGTGACTGCAGACACCACAGAGCAGAATGAGTAAACAAGGCAAGTGAAGCAAACTCCGTTCTCCCCGTTTAACCAGATATATAGTGTTTCAACACGATTTCTATGCTAATCAGCTGGCGGGTCCACAGGCGGATCATCTGAAAACCTGGTTTTAAGAGGACAAAGCAGATCGAAGGGGCAAGGAGGAGAAACTGAGCAGAGCCCCCCAGAGCTGGGGCCCCTGAAATGGAGGGGCATGCCTGCTCAGCTCCCCCCACTGCCGCGAGCACAGGGCTGGCGCTGGGCAAGGGCGCCACCCTACACCCCAGTGCCTCCCCTGCCTCTCCCTGTCTGGCCCCATAGGGTTGTCCATTCCTCTCTGGAGGAGCACCCTGTCACCCCTCAGTGTACCCTCACTTATTCTTTCTGGAAAGTCACCCTTTTAGAGAGGCTTCCATGTGATTTCACTCACTGATGGGAGAGGAAGATTTATAAGCCACGGCAAGAACTTTCTGGAACAGCTAAGGGCAAGAAGTCGGGACCCCGGAGTCCTGGGGTCTGTCGGCAGAGCCGGGGGGCGGGCGGGGAGCTAGAGCAGTTCCAAAGCCGAGATGGACCCTGAGGTTCCAAGCTTTCTCCTGCAAACCAAGCACACAGCCAAAGTGAGGAAATGCTGATTGCTTCAAAGATGCTCCAACACCCAAACCCTATCCCTCACCGGTTCCTCCGGGTGAGAGCCTGGTCCTTTCAAAAGCAGGCATCCCTCCTTCGGCTACTGCAGGCGGGCGGCTGGGGTAGTCAGGGTGTCAGCTCTGTCTTCTGCATTTGCTGTTGAGATCATTTCCCATGAGAAGGGAGGGTGGAAATTCTTCACAATATTTCTCCCCCTAAAATTAGCACAAGAGTCCAGAGGCTCTGGTCATCTGAAGGGAGTGTGTTGGCCTTCTTTGCGGCTTAGTGTAGGGTTCCACGTGCAAAGCAAAAAGAAAGCACCCAAAGGAATCGTGAACAAAAATTTACATTAAAGGCTGGATGTACTGGTCAGTGTCCGTGGTTATTATCTATCACGTGTGTCTTAGCTTGGGCCGCGGTAAGAAAATACCATAGATTAGGTGCCTGAAAACAGCAGGCCTTTATTTCTCACAGTTCTGCAGGCTGGGAAGTCCAAGGTCAAGTTGCCTGAGAATTTGGTTCCAGGTGAGGGCCGGCTTCCTGGTTTGCAGACGGCAGCCTCCTCGGTGGAGAAAGAGAGCTCTGGTCTCTCTCCTCCTGGAAGGACCCTTACCTGTCATGGAAGGCCCACCCTCATGGACTCACCTAACCCTGATTGCCTCCCGAAAGCCTCACCTCCAAATAGCATCATGCTGGAGGTGAGGGCTTCAACGTATATAATGGGAGGGGGGGCAAACATTCAGTGCATAATAACAGGGGGCAGATAACATACCAGGAGATGTTGCAAAATCTGCTAGGCCAGCTGCTCCTATGTTAGTTTTTTTTTTTCAATCCTCACCTGAAGACAATTTGTTATTGTTTTTAGAGAGAGGGGAAGGGAGAGAAGAAACCATCGATGTGAGAGAGAAACACGGATTGGTTGCTTCTCGTGCACACCCAGGCCAGGGTTTGAACTCACAACCTTTTAGTTACAGGACAATGCTCCAACCAAGTGAGCCACACCAGCCAGGGCCACAATGTTAGCTTTTTAACTCCAGTTTGGCATTCGTCCATTCCTCTAGTTTTGTAGCTAGTTGGCCTTTTGCTCGGGTGGTTAAATGTATGGCATCTTACTTCACTTGCAAAGAAAATACGTGGTCCTCACAGCTCAGCGACAGATGGCCAAAGTTTACAAACCACCGAGAAAACACACTCAGTGTATGAAAACAACTTCACTGCTGATGCTGAACTGCTTCTTTCATCGTGTTTTGATTCATAGGGTAACTGCGCTCTAATCTGGAAAAAGAAAACCCTGAACATCATTTAGAAAGCACAAATACCCCATTTAGCTGTTCAGAGCAGGCTTTTTTTTTTTTTTAAACGGCCTTGATGAAATGCCCCTCAGGGATTGGCTCCATACAGCGGTCTCGAGGAGAGAGTCTCTGGTGTGTGTAGCTTCACACTATTCCACTGTCATGAGAATAGAATGATCTTTCTCATGGTAGTCTGGAGAAAAATGTGCTGGGCAACATGGTATTAATGAGAAATCTGGAAGAGAATTAAAAAGTAATTATTGTTCACACCAAAGCTATTTAACTACTTGTGCAAGAAAATCTCTCCACTTCAATATGACCTCCTTCTCCAAAGGCCAAGGGGAAGTTCACACGTTAGTGTCCACTGAATATGTATACCCCACAGAGCTTCCTCGCGGTTCATCAGAGTATCTCGGGAATTATGGAAATAGGAAATCCGGGTAGGAAATAAGTGCCTGGCACACAATGAATTAATTTGTTTATTTACATTTAATTGATTGGAGTCAGTTTTGCAAAAAAAAAATATTTTTAAGCCCTGGCTGGTGTGGTTTAGTGGAGTGAGCACCGGCCTGCGAACCAAAGGGTTGCAGGTTCGATTCCCAGTCAGGGCACATGCCTGGGTTGTGGGCCAGGCCCCCAGTAGGGGGCGCATGAGAGGCAATCACACACTGATGTTTCTCTCCCTCTCTTCCTTTCCCTCTCTCTCAAAATAAATATGTAAATAAATCTTTTTTTAAAAAAATGGTTTAAAAAATATTTTAAGAAATTCCCTTGATGCTGAGTTAAACTCATCTGAGTCTGCAACAGGTCGATGGGAGCCGTGGGCGCAGCAGGCACACAGGTATGTGTCTGTGATGGTGTCTGCACACCATCTCACCCCACGCCACCTCCGCTGGGATCGCAGACAGTGCGGTTGCGACGGGTGGAGAGGGTAGAGGGCAAGGGCTCTGGGTGCCGTCAGCAGTCGTGACTCAGGCGAGCGCACGGCTCTGCAGAGGGCCCGGGAGGTCTTCAGGAAGGAGAGGGCAGCGGCAGCCTTCCTTGGGGACACTTCAGCCCCTCGTGGAAGGCTGTGCTTCTAGGGATTCAGTTAGGACGCTATTCACCTGGGGACTTGAAGGGAGAAAAGATTCACACCACCTGTGAGCTTTTTTAAAACACGAAAGTCCCTCTCAATTCCTAGGAGAAGAAAATAAAGGGTCACCCTAAGGTGAAAGACGAGGGAGGATCAGGTAGAGAAAAGCAATGGAGTGCATAGGCTGAAATTTGCCCCAAAGCACGAATTCTTTCCCGAAAGTTTGAAGATGCTATAATGTCTGTGCCATATATAACCTCACATCCCAAGAGACCATACATGAGTTAGAATAGTGGACTGTGTTTCTCTCATTTTTTTGTCTTCTAGTAATATTAAATAAGTGAGTTATCTTTGCTGACAGAGAAATCCCAGTGACTTCAGTGTTTGATTATTTGAGTGTACCCTAAGACGGCTAGTTACGCTAGTGAGGTCCCATGACACAGTTTCATCTGGGAAACAGGTATCTGGACTAAACGCAGCTATGGTAACAATGACATGTGATGAGTGCGTAACATACTGCAGACCATTCTAAGTGCTTCACTGATGTTACCTCATTTACCGAAAGGGAGGGAACGGCATCACAGAAAACATAACTTTTATTGTTCACAAACTAATTCATTTTTTAAAAATATATTTTATTGATTATGCTATTACAGTTGTCCTATTATCCCCCTTCATTCCCCTCCACCCTGCATACCCTGTCCCACCCACATTCCCTTCCTTTAGTTCATGTCCATGTGTCATAAGTTCTTTAGCTTCT